>JAFISE010000093.1:14652-133013 GCA_022560025.1 Stagonosporopsis chrysanthemi
CGACTGCGAATGCGGTACCATCTGCGAACCCTGGCCTTCCGTCTGTGAATTTAGGACTCCCTTCGCTGAATCTCAACCCAGTCCTTCCAACGACGGCTGCGAATGCGGTGCCGTCTGTGAATCTGGGACTTCCTTCACTGAACCTCAACCCAGTCCTTCCTACTACGACTGCGAATGCGGTACCATCTGCGAACCCTGGCCTTCCGTCTGTGAATTTAGGACTCCCTTCGCTGAATCTCAACCCAGTCCTTCCAACGACGGCTGCCAATGCGGTACCGTCTGTGAATCTGGGACTTCCTTCGTTGAACCCTAATCCTGCCCTTCCAACGACGGCTGCGAATACGGTGCCATCTGCGAATCCCGGCCTTCCGTCTGTGAATCTTGGCATTCCGTCTGTGAATCTCGGACTTCCGTCTGTGAATTTAGGACTCCCTTCGCTGAACCTCAACCCCGTCCTCCCAACAACAGCTGCCAACGTGGTGCCATCCGCGAATCCAGGTCTCCCTCCGCTTAATCCAAGCCAAATCATTCCCACTACAAACCTCAATGCAGTTCCCTCGCCAAGCGTCAATGCCCCGTCGCTGAATTTGGGTCTTCCTTCGATCAATCCTGGTCTTCCCACCGTCAATCTGCCTGCAGTATTACCGAGTTCAGCTGCCATCAACAACCTGCTGCCAGTCGTTAGTATTCCAAGCGTCAATGTGCCTCTGCCGTCGCCGAGCTCAGTCGCCCTCAACAGCCCATTGCCAATTGCCAGTCTTCCTACCGCGAGCGTCCCACCATTATTGAACGTTGCCCTTCCCGGCCTTCCATCTTTGGGCATCGGTCTCCCAGCACTCAATGTTGGTGGTCCGAGCGCAAACGCACCTGTGGCATCACCGATCTCAGTTGCTGCCAGTGATCCCTTGCTGAATGTTGGCCTTCCTGGCCTTCCGGTTTTGAATGTCGGTCTTCCGAACCTCAATGGCGGAACCCCGAGCGCTGCTTCACCTGCGGCGGCACAGAGCTCAGTGGCTGCCAGCAATCCATTGCTGAATGTTGCCCTTCCTGGCCTTCCGCCTTTGAGCGTTGGTTCTCCAGCGCTCAATATTGGTGCCCCGAACGCAAATTCACCGGCACCGAGCGCAACCAACGCCAACAACGTGCTCGAACTCAATCTTCCAACAGTGAATGTTGGTCTGCCAAATGTTAACCTTGGTCCCCTTCCAGTGATCCCCAACGCGCCGGGCCCATCAGCAAGCACCACAAACCCATTGCTAGAACTAAACCTTCCAACATTGAATCTTGGCCTGCCAGGTCTGACTCTTGGCGTTCCGACGTTGAACCCCAGTGTAGCTCTCCCAACGCTTGCGCTGCCATCGCTTAACCTGCCGTCGCTCAACCTCCCTTCGCTGGATCTGAATCTCCCAACGTTGAACCCCAGTGTAGCTCTTCCAACGCTCGGGCTGCCACCGCTCAATCTCCCTTCGCTGGATCTGAATCTCCCAACGTTGAACCCCAGTGTAGCTCTTCCAACGCTCGGGCTGCCACCGCTCAACCTCCCTTCGCTGGATCTGAATCTCCCAACGTTGAGCCCCAGTGTAGCTCTTCCAACACTTGGGCTGCCACCGCTCAACCTCCCCTCGCTGGATCTGAATCCCCCAACACTAAATCCTAATCTGCCTCTCCTATTGCCAAGCCTCGGACTACCTCAAATCTCCGTCGGCCTTAACATCCCGCTTCCATCAATTAACATCGATCTCCCACCGGCTTCGCTTGGCCTCGGGCTACCACTACCCTCCGGGCTTCCGATCTCATCGATTGTTATTGACCTCCAAGCTCCATCAACTGCGATTGGTATTGGTACCCCCACAATTGCACCTCCAAACTTGGGACTACCTCTCTCTGATCTCTTGGGCCTCCCGTCGAACATCATCGGCCCTGTACTCTCAGACTTGGTGCTGCCTACTTCACTGCCGCTCTCAGATATCCTGGGACTCCCCACCGGCCAGATTCCCTCTTCAGTGCTAGGCTTGCCGCTCCCAACTGGACTGCCCCTCTCCGATATTTTGACGCTTCCGCCGCTTCAAATTCCGTCCGGGCTCTCTAACCTGCCGCTTCCGACCGACTTGCCCCTGACCGACATATTGGGCCTTCCTGTTGACATCATCTCGGCGATACTGTCACCCATAGTGTTGCCTACGGGGCTGCCTATTTCAGATGCCTTGCCGCTTCCCATAGGACTGCCTCTCGTAGATGCTGTCCTGTCTGATCTCACAGGGTTGCCGATTCCGACGGCGCTTCCCCTGTCAGATATCTTAGCGATTCCATCAGACCTCATCCCGACTGGTCTTTTGGAATTGCCGCTGCTGACAGGTCAGCCTTTCTCTGATATCTTGGCGAACCCAACAGGTCTGCCTCTTCCAGGCCTGCCTCTCCCAGGTCTTCCACCACTTCCGACAGGATTTCCGCTGTCCAACCTCTTGCCACTGCCAACAGGATTGCCAGTCTCTGATCTTCTGTCACTACCTCTTCCAACAGACCTGCCTCTGACGAATATCGGATTGCCGCTTCCCACAGGACTTGCCCTGTCAGACATTTTCCCCTCTGGTCTCCTCCCATCTGATCTTTCGGGCTTACCGCTTCCAACAGAGCTGCCTCTCCCAAATCTCACAGGCCTCCCGCTTCCCACAGGGTTGGGTCTGTCAGATTTGTTCCCCTCGGGTATTCCCACACCACTACCGCCACAATTACCTCTATCGGATCTTCTGGGCTTACCGCTGCCAACTGGGCTACCTCTGACGGACTTGCTGCCGAGTGGGCTACCCCTTTCTGATCTTTTGCCAAGTGGCTTTGACCCAACTGATCTCGCAGGCTTGCCGCTTCCTACACTGCCCCTCTCAGATCTCACCTCATTGCTGCCGCTTCCAACTGAGCTTCCTCTTTCGGACTTGCTTCCTTCTGGCCTGCCTTTAACAGACCTCTTCCCAACCGGACCATCTGTTCCGGGTCCTTCTGGGTCACCGCCTGCAAATGGATTCCCTCTGCCTGGTGGACTGCCTCTCTCCAATTTTTTACCCGGTGGGCTGCCTCTGTCCAATTTCTTGCCTACTGGGTTGCCTACCTTAGAGCTTTTGCCGACTGGACTGCCTACCTTGCCATTGGATCTGCCATTGCCAACGGACCTGCTGCAACTTTCCAGTTTGCTGTCTAATCTGCCTCTCCCAACTGGCTTCACGCTGCCTACCGACCTTCCCTTGCCCACCGATCTGCCGCAGCTGTCTGAGCTGTTGTCTAATTTGCCTTTGCCGACAGATCTTCAGCTACCCCCAGGTCTCGCGCTCCCTACTGATCTCAATCTTCCGTTGCCGACAAATCTACCTCAGCTCTCGGAGCTACTGTCTGGCCTACCCTTGCCGACAGACTTCACGCTGCCTACGAATTTGCCTCTGCCAACAGATCTAGCTCAGCTATCTGAGCTCTTGTCCAATCTGCCCTTGCCAACGGGCTTGCAGCTACCCACAGGCCTTGGTCTTCCCATAGATCTTCCATTGCCTACTGATCTGCCTCAGCTCTCGGAGCTACTATCTGGCCTACCCCTTCCAACGGATTTCACCCTGCCTACGGATCTACCGCTGCCAACAAATCTGCCTCAACTATCTGAGCTCCTTTCCAACCTACCTCTACTGACAGCACTCCCGCTCCCGCTGCCAACAGGTTTCCCTTTGCCAACAGGTTTCCCGCTCCCAACGGACCTGCAGCTTCCAACTGATCTGCCTCAGCTGTCTGATCTGCTCTCCAATCTGCCGCTGCCTACCGACTTTGTATTGCCTACAGGCATACCGCTCCCTACGGACCTTCTTCAGCTTTCTGAACTACTGTCTAACCTGCCTGTGCAAACGAATTTTCCTCTTCCGACGGGTTTCCCTCTGCCAACTGATTTCCCACTTCCGACGGGTTTTCCACTTCCGCCAAATTTGCAGCTGCCAACTGACCTAGCTCAACTGTCTGATCTACTCTCGAATCTTCCCCTGCCAACAGGGTTCACACTGCCGACAGGGCTGCCGCTACCGTCTGATCTACCACAGCTCTCAGACCTCCTGTCCAATTTGCCATTACCCACAGGCCTGCCTCTGCCTTCAAATTTGCTGCCTTCAAATTTGGCATTGCCCACGGATCTACCCCAACTATCAGAGCTACTCTCCAACCTTCCTCTGCCAACAGACTTCACACTGCCAACAAACCTGCCGCTTCCGACCGATCTGGCTCAATTATCAGATCTGCTCTCGAGCCTGCCACTGCCGACTGCGCTGCCTGGATTGCCTCTACCAACGGCTTTCACGTTGCCCACAGATCTGCCGCTTCCAATTGATCTGCCTCAACTGTCAGAGCTTCTCTCCAACCTACCTCTGCCAACAGACTTCACACTGCCAACAAATCTGCCGCTTCCGACTGATCTGGCCCAGTTGTCCGATCTGCTTTCGAATCTGCCTCTACCAACAGGCTTGCCAGTGTTTGAAGCTCCATCGGGCTTGCCCCCATTCGCTCTGCCATCGGATTTCACGTTGCTTCCGGGTCTGCCCCTTCCAACCGGCCTGCCCACGGGCCTGCCGCTACCCGGCCTGGTGCTGCCTACAGATCTTCCTCA
Source organism: Stagonosporopsis chrysanthemi (assembly GCA_022560025.1). Lineage (NCBI taxonomy): Eukaryota > Fungi > Ascomycota > Dothideomycetes > Pleosporales > Didymellaceae > Stagonosporopsis > Stagonosporopsis chrysanthemi. Next base: position 19,280 of record JAFISE010000093.1, read on the forward strand.
ACTGTCTGAGCTACTCTCCAACTTGCCCCTTCCGACAGGCTTCACCCTTCCAACAAACTTGCCGCTGCCCACAGACCTACCTCAATTGTCCGAGCTGCTCTCCAGTCTGCCTCTGCCCACAGGTCTGCCTCAACTGTCTGAGCTACTAGGAAACCTGCCGTTGCCCACCGGCCTGCCAGAGTTGGTGCTACCTACTGATCTGCCCGGACTATCTCAGTTGCTTTCTGACTTGCCCCTTCCAACAGGCTTTACCCTCCCAACAGACTTGCTGCTGCCTACAGACTTGCCTCAACTATCTAGTTTGCTTTCTGGTCTGCCGCTGCTCACTGGGCTGCCTGTATTTACACCTCCCACAGGACTGCCGGGATCACCGCTGCCAACGGGATTCCCTGGATTGCCTCTACCAGAACTGACGCTGCCGTCTGACTTGCCTCGGTTATCTGAGCTGCTTTCCAACTTGCCCCTGCCAACGGATTTTGTTCTACCAACGAATTTGCCTCTTCCGACAAGCTTGCCTCAGCTATCCGAGCTACTTGCCAGTTTGCCACTGCCAACGGGCTTGCCTGGATTGACTCTGCCAGAACTGACGCTGCCGTCTGACTTGCCTCAGTTATCTGAGCTGCTTTCCAACTTGCCCCTGCCAACGGATTTTGTTCTACCACCGAACTTGCCTCTTCCGACTAGCCTGCCTCAGTTATCTGACTTGCTCTCTGGTCTGCCGTTGCCAACGGGCTTCCCTATAATCGCACCTCCCGCAGGTGTGCCGGGATCACCGCTACCAACGGGTTTGCCTTTACCCCCTCTGCCAGAGTTGACGTTGCCCTCAGACCTGCCGCAACTATCTGAACTGCTTTCAAACCTGCCTCTGCCAACCGGGTTTACGCTGCCAACGGACTTCCCTCTCCCCACAGACTTGGCTCAGTTCTCTGACTTGTTATCTGGTCTGCCGCTGCCAACAGGTCTACCCGAATTGACTCTGCCGACGGGTCTGCCTGAACTCCCTCTGCCAGACTTTACGCTGCCCTCAGACCTGCCGCAGCTATCTGAACTGCTTTCAAACCTGCCTCTGCCAACTGGGTTTACGCTGCCAACGGACTTGCCCCTCCCAACAGACCTGGCCCAGCTTTCTGATTTGCTATCTGGTCTGCCATTGCCAACAACACTGCCTGAGTTGACACTGCCAACGGGTTTGCCAGCATTGCCGGGCTTTGCTATCCCAACGGACCTACCACTGCCTACAGATCTACCTCAGTTGTCTGAGCTGCTTTCTAACCTGCCTCTGCCAACCGGGTTTACGCTGCCAACGGACTTCCCTCTCCCCACAGACTTGGCTCAGTTCTCTGACTTGTTATCTGGTCTGCCGCTGCCAACAGGTTTACCCGAAGTAAACCTGCCAACGGGCTTGCCAGCATTGCCGGGCTTTATCATCCCAACAGACCTACCACTGCCTACAGATCTACCTCAGTTATCCGACTTGCTTTCCAATCTGCCTCTGCCAACTGGGTTTACGCTGCCAACTGACTTACCTCTCCCAACGGACCTGGCCCAGCTCACTGAGTTGCTATCTGGTCTACCGCTGCCGACTGGTTTGCCCGAGTTGACTCTTCCGTCTGCCCTGCCTGGATCAGGTATCCCTGAGCTCACACTGCCAACAGACCTACCTCAATTTTCCGAGCTGCTGTCCAACCTGCCTCTGCCAACTGGGTTCACGCTGCCAACTGACTTGCCCCTCCCAACGGATCTGGCCCAACTGACTGAGTTGCTATCTGGTCTACCGCTGCCGACTGGTTTGCCCGAGTTGACTCTTCCATCTGCCTTGCCTGGATTAGGGCTCCCGGAGCTCACGCTGCCTTCGGATTTGCCTCAACTATCTGAATTGCTGTCGAACTTGCCTCTGCCAACTGGGTTCACGCTGCCGACAGACCTGCCCCTGCCAACAAGCCTACCTCAGTTGTCGGAGCTACTCTCCGGCCTCCCGTTGCCGACTGGCTTGCCCGAGCTGTCTCTTCCGTCACTGCCAGGACTCACACTGCCTTCAGACTTACCTCAACTATCTGAGCTGCTGTCGAATCTGCCGCTGCCTACAGATTTCGTACTGCCGACAGACCTGCCCCTGCCAACAAGCCTACCTCAGTTGTCGGAGCTACTCTCAGGCCTCCCGTTGCCGACTGGCATCCCCGAGTGGACTTCTCCATCCGGAGTACCTGGCTTTCCGTTTCCATCCAGCGGCCCTGTTGCTCCTGGCGGTACACCGAGACCCACTAGTGGCTATCCTCCTACAACTGCAGTTCAGAGTCCTAGGCCTAGCAATCCAAGCGTGCCAGGAGGCGGCATTCCGCCGAGCATCACCCCAGCTGTCTCTGTTCCTCTGCCCGGGCTTGGCCTCGGAATCAGCGGCAGTCTCGTGATCGACACCCCCATTGCCAGCATCGCGCTCGGTGGAGGTGTTGCTGTGGTTCTACCGCCCGTGGCTGTGCTGAAGCCAAGCGATCGCGATCTTCTGGTCAACAGCCCTGCCACTGTTGCCAAGGCACTCAACGATGCTGCGAAGCATATTTCACTCAACGATCCCCTTGTCCGCGGATGGCAGGAGTTTGGATGCTTCACGTCCACCGACGACTTTGGCGGCAGATACTTGGCTACTGGCCCTGTTGCCGGCGCTGTGGACGAGCTCATGAGCCCTCAGGTGTGCATTGATCGCTGTGTGGCTCAGGGTGAGGACTATGCGTCTGTCAGTGGTTCTTCGTGCCTGTGTAGCTCTACACCCCCGCCCGCGGGGTCCGGATCGACAAAGTGTAACGCAGTGTGTGCAGGAGATGCTAGCCTGCTCTGTGGTAACCCGTCTGACAACGGCTTCAACATCTTCAAGCGCCTGGTGACGACCGGAATTGCGATTCCGCTGCCTGATCGATCGCCTCCGCAGAACTTTGAGTACGGCGGCTGCTTCTTTGGAAACGACTTCATCAGCAGCGCAGTGCTTTCGATTGCCAATGTTGGAGGCTCTGCCGATTGCGTTGCTTCGGCCGCGCAACGAGGTTTCAGTTTCTGCGCTCTGCAAGGTACTACCTGCTTCCTGTCCAACAGTCCGCCTGCACCTCGCCTGCAGGCGGGCATCGGCCTATGCTCTACTCCGTGCGCTCAAAACCCGTTCGAGGCATGCGGTGGCTCGGTGCTGCCGGCCAATGCTGCCACGCCTCCGGCAGTCCCAGGTGGTGCCAAGCTCCCCAACAGTACGAGGCAGGCTCCTGTCTTGGACTCGTTGATCACGGTCTACCATGTGGGCACCGCGCCGCCGACCACACCTGCTGCCGACCCGGATGCAAACGTTCCGTCCGGGCCTGGCGGGTTGTTCAACGGCGGCTGTTTCAGCGCAGATACATTCATCATCAACGCCATCGGCGCTGGAGCGTTGTTCCCGTTCAGCACACAGCCCAACGCTGAGAACGGCGGGTACAAGTGTCTGTCGCAGTGCAACACGCTCGGGCTGGTCTACGGCGTAACGCAGCAGACGACGTGCTACTGCAGCAACGAACCGCCCGTGGACCGGGCGCCCTCGGAAGAAAGCTGCAACTACTCGTGCCCTGGCAATCCCACAGAACGGTGTGGTGGTCAGGGTGATGCCACACGCCCCGATGGTGGTATCTTTGGAAACCTTGTCAGCAACGTGGCCATTGCGCTCGGCCCTGGTACGCAAGCACTTCCTCCGCTGATACCGGTACGTCCCTCTATCTCTTTTGTCGGGAATGGCTACACGCCTTGCTCTGCCGTGAAATGCTCTGTGCTCTTCCCAACCACTGCTCATGGTTGGATGATATTACGGTATGGTATCGTTGCTCTGGTCTGTCGTGATGTGCTCGTCCGCGCGGCGGTGGGAGCTCGTGTTCTCCGGCTTGCGTTGGTGCTTTGGCTGTCGAATCTGGAGCTCGTGTTCTTCAGTATCGACATGGCCCGTGTGGGTTCAGACAGAGCTCGTGTTCTCTGGCATGTGAAGATGGAGGGGGGTCTATGGTTTACGTGCTCTGCTACGTCAGGTAAGTACATGCTCCGGGTGTTTTTGAACGCTAACACCATCTTTCGGCTTGTGTTTGTTGTAGGAACGAACATGCAGGTGTTCATGTTGTTTGAGAGAGAAGATTGGTCGTGGAGTCGAAAGTACATAGCGAATCACAAGACGACGTGTTATTTTATTATACAACTATATTGCATGCGTATGTGGTACTCTCTGCGTGCCTCGCCACATGTGTGTACTGTGCAGACAAGTGCATTGTTGAAATGGGCTATGCACCGTCTGCAGTACCAGAATGGATGTCGAGGTGTGGCATGGTCACTGAAGCATGCGGACGGTTGGCTGTGGTTGCACGCGGCTCGAAGCTAGACAGATGCAGCGACGCGTTCCTGGCGGCGATTGGGCCCTGGGACGGTTTGACGTGGTTTGACTGGTTTGACTGGTTTGACTGGTTTGACTGGTTTGACTGGTTTGACTGGTTTGACTGGTTTGACTGGTTTGACTGGTTTGACTGGTTTGACGTGGTATGACGCTGCGTGTCGTGGCCGGTACCAGACAGCGGCGCGAGGACCCTGAAGGCCAAAACCGGAAAGCAGCACTCGACGACGACGACGACGACGACGACGACGACGACCAGCGCACGCTGCAGGCCGCAGGCTCCCCATTGCAGTGCCAGCGGACCCGTGTTCACTAGCACCACACGGCGCCGGCGCACCCCCGACCGCCAGCGGCCCCAGCATGGCTGCGGAGGGATCGAGCACCCCCGGTGACGCTCCGACGCGCGACAAAGCTGCTGCGAGCAGTACGCGCTCCTCCAGCAACCCGCGCACCCCGCTGCCCGCGCCGTCGTCGCCGTCGTCGGTCCTCCGCCGCAAGATGGCCTCGAGTGCGCCGAAGAAGGACCCTGTCCCGCCCCGGCGGCCTGCTGCTGCGAGCGGCACTGCGACTGCGACTGCGACAGCCACGGCGGGCGCTCGCCGGCCAACTGCTGCATCGGCGTCAACAAACACAACCACGCGCCCGCCCGGCAGCGCGCCCAAGGCCCTCGCCAGCTCCACCGCGCGCCTCGCTGGCACCGGCTCCAGCCTGAACAAGCCGCCGACGCGCGCCCCTGTCGGCACAGCAGCAGCCAGACGCACCGCGCTGGGGACCAAGACGGGGCAGCCCGATGGCGAGCCCGAGCCGGCCACGGCGGCGTCTGCTGCTGAGGAGAACAGGAAGCCTGCCGCGCGCAGGACCATAGGAGGCGCAGCCACGGCAGCCACGGCAGCCACGGCAGGCAGGGCCACGCCTGCGGAGAGGCGGTCGACCATCGCCCCGTCGACGACTGCAGCAGCAAAGCGGCCCTCGATCGCCTCCCGGTCCAGCGCTGAGCACACGCCGACGACGACCACCACCACCCGAGCCACGCCGCGCGCCTCCCTCGCAGCTTCGACTTCAACCCCGGCCCCCAAGCCCGCCGCTTCTCGTCTGTCCGTCACCACGCGCACCCCGCAGCACATCATCCCCAAGGCGCCCGTCTCCATCATCACGCCAAAGACGCCCGTCGCGCACGCGAAGAAGCTCTCCATCAATTCTGTGTCCTCGCCCACCAAAGGCGCCACGGACGCCCTCGCGTATGTTGCTGCGCATCTCTACCCCGCCCGTTGACGTTGCTAACCCCTGCTCCAGCTACAGCCCTATCGACGTTCCCCCGAGAAGCTATGGCCCACTCAAGGACAAAGCTGCGTCCGATGCCGAAGTCGAAGTCAGGAAGACCATCCCCTTCGGCCCCCTCAAGGACAGCCTGCCCAAAGTAGGCGAGGAGGACAGACGGCCCGGCACCGCTCCCAGTGGGCCTGCGCAGGTCGATGACGAGAGCAACCGCCGCAGCCTGGCCGTCATGCAGGATTTTTTCAAGGAGACCAGCCTGCGCGAGAAGCTCCAGGACCAGTGTGACGACCTGCACCAGCAAGTCGATCGACTGCAGTCCACCAATACGAAGCTGCGCAAGCAACTCGTCGACGCCCAGAGCGCCATCACCGACAAGGACAAGGAGGTCGCCGGCGCGGGTGCCAATGCCACCGGCTGGGACGAGAACAAGCACAAGACCATCGTCAATGGCATGGAGAAGAAGTTTGCCCTCGAGACAAAGCTGCTGGAAGAGCAGAAGCAGAAACTGCGTGAGGAGAAGCGAGTCGCGCAAGAGAAGGAGGCTGCCGAGTCTGCCAAAGCTGCCGAGCTACAGCAAGTCCTCAATGACCTTAACGTGGAGCTCGAACGCCAAGGCCGCGAGTGGGATGCCGAGAAGCTGCAGCTGGTTGAGCAGGGCGCAAAGATTGAGGCGCTCAACAAGGACATCACTACCCTGAAAGAGGAACGGGATATTCTTCTGGCCGACCTAGCCACTGCCAACGACACTCTGGAGAGCCTGCAGACAAAGGTAACAGACCTGGAGCAGAGCCACGCCGACGAGGTCAACGACCGAGACGAGAAGATCGATTCGCTGACCAAGACCGTCGACGAACTGCGGTCAGAAGTCACTGCTGCCAAACAACGACACACCGATGCGTCGGACGAAGCGAAGCGATCGCTGGAGACCAAGTCGTCAGAGACGACGAAGCTGGTGGAGGAGCTGCAGGCGAAGGTGGCCTCCTTGCAGCAACAGCACACGGATGAGCTTCGCCAGAAAGACGACGCCATCAACTCGCACGCCCAGGCCGAAAAGGAGCTGCGCGATGATCTTGCCAAGCTGCAGCAGCGCGCAGACCAAACCACAGCCGATCTCGAAAGTGAACGCGCTGCGCACAGCGAAGACCTCAAGGCCAGGATTGCCGAGCTGCAAGAGCGCAGCCAGCACGAATTGAGTTCCAAAGAGGCTGATATTAGCGGCCACCTCAAGTCCATTGAGGACCTCCAGGGACAGATTACCTCACTGCAACAGGGAGAGACAGACGGCGCCAGAATGTCGCAGGAGCTTACTCAACAGATCCAGGCCCTGAAGACTGCACACGAAGAGGCGCTCAAGCTTAAGACTGAGCAGAATGAGGATCTTGTGCAGCGACTGGAGACCGTCAATGACCAAATCAGCTCTGATGCTGCTGAGATCCAGCAACTGAAGGAGGAGGCCGACAGCCTGCGAAAGACTGTCGAGGCACTTGAAGAAACATCCAAACAAGACAACACCTCACATGCCACTGCCCTCGACAACTTGCAAAAGGAACTCAGCGATGTAAAGAAGAAAGCAGACACAGCCAAGTCCGATATTGAAGCTGCCAAGCACAGGCACAGACAGGATCTCCGTGTTCTCGGGGAGGATCACGATGCCGAGATCGATTCATTGCGCGCCGATTTGGAGGGAGATGCGAAAAAGCGCCTCGACAAACTTCAAGCCGAGTACGACGCCCTTGTCGCCGAGAAGAATGCCACTCTTGAAGGCCACGAGAAGAGCCTTGCGGACAGAGCCAAAGAGCTAGAGGAGGCGCAGAAAGAAATCAGCACGCTGAAACAGAGCTCAGGTTCCACATCGCAAGGTCTCGAGGAAGCAGTCGCGAAGCATCAACAAGTGCTCGAGGAGAAGACTGCCTTGGCAGAGGCTCACTCCACGGCACAAAAACAGGTTGCTGATCTGGAAGCCGAGGTTGAGGCTCTGGCTAAGGAGAATGCCTTGATTGCAGATCTGCAGGCTCGCGTAGATGCAATGACGGAAGACAAGCAAGCTGCCAATGAGGCTCTTGCGGCCTCGGAAGAGTCATTCACCAAGCTCAAGGCTGACATCGACAGTCTGACCGAAGAGAAGCAATCTTTGGTAGACGAACGGGCCAAGTCTGAGCAGACCCTCGAACAGGTTCGAAACGAGCTGCAAGCAGTAGTCAAGGATAAGCAGGATATTGCGGACAAGCACACTGACTTGGAAAAGACTGTCACAGACCTCAAGGCTCAACACTCCTCGCTCCTAGAGGAGAAATCTGCAATGGAAGAAACACATGCACGCACGATGGAGGCTCTGAAGCAGGAATCTGACAACGCCACGAAACAAAGCTTGAGCGATCTACAATCCAAGTACGATGCTCTTGTTGAAGAGAAGAACAACATTGAGACATCGCACGCGAGCGAGCGAGAAGACATCCAAACAAGATGTGGTACCCTTGTCAAGCAGCTCGCGGACGCCGAGAGCAAGCTCGAAGAGAGCACGACGGCACAGGAGACGGCAAAGAAAGCCCAAGCCGAAGCGCTTCAGATAGCGCTGGATTCACAACGCCAGGAGATCGAGCAGAAATACGTGGCGCTTCTCGAAGAAGTTCAGGCTGATTGCACTAAGCTGGAGCAAAACATGGACTCCGTTCACTCAGAGAAACAATCGGCACTCGACGAGTTGCAGGCTCAAGTCGACAGTTTGAAACATGAACTTGCAGAGAAGGAGGAGCTCGATTCGGCTGGTCTGGCTGAGGTTAGCAAGCGGTATGAAATGCTGCTCGATGAGCAGTCTGCGGCCGACAAGAAAGTACATGAGGCTGTGGTGGAAGAGCTCACGAACGCATTGCGCGAAGAGCATGCTGAACTCGAAGACCTCCGAAGTGCGCTGGCATTAAAGGAGACGACTGACTCGGCTGGCCTGGCCGAGGTGACGGAAAAGTACGAAGCTCTCTTGGCTGAGCAGTCTGCCGCCGACAAACGAGACCATGAGGCCGAGCTGGCTCTGCTTAAAAACTCTGCGGATACCGATCTCAACGAGACAAAGGAACGATATGAGGCGCTCTTGGCAGAGAAGGACTCCCTCAAGGATGAGCTCGAACGCGCAAGGGACGAAGCACATGGCGAGGTTGAGAAGCTGCGGCGCGAATTGGAGACCGAAAAACAGTCTGGAGCCGCTGAGGCTACTGAAGCTAACAAAAGACACGCTGCCCTTCTTGCCGAGAAGACCGCTACCGAAGAAGCGCATGAGAATACTCTATCGACCTTGAAGCAAACACACGAAAATGAGCTGGAGCAGGCCATAGCAGAGCTTCAATCACAGAATCGCGCACTGCAGGACACTTTCACAAGACTAGACGATGAGCATCAGCAGACTCTCGCTCAGCTGAAGAAGGATCTCGAAGCTGATCACTCTTCTGATGCGGATGCACTTCGGCAACAGCTACAACGTGCTCAGAAGGAGCACACAGATGCTACCGATCAACTGGTCAAAGCACATGAAAGTGCCATATCCGAGCTCATGCTTGGCATGCAGAACAGTGCAGCAGATGCTGTCCAGCAGTTGCAGCAGAAGCATGACACTCTCGAGGCGCAGGTGGAGGCCCTGAAAGCTGAGCATACGAGCGAGATCGAGGCCCTCGAACGCAACAATGCAAAGCAGCAAGACCTGTACAACGACCTGCATGCTCGTTTCGACAAGGTGATGGTCGAGCTCGAGTCGTCTACCGAGGACGTAAGGCGTCTACAAGACACGATTGAAGCCATCGAGGCCGAACGAGATCGCGCCTACAGAGCTGCTGCCGAGGCTGAGGATCGTATTGAGACCTTAAAGGGCGAGGTCGTCAGGAAGCATCTCGCCCGCGTCGAGCCCTTGCAGAAAGAAAACACCGCTCTGCTGGACAAAATCGACCGCCTTCAGGACATGCTCGCAGCTGGCGACAGAATCGCCCGCGCAGCTGCTAGTCTGGGAGAGAAGCGAGAGATGACTACCTTGGCAGAAGAAGAGTCCGGCGAGGAGCAGGACAGCGCAGCATCAGGCGCTTCGGCACCGCGTGCCGCTCCTCTCCTCAACGGCGCTGCCAAGGATGTCGTCGGTACTGTGAGTCTTCCCCCCCTTCACATCAACCCCCCCGAAACTCGCTCGCTCGGGACACAAGCTAACGGAGCCCCAGCAGTTGGCCGCCATGCAAGAGACACTGTCACAGCTTAGCGCGCTGAACAACGACGCGATTGCCGAAAGCGAACGCACCGCCCAGCGACTCATACAGCGGGACTAGAACTTCCAGCTCTGGTGGGACATGATGGTCTGGGGAGGTTAGGAGAGCGAGCGCAGTGTGCCATGATTGCAATGCATCGCACGCACGGCAAGCGCCATTCCGAGTGTTGCTGGGCTGGGCTCTCTGAGGCTTTGTGTTGTTATTTCTACAAGTGAGTGTGTAGGGAGAGAGAGTGTGTGTGTGTGACTGTGCATATTCTAGGAGCGATAAAAGGCTGCGTATACCCACTCAAATGCAATTTTCGGCCTCAAGGCCTGGTTCCCTAACTCCCCGTGACCACCTGCCAGCCTTGTTCGTGATGCGTTCGTTCCACGCGCAGATTCCGCCGCCGGCCTCCGACAGTGGGGGGGGGGGGGCTGAGAGCCGAGGACTAGGCAAACGTTTACGTTCATCCCATCACGCTACGTCATTCGCCCCGAGACGTCTTTCCACCCACTTACCCACCCACTCACTCGGTATGGCTTGATAAACATATCCTAGGTATGTTCATGGGTATGCGATCTCGCGCTGTAAATCCGGAAGAGGATGCGGATCTGGGTATCGCCGCCCGGCTTCTGGGGGGTTGCTGGCAGGGCAGGGGTAGACGAGACATGTTGAAGCCATCGGCTCGCTGATCAATCCTGTCGCGTGGGCGCATCCACGCGCATCGTTTGCTTGATTGCATGGCGCGTCGCCGGTGTCCTGAATAGGTAAGAGGTGGGTAACTTGTTGCACAGAGCAGCCCACCCTATTGTGATGCCCCTGCTACACAATGAGGCTGAACAACCGCTTCGAGGACACCACCGCGACGACCCAGATGCTCACCCGCCTGTCATTGGGCGCGCACACACAGATGTAGGCAGAAGCCGCTCGCAGGGTGTCAACACCTGCCTGGACAACCCCTGCATGTGGCTGCTGAGCGGCATGTATGTACTCATTCAAAGCCGAGGCCCGCGCAGAACTGCTACACACTGGCAACCTTCCTCACCTTCTTCTCTCCTCCCCACCCCCCAAAAAGGCCCCCTCCTGGCGACCATGGGCAGCATCAGCTTCAAACAGTGCGCGGCCACGTACCGCGCCAACACGACGCTGCAATCCCTCTGGGGCTGGAACGGCACCATGATCGGCCTCGCGCGCAACCCCAGCACGCAGATCTCGCGCGCCGGCTGCCTGCACGTCTGCGGCAACGGCAACGACTACTATCCCTGGGCCGACGTGTCGCAGACAATCACCACGTGGATCCTGCCCGTCGTCGGCACGCTGCTGCAGGCGCCCTTTGAGAGCAACGCCGCGAAGCGCACGGTGCTCGCCATCACGAGATGGGTCGGGTCGCCCATTGCGTCGCTCAGCTATGTGCTGTGGAACATCAAGGTGTCGGCCAAGGCGGCGTTGATGGTCGATATGGCGGTCCCGTATCAGCTGACGCCGGGGCTGGAGTCGGATTTTGGGAGTATGCGCGATTCGATGTATTTGCTGCTGGCGATGAATCAGTATACGCTGAAGGATGAGGTGGTGTCGAGTTCCAAGGAGGCAGAGGGGTTGCTGCGCATTGTGCTGTTTAGTAAGGATTTGAGGCTGACGGATACGAAGAAGACGTTGAGGGTTATGAGGCGCATTTTGGCGAGGGAGATACGGGAGATGCGGAGGCGAGGCGCGGTGCCGGGTAAGAGATGTGAAAGATGTGCCGGATCAGCTGGTAGAAAAAACTGACAAGATGAACTAGTCTTTGTGTCGACCATGTGGTTCCTCTTCGCATTCGCCCTCTCCATCCAAGCCGCGTTTGGCGATCTCGGGCAGAACACCACCGCGCACGATCTGGCGCTTGGTTGTCTTCTAGCCTGGTTTCCGATACTCATCATGGGCTCGATAGTAGACCGCAATCCCATCGCATCCGAAGCCATACGAAAAAAGCTCAACACGCTCGTCGACCACGTACGCCATGCCCTGCGCGATCCCCAGCATCAAGCAGACTTCATTAATTCCTTCCGAGACCAGCCCAACTTCGAAGAGCTGAAGAGAGAGGTGGGCCACCTCGCAACGCTCTCCGTGGGCGAAGACATGAAAAACTTCTTCCAGGAGTTTGCGGGCCAGGCGCGCGTGCGCTGGCACTACGGCGCCGCGCATCCCATCCTCTCCGACATTGAAAACTGCTACATCGCAGCCAAAGGGCGCAACTGGCTCGCCGACGAGTCGGAAGCGCGCGCCAGCCTCGTCACGGGCCGCAGCAACGACGAGGGCCTCGTGTGGTTCGACGTCCGCGAGTTCTGGCAGATCGCCAGCGCCGTCATCATCGTCGGGGGCAGCTGCGGCGGCGCGTTCGTGCTCAGCTTCTTCACGCCGACGGTCGGCCTCGGGTGTCGCAGCGGCGGCTACACGATTTTCTTCTGCGTGGCGCTGGGCCTGTTGGTCATGGAGATGACGGTCTGGCTGGTGCTTTCGCCGTACAAGATTGAGAAGTGGCCGTGGATCGCGAGGGCCGAGGGCAGGTTCAACAGCAGCGCGACTATCCATGATTGGGGCAATGGGGCACAGGAGAGCTGGGTGAAGCTGAAGAGACGGGCGTCGAGCTTTTTGTTGAACGCGGAGAATTTGATCATCAAGGCTATGGTTCGCACCACGTTGCTTATTCCTTGGAAGGATAAGCACACCGTCAAGGTCACGGTTGAGGACCATCTGGAGGACCTTGCGAGGCGGCGCCGTAATATGGGTTCGCAGAGACAGTGGGAGGTCTTCTTCTTCCGACCCGTGGAGATCTTCAACACGGTTTGGCTTGTGTATATTGTGCTGGCGCAAGTGTTTGGCTGGTACGTACGAGACGGTGGCAATAACAGAGCGCTTGCACTGTACGATACCGAGAGGGCTGACACTTGAAACAGGTACAAAAACTGCTATTGCGTCACCAGTACTTGGGGCGGCGGCGGAGGCTACCTTGACTTCAGCGTGCAGGACACTTCCAACAGCCGATGGGTCCTGTATTACTGGGCTTCAGGGACTACGCTCACAGCCACTGTGATGTTCCTCTCCATGTTCTACATCACAGTGGAATGGTGCCAGCAATCTTTCTTATCGACGGAGGACTACGACGATGCCATGCAGGGTCTAAGGATGACCAGGTCTTACCGACAGTATACGTACTTTATCCGTGTCACGTCACGATTCATCGCGCGATACTCCCTGGATCCACTGGAATGGCTAGCGTACAAGATCGGTCTGATCAAGACGACTCAAAAGACCATATTCTGGACCAAGAAGCACACGTGGGAGCCGATCGTGCGGACGAGGCTGATGATGCCCGCATTTGAGTTGACGGATCTCTCAGACGGACCATCCAATGGTCCTCAGATGCAGGAAACACCAGCACTGGCACACTCCCTGTTCCCGCCAACCATACCCAGGGGCCGCCGGCGCACCGAAAGTGATACCTCTTTTGAGGCTCAGTCGTCACGACAAGTAGACCCTCACAGCAGGATCAGCGATGATTCGTATTCGCCACTGATCCAGCGTCCGTCGGAGGCTCATCATGCAGCTCAGCACGCGGACACGTCAATAAGTGATCAGAATCGCTTCAGTACGGACAGCGGCGGCATACCTATATCTGTAGAGGAGCAGGCTCCATTTGTGAGTTGGCTGGGCCTCAATACAGCCTTGCAGCCTCGGCATAGCTATAAAAGGGCCAACTCAGATCCCGGCAGCCCACCTCCGGACTTGCCCCAGCCAAATCTAGACCCACTGGGCATTCGTATAGACGAGACAGACTTGGAACGAGGTGTACTACGGTAAACGACGCCTGTTCGTTCCAACTCAAGTACCCTATCACAACTCAACAAGCAAAGCCCCTTCCTTGTTCACAACGCGTAAGGCAGTGCTACGATTCTCGATGTTGGCTTTCGTCACCACACCCTGATCATTCCACTCGAACCTCACCGAGCCGCCGCCTCTCAGGGTGAGCCCCGCAACCTTCCCGCCGGCCCAAGCAGCTGGAATAGCTGGACCCAATACCACTGTCCTGATGCTTTCGCCTCCAAAAGCATTTGGAAGGTCCACGACGAGCATGCTCAGCACTGCACCGCCAATGCCGTAGTTTGCATCGATCTGGAACGGCGTGTTGGTCGCAGAGTACATGGAGAAGCCGTTGGCGACGAAATTCGTATCGATGGCGTACCGCAGCTCGAAATGTGCTCGCTCGGTGTTGTTCAGCCGCGCCCAGCAGGCCGATCGCCACACCTTCGCCCAACCGGCGTTGGCATCCTCTGCATTGCCTTCGCCGCGGCTGTACAGCTTCTGCGCGACTGCGTCTTGGATCGTGGCGTTGCTGTAGCCGCCCATGAAGGACGAGAGACTGTATCCTGGATGCCAGCCCACCAGCTCCGAGAGATGGCGATGCGTGTCGTTTTCGAAGTCGTAGCCGAACGAGTCGGGCAGTTTCCATTCTTTGATCTGGCCCCAGGAGCCGATGTGGAAGCCTTTGTCTAGCTTGGCAAGTGAGTCGGTGATATTCGACAAGAAGGCCTTGTCAGCCTCGGCGGCTGGAGATGCCATGGCCAGCGCGGCTTCGAAGACTTGGTGCACCAGTTGCTGGAAGTGTGCGCATCCGAATGTCGTGGGCCCGTGTTCGGCGCTGTTGCACGGGTTGACCACCAGAGTACCGTCCTTGGAGAAGTCGTCAACTTGCAGCTGGTTCAGCCAGAACTCGGCAACGCCCTTCAGTAGCGGGTAGCCCTGTGCTTGCAGCCACCCCACGTCCTGCGAATAGTCCCAGTGGTCAAACACGTGCTGCATCATCCACGCTGCCGCTGCTGCATAGTTCGCCCACGACGTCCCGCTCTTCATCCCCGTGTGGCCAAAGATGTTCATCTCGTTGTGCACAACCCAGCCCGGCGAGCCGTACAACAGCTTGGCTGTTTCTTGGCCTCGGGAAACCCAGTTGTCAGCCATGTAATTCCAAAGCGGTGTTTGGAGATCTGTCAGCCCCGTCTGATCAGGCGTCCAATGGTTCATCTGCAAGTTGATGTTTGCGTGGTAATCGCCTGACCACGCGGCATATAAACCCTCACTCCAGATACCTTGTAGATTGGGCGGCAGGGAGCCAGGTCGTGACGCGGAGATGAAAAGGTAGTTCGCGTAATCGAACAGCAGGGATTCGAGAAAAGGGTCGCCAGCGGTATCGTTGGCATCGTATCTATCGAGTAGCTCGGACGTCGGTGTCTTCTCGGATTCCAAGGGATCGGGAAGCGAGAGTGCGAAGCGGCTTGTGAGCTGGGTAAAGTCATCGATGTGGTCGCTCTGCAAAGACTCGAGTGTCTTCCCGGCTGCTGCACGGGTGGTGGCTTCAACGACTGGACCTGGATCCTCGCCGCGGTACGAGTAGCCAAACTCCGCTGTTCCTTTCTTAGGGTCGTAGTTCGTGCCTGCACCCACAATGACGGTAACGCTGTTTGTGTTGTTCTTGGGTGCTATCTTCAGCGCGCCAGTGCTGTTGACGCAGGATGTTTGAACACTTCCACTTGACAGAATCCGCGCAATCGCATCGTACCGCATACCCTCTGGTGGGCCAAGTTGCGTCACGCCTCGCAAGCGCACATGTGCAGTGTCGTTACCATAGCCCTGCCCATCGAAGCAAGTGACATCCTGCAGTGCGGGTTCCACCAGCTCATTATCTAAGACCACTTCCAGCTCCGGAAGACCATTAGATGAGTGGATAGAGTAGACGCACACCTGGTCCGGAAAGGAGCAGAACGCGCTTGTCCGAATCTGCTGTTCGCCAGCAGAGAACTCCGTCGTGTGCATGCCAGTCGCCAAATCCAGCGTTCTCGTATAGCCCGCAATCGAAGCATTACCACCCCCGAGCTCTGGCGCTGTGATGCTGAGATTCCCCAGCACGCGGTACGTTCCATAGAACCTGTCGTCGCCGAGAAGCGCATCGACGTTGCCCGTCCCATTCTCAAAGATAAAGTCCCGAATTTCTCCAAGGCTCCCCGCGACCGATGCGTTTGGATTGCCGCCAGTGTAGTTGGAGACCTCGAATGGCCCGCCGGACCAGAGGCTGTCGACGTTGAGGGTCAAGATCTCTGCGAGTGGTGCGCCATGATGCAGGGCTCCGAGACGTCCGTTCCCAACCGGGTAGGCAGAACGGATAATGTCACTGCTGTTTGCGGGCTGTGTGGACCAGAGCGCTTTGCTCTGGACGGGGAGAAGGCATCTCGAAAGAAGGAGCAAAACGGCTGTGCTCGATGTCCCCAACATCCTGGGTTGGGCGGTGTTCTTGGTAGGTATTCGTTATCAGAACGGTACTTTATATAAAAACCTATATTTCCGATATATTAAACGAGATCTAGGAACAGCGCGGGGTCATCGCAATCGTGTCCGGGAGTACCCGGCTCTTGGGAAACATGAACAGGGATGTTCTGCGGGGAACCATACGATAGTTTCCTGTTTGGGACGCGGATCAACGTTGAGATTGTCCGGGGCAGATAGCGGGGCTAAGATAACCCGGCGCGAGGAACCAGCACAGAGAGAGAGCAGAGGAAAAGCCTAAATGTTGATCGAGCATAAGCGACGGTAAGGCCCCCATGTTACTGCGCAGGAATTAGCTCTGGATCAGTGGCGAGCTCTATACACCCTCCACCGTACCGTGCGCCACAGACATTGTGGTTGCTTTCCGGCATCCCAGCATCCCTCAGCCAGCCATGTGCTCAAACCCATTGGCAGCAGAAACACTACGCCTGCGCGTATACGAAAACGCGGAAATTGTTGGTTTCTGGAGCTTCTGCGGCGAAATTTGCCGACTGGCCTGAACTACATACATGCTGGCTTCCATCTATCTCGCCTACCAAACGATAGCTCCACTCTATGAGATTAGAACAGTGTCTGTCTCCAAGGATAACCCGGCTTGAGAGTTTCGGAGACCTCGGGTGGTACTGTATGGGTAATCGAAGACGAACACCGTAGGGACCGCGACACCTGGGACTCCCTCCCACACGTATGGCACTCCAAAGCAACTGACAGAACCCTTGCTGTCAGGTCACAGTACCATTATTTGACTGTTTTAGCCCATCTAAACGCCTTGCAGCAGTTTTTTCTCCATCTCAAGTGCCCTGTGGTATATCACGACGTTGTTTGATTCTTTGATCGAGCGGATCCCTTCGAAGCCGGACGTGTCATCATGTCAAGAGTCCTTCCCCCAAATCAATGATCATACCACTCTGGAACAAGCATATGCGACGCTGGTATACTGGCTTGGTCGATGTAACGGTGTTCATCAAGATTCTGGAGTTCAAGCCGGAGAATGGATCGATCACATTGTTCCATAATCATTACATATCCGCCCACGCATGCACGACAATGATTGGCTGGGCAAAATTTCCGTTCCTATTTTGTACGTCACTTTCCTCCTTTTGCCGTCATCCCTCTCGCAGTTGATGGGTGGTATTTAATGTTGTATTTCTTTGTGCTATTCAAGACAGCCTAGTGGGTCAGTGGGTAATTCATACTAATGTCAAGCACAAACGCAACTTCAGACCTACTCCACAATTGTCTCCGTCACTTCGAGCGTACTATCGCCAGACAGCAGCAGTCATCAGAGCTAGTAAGTCGAAGAAGAGGCGAAATGGGCTCTCCAGACATAGCTCGTACCTCACGCCCGCGGCTCAGTAGCAGCTCGAGAAGGAGCCGCCGCTCAACTGAGCTTCTCGCAGTTGGACACGATGAGGCATTGCTCTTCCACCACTTCGCCATACATCTCGGACGCTGGCTAGACTGTACCAGTGCCTCGCGTGTCTTCACGTTGGGTGTGCTAGACACATTCAGGCTGTGCCCTATCCTATACCAAGCGGTCTTGTGCTTCGCTGCACGCCACCGCAGAGAAGAAGACGCAGCTGAAACAGCGTATCATCGCTGCGTTGATTTGCTTATCGTCCGTCTCAATGATGAATCGGTGGGATATGACGATATGCTGCTCTCAGCCGTGTTAATATTGCATTTCGCCGATCAGCTTAATGGTGAGCCTTGCATGTCGATTTGAGCGCTGCATCTGACTTTGTTTAGTGCCATCGCGTACAGGCTCAAGGGACAAACAACACTTGGAAGGTACCTCGAGCATTTTGCGTGCCTCACAGAAAAGCGAGTTCGTGGACCCCTCAGCATCGACCCTTCACGACGCTGCTTTCTGGGTTTATGTACGGCAAAGCCTCTACAATGCCACCATTTACCAACGACCTCTTGATATCGACTTTTCACTCCAACTGTATCCAGTGCCAAAGCTTATGCAATCCTTGCATCCTCTGGATTGGTTGAGACTGGAGACAGCTTGGGCCAACCAGATGTTATGGCACACTGCATGCGTTGCCAATTTTTGCTTTGCAGGCGTTGGAACATCCAGTGAGACAGTATCCAGAGCCCACCAGTGGAACGAGTTGTATAAAGCAATTCAACTATGGTACAAAGAAAGACCAAAGGTTTTCGATCCTCTTGGGCCGGGTCTCTACGAAGGTGGAGGCGCATTTCCGGAAATCTGGTTCACGGCGGATTGGCATGGTAATTTGGATTGCATGAGACTTTATTGTGAACTGACATGGCATGCAGTCATATCATACATCTTCTTCCATTTCTCAAGCATCCTTCTGTTGAGATACAAGGCAGGCGCTAAATTTGCAATACACTTGGTTCATGGCGACATATCACCAGTAGACGTACGGTTCTCTATCCTGGATTGGTTTCAATGTAAAGTGCTAATCCAAGTAGAGCCAGATCTTGCGCCATGTACGAGCAATCTGTGGTGCATGCAGGTCGGCTGTGCAAAATCCTCAGCTTATGATTGTACTTTCGCATACAGTCTTCATATGGGGACCTTTGCTATCCGTACCGCAAGAGCAGGATGTTGTGATTGACCTGCTAGAGGCGTTTGAGCAGACCCATGCATGGCGGACATCATGGATCGTTGAGTTACTTAAAGATCAGTGGAACACAGACAGAGCTATTAGTTTGCCCGTTCGAAGTGGTTAGTCCACTGACCTATGTTGAACTCTGAATGACTAGCGTCAAGAGCTTTCTGTCCATCAGCTGTCTAAGCTAGATTTTGGAGAATACTTCCTCGACCTACTGGTTACTTATGCTCTTTCTTTGTCCCAGAGAAACGTGACTGGCCCTATTGTCATGGCCTCAATATCAGTGGTCATAAGCTATGTTCGCTTTAGTATGAGGGAAAACAACGAGCCATTGGTCGTATTAGACTACTCCTTTCACGACCCTTCTTACCCACCTATCTGGGTGCATTTAAGTAGGTGTTTTCTGCTCGAATGAAGGGTTGCACCTTAGCATAGGGCCTTGGAAGAAGGCACTACAGGACCGTCGTTGACCGCTTCTAGAATTTGGAGACTTGCAAGACTTGCATTTAATGTAACTAAAGTGCTCATACAGAATCAATGTCTTCCTTTTCGAAACGTTTTCTGGAAAAAATAATGCCTTTTAAAAGCCATGTTTTGCCGCAAAATCGCTAGAGAGGGGCTACAGATCTTTGTTGCTATTTTTACCAGGTTACAGCCTCCTAGAGACGAGTGGCCCGGAGTTCAGGGGCCTCTGGGGCAGCCTAGATATGCGCTATCTTACGACTGCGAAGCGTGAGATTGCAGCAGCTTTGCGGATGCTAACAGTTTAAAACAATACTGGTACGCCCAATGCATTGTACACGTGGGTAGCGTCGTCCCGAACTTAAGAATGTACGGAGATAAAATCTCTCTTTCAAGACACACACACCTAGAGAATGTGGATGTTGTCAGGAAATACTGCCGGTTGATGCTCGTTCATATCTTGGAGGGGAGCGGCCTGTCTACAGGACAGAACAGAAATCACGTACGTCCGACTCATCAAGAATACACAAGCATATTGCCCTTGCCAAATCCGATCTTCATTGTGACAACAGTGCCATGCTTTAATGTGCGACCTTGTAACAGAAGTGGTGCACCGGCTTAGGAAGTCTGCTGGCAAGGCGAGACGGAGCAGCTTTGTACCGTCCTCCCTGACACGCCAACAGGCCCGCCGAGGAACTTCGCGCTATACTGTGAACTTCACCGCTATGATGACATATGAAGGGTTTGAAAAATTCCGCACGGCTCGTCGTTATTCGCAATCCTTCTGGTGGTGCAATGCGGGCCTTAACACCGACCTGCGGCCGATGGAGCTAAGACCGAACTTGGGTGGGTGTCGAGGACAACAGTTACATAAATACCTCCCCGTCTGATTAAGAAATACTTTTCCGTCCAAAATAGCAGCATCACAAGCATATCGTATGCTTCGGTCAATTATTCTCTATAATGACAGGAACGTTTGTACAGGTATGGATTCTCTTAGATCAAGTTCGCGCAAGATGACTAAATGGCGTACAGCAGCAGCGCCATTCGTCCTTATGGCACGCCTACGGACCGTTCGCAGTCGTTGCTAGTATCTGGCTGGTTTCACCGTTCTTGATGGGTTTTTCGTATGTTCCGTGTAAGTCAGCGAGTTTCAAATCTCTTTCACACTGCTAATGATGTGGATACTAGTACGAGCATCTGCGCGCTACTACCTCAGGAGTTATCGTAGATGATGAGAAGACCCAATGAGATCGCTGGGGTAATGGGTTTTGGTAGTGGGCAGGTCTATACTTGAATTCTCGATTCGAGAAATACGGAGAGAAGACTTTCGCAGCTTCAGCTGCAGATTCGCGGAGCATTTTAACACTCTCAAACAAACGTTCAAATTAAATGTGTCGCTATTGTCCAAGAATGGCGTTTCTTCCACACCTTGATTACATACAGAATTGCCTGCCGCGGACAGCATCATTCCATGCGTTGAGTGCAACAATTCAGGTGGCCAATACATAGCCTACAGTAGCGGTGACACGGTATCAAAGTTTCGAAATGTGTACTGAAACAAGGAGATTACTGTAGGAAATGCAACTTTCAGAGTTAAGAACGGAGACGGTCACACTCGCGACCATGAAAACTCTACCGTGACTGGCAAAGTTGGGACTGTTCGATAGCTGTACCGGTTGAATTGCAGCGTGGCTGTCGATATTCATGGCGTCCATTGGGCTGACGCATTTGATTCCTACAACCATCTTTTGGACCACAAACGCACAAGTAGGACACTTGTCACTCGCTATGCTTACGGGCCTGGTTATGAAATATAACAATCTAGCCTCCCGTCAGAAATTGTAACTTAAAGTTCCTAATCTGAGCATCCTGAGTATTTGAGATAGAGACCAAGATCAAGAAACCCAAAGACATCACTTTGAGGTTAAATAGGGTCAGAAAGATGCAAAGTATAACTTAGTTTGGGTCACAAGAAACAGCACATCGCTGATACAGTCATAGGTTTACACTCGGACAGTTTGTATTACAATTGTGCTGCAGAACGTCTAAGAGTTTCCACCCTTCTTTCCAGCCTCGACAGGATCGACCTTGCCATGAGCGAATTCTGCAGATGGTCAGACGATGAAGTGTGAGGAGTAATTATCACTTACGGCCCTTGGCGGATCCGCCGCTGTTTCCAGAGCCAGTAGACTCGGACGCGCCAGATCCTCCAGATGAGTGGCCACCCTGCTTACCAGCCTCATGGGGATCGACCTTGCCTTGCGCAAACTCTGAAGAACGGTGAGTTATCTCATGTTTAGATGGGATGAAGGATTACTTACCACCAGTGCCGACACGCTTGTCGGGCTGACCGTCCTGGCGAAGGCCGCCGTGCTCAGTAGGCTTGTAGTCAGACATTATGGTTGGATTGAGATTGAAGTCGTGGATTGAGATGTATTGGTGTAAGGTTGTAGTGGATTGTTGATGAGTGAGTTGGATGTATCCTAAAATGTGTTTGAACCACGAGATTATATACCTCGTGGTTACAAGCTCGTCCCGCTTTGTGTAGGCGGTGCGTCATCATGCCGTCGCATCACAAACACCATTTCCTTTGACCTTTCGTGCGTCAGAGATCGAGGTGTAGCCTCAGATGACAGGCCAAAACAAAGGAAGCTGATCCTGCTAGCCAAACAGAGCATATGGAAACATCATCGCGTACCCGGACTGCTCTAGAAACCAAGAGTTGCTGGGACAACTGCTTCACTGACTACCAATCATGTCAGTGCCGCGGATGTTTTGTACACGGATCAGATCAGATTCGGACCCTGAACCCTGAATTGGCCTGTGCCTGGCAGATCGGTACACTAAGTGCTTCAGCCGTGGAGAGCAAGGACTTACCCGATTTGGCAGCTTAAGTGGCTCGCTAGTAATTTTTGAGACGTCACGACTCTACGCGATGTCGTGTTACGCGTCGCGAGTGCCAATGCATTCGTGTTTGAATGACGTTGGACAATCAAACCTCAACTGTACACGAGGAGCATGAAATCATAGATCGGGCCCATGCCGCCTCGCTTGCGACAATGCGCATGACTTCCAGCTTTAAACCGAGGACATTGCTTTGTGAGCGATTGATGAAGTCACGATTTACTTTCCAAGAATGCATTTGTGCTCGAAAGCATGCCGATCAGCGTTATGGTCAACAGTTGTGCGCTTCATCCTGTTCCGCTCCTTTTCCGCACAATACCACAGACATACTGTCTCAATTGCCTGATCACGGCTACCAAAAGCGCACCCTTCCACACTTAGTCTTTTGATTGCGATGGTTGACTTCGTCACATGAAGACAGCACACTGCAACCGACCCCAACAGGCAAGTCGATTCGAGAGTAGGGAGAGAAGAGCATGTCGACAAAGCTACCGCGAAGCAACGTGAAAACGAATACAGCTCATATCTTAGATTAAACCTGCACTTGCTGGGCAGGAATGGATTGTGTAAAAGACAGTTCATCGTAAAGAGCTGGGCAATAGATTGGACCGCACGATGCTCGTCGAAATCGACAGCCCAATTCGGTCCAGGCTAGGCAGCAATGCGAGCAGAGGTGCGGACAAATTGTGCCATATGGCCTTCCACATGTCAACAAAGCCATGTGAAGTCTCTCATCTCACGACCACAGGAACTGCATCCTCACAATGACGCTACACAAGGAGTTTTTTCTCCGCGAGGACCTCCTCTGGCGTCTCCGCTGGAACCTTGCAGCCCCTCCCTCACAGATCTCCCTCCCATGGGACCACACCATCAACAAACCCTTCTCCAAGCACCCGCTGGCCGTAGAATCCCTCTTTGACCCGCCACAAAGCCGCATCGACGAGGTCTTTCATCCGCTATTTCGTCCACAAACAGAATCGCGAGATCTACTACCCCGAGAATGAGCTGGGGCGGTACAGACCACCCATCCCTCTGAAGATTGTGAGCGCGGATCAGACTGTCATTAGTCTGCGCCAGTTTGTGGAGGAAGTTCATGTGTATGTGTAATTCCACATGGA
The DNA here is from genome assembly GCA_022560025.1 of Stagonosporopsis chrysanthemi. Lineage (NCBI taxonomy): Eukaryota > Fungi > Ascomycota > Dothideomycetes > Pleosporales > Didymellaceae > Stagonosporopsis > Stagonosporopsis chrysanthemi. The sequence goes on from JAFISE010000093.1 coordinate 42,585, forward strand.
TGAGCTGAAGCGGGTCAAAAGAGGGATGTATGGCACGCCTGTGCCACATGCGGGTGGCTCGCCTGTGGTGCGTGCGAATAGTGCGTGGGCCACGGAGATTGTGTTCGAACGGCCTGCTAAGGCACCTGATAATGCTGGGATTTTCTTTTACTCAACGATGCCGATTTATAAGTATGGTCATGAGAGACTCAGGCTGGGGGGAGGGGGGGGGTCAGCAAGACCATTAACCAAGGGTATATATACGGCAACGCAACTCCTTTCTTCCACATACGACCATAGGACACTGAATCCAGCGCTTCCCGTTCGCTCAGCGGTACTTAAGCAGTGTACCGGTGGACTAGTAGTCAGGTGGGTGACCACTGGCGAATCCCCGCTGTTGTATGTTTTTTTGTGTTTTTTCGTAACCTGATATGTTGGAGAGCGGAGTTCTCCATGAGGGTATTACCGCATTCCATTCCTCCACAGGGTATCCATCGGCACTTTTCAGTATTGGCGGTATGAGTATGTTTTCCTGGTTTCTACGTGTTCGCAGTCCACCAGAGCAATTCTGTCCTGCTACATACTACCCATGTCCAGCAGCCTTAGCGGCAAGTACCGCTTACCTGTAGCCTTTGAGCACTTTGAACGGCGTTCTTTACACTTGCAATATGTCGCGATTAAGAAGTCAAAGGCCTGTTTGGAGCCAGAATTGTTGTCAATGTCTTTGATTTGGATATCATTCGGGCGATACACATGAAGCCATTGATAGGTCGTCCCCACAGGAATGTGGTGACGAATCCACAACGCCGCAGGTGGTTCAGGTTTAGAATCGTTGAGTACGAACAGAACAGTAGTCTCAAACAGATCTACTGGCTGCCCAAGAGAGGCCCAGAACTGCAGACAAATTCGACAGCACGTGGCAAGCGCCTGGCGGAATGATAGTTCATCTCCATGGTGCGGTTCGTATCCATCGCATCTCCAAATCCGAGGTCCATTAGTCAGCGCTGTTTGGCACGGCGTGCAGAAAGACTTATTGGCCAAATTGAAGGATCGAGTTATTGTTATTGGCCATCAATAAATTACCGGAGAGGGCGATCATAGAGCATGTAGCGCATTTGCTCGATATGTCGTACGTGTGATGTGTGAGGTGTAAGGTGTCAGGAGCTCAAAGGGCTGAGCCGCCTGTCGCATTATACACTGCGTTAGCGCACCTGGGCGCACCAATCGAGTGGCAGCAGTGCATGTGGTGGGAGCTCGAAGGACGGAGGGGTAGAGCAAGGTCACGGATCTTGAAGTGACAATGTATTCGAATACGTGGGTGCGTGTCCAACTCTTGGTGTGGTCCTCTGCGATATACTGAGTTCATCCCGGTGCCGGACTGACTCCATCCCTCTGGTACACGCCCGCAAAATCCAACTGCGCAAGCTGCCCATTGATTTGATCAATCTCGACATTCAAGTCCTCCAGATTCTGCGCAAGACTCGTCTGCTCATCAAACCGCCTATGCTTCGCTGCATCTGCCACCATCTCGCTGACCATGAACTTTTGTTCTTCGAGAATGATGAGCCGTTCGCGCAGCTCCTTCTCTTCACTCTCCATAGCCGACACCTCGCTGCTGACGACGCTGCCGCTGCCGCCCCTGTCGCCGGCCTTGATGGCAGCGAGGGCGCCGCCTTTTGCAGGCTGACCTTGAGGGGCGGCGTGTTTGAGGATCTTTGGGAGAGCACGCAGAGGGAGCATGTGCAGGCTCAGGAAACTGTACGCTTGTGTATAGACGGCTTTCTGGAGGCGCTGTTGTGTGGGTGAGTCGGTGGGCAGATCGCGGATTCGTTTTGCAGCTGCATCAAATTGGGAGAAGGCGTCCATCAGGCGCTTGCGGACCTTCGTCGCGTCGGTGAGTTGCTGAGGTGTTGGTGGTTTCTCGGGATCTTGCAGGGTAACGAGAAGCTTCTGAAATCGGGGCAGTAGCAGTCGAATGCCTCTTTCGAACTGCGCGAGGTTCTCATACGCGCGCTGATCTTTCGGACGCTCGGCCATTTCTCGCTCGAAGTCGCTTCTGCTGAACAGAGTGTGATTGCAATCTTTGCACATGCGTATGTCGACGCTCATCTGGTCTGCAGCCTTCTCGGACTTTTTCGGATTGATATTCAGCCCAATTTCTGTGGAACAACCTGTGGTTGGGTCGCCGCAAATGACTCGTCCACACATGCGGCAGTGGTGTCTCCGGAATGTGTATGTTGAGAACTCCTGCTGGCAAAATGGACAATGCGAGACCTTGGCGTCTTCCTCCCATGTAATGATGGACTGTTCAAGAGCCTTGCGCTGGTTCTTGACAGTGTTTATCCCGACTGTCGATAACCAGCCTCCGTTCGACGTCTCCTCGATAGGCGGCGGGTCGGCGAGCAGCTGGGTGAGCTTGGTGAGGCGCTTTTCCAGCCTGCTGACTTCCATATACTCTCTGTCTACCCGTTTCCGCCTGATTTTGGCAAACTCGTCGAAGTGGTTGCGCTCGAAACCGTGATGGTCGTTGTAGCCTTCTCTCGACTTGTAGCAGGTCTCGCAGACCCTGCACCAGATGCCCCTGACTGGATCGTGTTTCGCGGCTCGCGACAGCTTCACCTGGTATAGTGTGTGATCCTCGCAAAACAGTTGGCCGCACTGTCTGCAGTTGACCGCCGTCTGGCTGTTGCCCAGCGCCATGCCCGAGCCTGTTATCGGACGTCCACAGACTGGGTCTGAACACACATCTCGGTACCCGGGCCGCTGCCAATGCGCTCTCGTGACCTCCTCCTCCGGATCTCGACGGACGATGGGAACAGGCGCGGTCTCGTGGCCGGCTCGGGGTTGCGACGTACTGCGGGCGTGGGTGGGCGGTGGTGTGAGCGCACTGTTGGATTCGAAGACATCGAGGCCCTTTAGCTTCTGGTTGAGGACGGCGAGCGGCTGGAACTTCTTCGCCTTGACCATCTGCTCCTCGAACCAGTTCTTGACCTCATCCTGCTCCTCCTCGACCAGGTTCTGGTGGTTATCGTCAAGATGTCTGGCGGGTTAGACTAGTCTTCAGGCTCAGGTGGGAAGGCAGTACCGATTGAGCTGGAGGAGTGTGACCTGCCGCTGTTAGTCCACTGCCCACGCATAGCTACATAGTCGATTCCAAGCGTACCATCTCCTCGTTGCATATGGGACACACCAGCCGGCTGCTCGCGCGGGCGGCATTCTCGCTCGGCCCCAGCAGGACCTTGCTACCAATGTCCTCCCTCGTCTCGGCAGTGCTGGCGGGGCTGTTGGACGTCTGGCTGCTCAGCGACAGCGAGCTCTCCGAAGGCGACAGCAGGCCGGCGTTGCGGACGTGGCTGCGCTGGGCCTGGGGAGCGTGCAGTGCCTGCGGGGGCGCCGGCGACACGGCGGGCGATAGGGCGGGCGATAGGGCGGGCGACAGGTTCCTCCCGCTCCCCAGCACGCGACCGCCGCCCAGGGACCTGCGGGAGGCCATGGTAGAGAGTATGGGATCTGGGAGTCGTGCGTGCAGCGCCGTGGGTCGCTCGGGTTACGGGACGGGGGAAACGCTAGGAGTGGGCGTGGCGCAAGGACTCCTGTGCAGCATCGCGCATGCTGGGCAGTGTACGCCTGAATGTGCGACCGCGATGTCCTGTCTCAGGAGGTTACGAGTGCACAGGACCTGCGCAGGCAGTGGCAGCGATGGTCGAGGCTGAGAGGCGCCGGCTCGATCCCTAGATTCTGCAGCGGAAGAGATCCGGAAGGCTCGACTGCGCTGCTCTCGGTGCGATCCACCATAGCCTTGGCCCACGCCATTGAGTCAAGGTGTAACATCTAGACTCCAGACTCATACAGCAATAGCCACACTCCACCATGGCGCACGAGGAATTCCCCGAAATCCAGGGTGGTGGTTCGCTGATTCTCGCCTGGCAGATACGCAACAAGCGTGTGCTGGTCGTCGGTGGAGGCGAAGTGAGTGCTGCGCAAGGCGCATGCGATAGTGATTGACTGTAGCACAGGTCGCCGCCGGCCGCATCGTGAACGTTCTCAACGCCGACGCCAAGGTCACTGTAGTCTCGCCCCGCGATGGCCTGAATCCAGAGGTTGCCTATCGCATTGAGCAGAAGCAGGTGGACTATGTCGACCGCAAGTTCGAGCCGTCTGACCTCGACGGTGCCGACATGGTCATGACAGCCGTCGACGACCCAGAGGCCTCCACCCAGATCTGGAAACTGTGCAAGGAGAGGAGGATTGCAGCAAACATTGCCGACGTGCCACCAGAGTGCGACTTTTACTTCGGCAGCGTGCATCGCGACGGTCCGCTCCAGATCATGGTCAGTACCAACGGCAGAGGACCCAGGCTCGCCAACATCGTGAGGCGGCAGATTGCTGCAAACCTGCCGCCGAACATCGGTCAGGCCATCACACGAGTAGGCATGTTGCGCAGGAAGCTTCGATCGGTGGCACCAGACATCTCAGAGGGACCAAAGCGCATGGCGTGGTACGTACTCGTTTCTATGTGCAGATGAATGTTCTAATACAGCGCAGGATGATCAAGGTCAGTGACTCGTACTCACTCGAAGACCTTTGCTCTATGTCTGAGAAAGATATGGAACAACTGCTAGGTTACTACAAACCCAACACCGTACCAAGCCTCGATTTGCTGCGGCTGCAGGAGCCAGACGGTGCTTTTGATGGACCTTTCCTGATATAGGATCTGGCGACCGACGAATTTCTAGACATACATATAGATGGGCTGGGTAAGCGGGCGTCATGCCCTTCTCTGTACAACAACTTTTCCATTTGGCTCTTGCTATACTTCATGGGCCCCACCCAATCAGCGTGAAGTGTCACTAGCGCCTGGTTGTAGCTTCCTCATCGTCGTTCCGTGGCCGTCCCCCACACACCTGGTCCACTTTCCTTCCCGATACCATGGATCTCGCTCAACGACCACCATACAGCACACTCGACTTCAAGGCGCTTGCCAAGGCTGACCATGACTTCAAGCGGGCATGGCAAGCATGCGCTGGGAAGCTCGATTTTCAAGATGTAGCGACCCTCCAGATCTTGTCTAAAGCTATCCTCAGAGTCGACTTTGAGCTTGAGCTCTCACTCCCAGATAACAGGCTTTGCCCACCCATCCCCAACCGGTGGAACTACGTGTCCTGGATACAGGGTCTGCTTGATTCCACTTCGTTCTCCTACTCCAACAAGTATGAGCCTGAAAGAGAAGTGGTTGGACTGGACATTGGCACGGGTGCATCAGCGATATATGCAATGCTACTCATGAGAAGTAGGTCAGCTTGGACCATGTGCGCGACAGATATCGACAAGATCTCGTTCGAGTCTGCCGCCGCCAATCTAGCCCAGAACAGCCTTCTCAGCAGATCAAAATTGCTACACACCACCTCTTCGATGCCTCTAATCCCGCTCGAAGCACTAGGCCCAAAGCAGCTTGACTTCACAGTCTGCAACCCGCCCTTCTTCACCGATGCTGCCGAGATGGAAAAGTCTCTTAGCGGTGAAGGGAAAGCCACAGGACCAAACGCCATTTGCACCGGCTCCAACAACGAGATGATCTGTCCTGGTGGTGACCTCGGCTTCGTCAAGCGCATTGTCGAGGAGTCGCTTATTCTTCGCGATAAAGTGACGTGGTACAGCAGCATGCTCGGCAAGCTATCTAGTGCTAAGGCGATTGTGGAGCTACTCAAGTCAAGAGGTATTACAAACTGGGCCGTGGGCGTGCTCGAACCTGGCACGAAGACGGGCACGAAGAGGTGGGTGGTCGCTTGGAGCTTCGGTGATCTGCGACCGCGCAACAGCATTGCTCGTCCACCTGGCAGCAGCTTTCCACATGATCTTCTACCTTTCCCCACATCTTACAGTATCTCACTGCCATCTTCCATAACAGGCTCTGCGGCGTGCGACAAGGTGAATGACCAGCTTGCTACACTGGACTTGACCTGGAGGTGGAATCCAGCAACATCAAGTGGCATCGGCGAAGCTTCTGAGAATGTGTGGGGCAGGGCTTATAGACGCGCATACGAAAGGAGGAAGAAAGAGGGCACAGTGGAGATGCGTGATGAGGTGCTGACAAGCAAGACCAAGCTTGCCTTCCGTGTCACGGTCGTGCAGCTGGCGGGCGAAATCACGCTCGAATGGCTAAGAGGAGAGGACCAGGTTCTATGGGAGAGTTTCTGCGGTTGTGTGCATCGATGGTTCAAGGCATAGCGCTCTTGCAATTTAGGTTGTAGCAAACGAAAAGAGTAGGCCCCTGCTCAAACTCACTACAATAACAATCTCTCACTCCACCACGCCACCGCTACAATAAGCCATCTTGCAACTCACCCTAACGCATCCTCTCACAACCAGCCTTGCACTCTGAACCAAAACACCACACACAGTAAGCTTACCTCGCGCACAAGCTCCTACGCTCTGACACCCCGGCTCACGCAAATACCCGACCATGTCCTCCAACCAGAACCAATACTTCACTTCCTCCACCGAGCTCGCGGACCTCGGTGCCGCGCGTTTCGACCACGACACAGCTGCAATCGGCGACCGCGATTTCTCTCTGCGTACGACCCACACCCCCGTCTCTGTACCCACAGGCCGCGCCCCCAAGGGCCTTGAGGGTCAGGTCTTCGCATGGAATACGTTCCAGTACACCACTACCGATCGTAACGAGAAGGAGGAGAAGAAGGGCGATCTGCATGAGGGCCAGTTGCATCGCGCGAATCGGGCTGCGGCGGGCGGGGCACCGCCATCGATGGGATGGGGCGGTGGTGGCGCGAGGGGAGTCAAGGCTGGGGCGAAGGAGGGGATTACGACAAATGCGCTTTGTGCGGGCAGGAAGCCGGAGGGGGTTGCACCGCCGTTGGCGAAGGGGTTTGCGGAGGAGTTGGACAAGAACATGTTTTGGGATGAGAAGATTTGCTAAGTCTCGGTCCTGCGGATTGGGGATTGGTGGTCCGGTGAGAGACGTCGTCGGGGTCGGGGGTGTTTGAGTTACACATCCTTCTTCCTGTGGTACTCGGAGAGAGCGTTGTCCTGGCGAGAGTATGTGCAACAGGTGGGAAAGATCAATCTATAGGCCCACGAACAGCCAACACCTCCCACCCCCCTTCCTCGCAACAAGCGACGTCAAGATATGTGACCAGTCATTCAGGATGCGCTGTTTGCGTGCCACAGGGCGGGAAGCAGATCATTCATCCACAATTCAATCTTGGAACCAGAGTGCAATATCTCTCTTCATATCGAGAATCAAGTCTTTAAGTCGCTCATCATGGGCTATGTGGAGTGGAAAATTTGATGTGGAGCTGGCAGTGGCTGTTCAAGGATGTCATCGGATCCTATACTAGGTCGCTGGCGCGCAGAAGCGCTTCAACTCATTCTTGGTACGCCAATATATGCTTTGATGTGGTTTGACAGTTGTGATGATGTTGTCAGAGATACGTCGGCTCGATACGGCCCACGAAGTCGCCTCACCACGCCTTTCCCGTTCCAGAAACTACTCCACCTTGAACCAACACCACCGAGGAGCACCAACGTCAAGCAACATCATTTTACAAGACCGGCACGAATGGACAGCCTCCCCGAAGAACTTCTCGCGCAGATCGTGTCACACGTCACCTCCCATGCCGCACTTGCAGGACTCTGCCGCATGAACACCCGCCTCAATCGCATTGCCACTCCAGTACTGTACACCCACTACGAAACCAGCTACGGAAACCCAGCCAGCGCATTTCTATCAACCCTTCTCCAGCGACCTGGTCTAGCACTTCGCGTCAAGTCGCTGTCCTGGGACTACAGCCGATTAGCAAAGCACCGCGTGTCCGTATTTGACGCCAACGACATCCAGCACGCTCTGCGCGCATTCGAGTACCCCGTATCCACCATCGCAGGCAGATCTGCTGAAGCAATCTCGCAATTTGCCGGCAATGGCGAGCTGACTGACGCCTTTCTCACGGCTGCACTGCTGCACGTGCCGAACCTGGAAGACATCGAGGTTGTCGACACGTGGTATGGCGATGACCTACGAAGCACTCGCCGCTGGCTTGATCCCATTCGGATGAAAGTGCCGCACGGATTTCACTGCTTGAAGTCCGCCAGCATCACCATGGCGTGCATGCAGTTCGACGACGTGATTGTGCTGATGAGGGTGCCCTCGCTCCGGCGACTGCAGCTGTGCAGCCTCGTGGAGCCGGAGGTGCGAGCGGTGGGATTGGAGATCCCGCCGCAGCCGTTCTCCAGCGTCGATAATTTGAGCTTCAGGTCCTGTCGGTTGAACTGGAAGACGGTCGCGTGGATGATGGCGCCGTGTAGAGTGTTGCGATGCTTTAGCTATGTGAGCTTCAATCTGGCATTGCTACGGCTTTCGACACCACAGGATCTGCTCGAGTTGAAAAGCACGCTAGACGTTCATCGGGAGACGCTGGAGTATTTGGATATCGAGGTTGATGTTCTGGTTTCGAGTGGGCAGGATCATGGCGAGATTGGGTCATTTAAGGAATACCCGTTGTTGAGGCACCAACGTGTATGGTTGAACCCATTCAAACCATATCGAGAGCTGGGACTCCTTACGCCGTGACTTTCGACCTACAACACCAAGAATGGCTCTTTGAATAGTGCTGACATGACGTCATCTGACAAATGGAGAAGCGACGAGCACGACATGTCGACGCTCCGAATTTCTCAAGCAGTCATCACTTCACCGCACGAGCTCAGAGACCGGCAATCTACATGGCGACATTCACAGTCCGGCTGCCCCGGCCATTTGCCGACATCCCGCGAGCCTCACTGATGTATCCGTTTGCGACTCCAATTGAACCACTCAGACAGCTTACAATATACCTCAAGGCGGAACCGAATGCTCCAAAATCAGTACCGAACTTGTGGATCAAGCACGAAGATAGCAACAGCGCGCTGGCATATGGCGGCAACAAAGTGCGTAAGCTGGAATACGTGCTCGCCGACGCCGTCGCCAAAAAGGCGACCCATCTCGTGACCGTAGGCGGCGTGCAGAGCAACAGCCAACGTCAGGTTGTCGCGGCAGGAAACAGATTCGGCATGAAAACCGTGCTCACTCCAGATCCGAAGATCGGGAACCCATCCGCCGGGGACCGTCCATCGTATGAAAGCGCCGGAAATGTGCAGATCAACAGCTTGCTCGGCGCGCAATGGAAGCCCTCCACATCAGAAGATAGTGCCGTCGCAAACTCGCCCTCTGGCGATGGCCTCGCCTACGAGGTCGCGGCGCGCCGGGAAATCGAATCCATAGAATCCTCCGGCGGGGTACCGTACTTCATCCCCTCAGGCGCGAGCCTGCATCCCCTTGGCGGTCTAGGCTTCGCCCGCTGGGCCTACGAACTCTTCGAGCAGGAAAAAGAGCTCAATCTCCGTTTCGAGGCCATCATCGTGTCCACCGCAAGTGGCAGCACGCTGGGCGGCATGGCAACGGGGTTCAAATTGCTACGTCACGTAACGGAAAAACGCCGGCTCATCGGTATCCAGGCCACGAGCTGTGCGGTAGAGGAGACCTCGCGCGTCGTGCTGGCGTCTGCGCGTAACACAGCGAAGCTAGTTGGTCTGGCTGAGGACGATGTTACAGAAAGCGACTTTGAACTCGATAGCCGCTTTAATGCGGGCAAGTACGGCTATCTCAACGATGAGACCAGCGAGGCTATCAAATTGTTGGCTAGCACAGAGGGTATCCTGACGGATCCTGTATACACGGGTAAGGCGGTTGCAGGGCTGCTTGGGCTGGTGAGGGAGGGTGCGCTTGGCGAGATGAAGAACGTGTTGTTTGTGCATACGGGCGGCACACCGGCGTTAGGGGCGTATCCGTCGCTGAGGTGAGGTACTCGAGGGAGCTTCACGGCGCTTGCTGTTGACGTGGTGGAGAGAGGCAGACCTGCAGAACGTTGCGATGGTCATGGAGGCGCTGGGTGCAGTAACCATCTGCGAGAGCAACAAGTTGAGCGACGATGTATGATTGACAGCCCTAGCCTACCTACAGCGGTTTCTCATCAACGTCAATGCATACTCTGGACATCCTCACCCTCAAAGGCTTCTGCGTCCGACATGCTCATCCGTCTTCACCACATTTTTATTCCTTCCATTTCTCCATCTTCAATGTTCATGGGTGACAGCAGCACCCAAGCCATTCTACAAGGAAGTCGTGGGGGTTTGAAGTGAGACTTGATGTTACATTCTCGTTACGCACGGTCCTCCTGGTCGTTAACTCGTTCACCGTATACAGTATTGGGTGGATCTGCGTATACCGCACAGGCCCAACAAGCCCACATCGATACCATGGAGTACCTCTAGGTGAGGGGGCTGTGTTGCAAGACCACGGTCCCGCTCATGCATTCTACGAAATGTTGCGGCGTGCAGATATATGTCTTCTGCTTCTTTGTGAAGGTAAGCGTGGGGTTCTTCGGGGAGGTGAGGGCGAGGCCGCAGCTGTTGAGGCAGTGTCGAGCGGGGAAATGGGGTCGGTGGGAGAAGCTGTTTTATATGGCCTGTGGGTGCTTGGGAGTTAGGAATACATATAGGCTGGTGGAGTATGCGATGGGGAAGGTAAGTTGGTTCTCATCGATCGGAGACTGTGTTCCGCGTGCTAATATGTGGGTAGGACGGTTATCTGATGCAGAGGGAGTGGACGCTGTATGTGGGTGATTTTGCGCTCATGGCGATCACGAGGGTTGCTTGTCTGGTGTGGTATGATCCTCAATCGTCCGCTTCGTTGAAGAAAAAGTCAGGGTCGAGCTCTGTATGAAGGTCGGGTCGTGGAACCCTGGTCTTGACTGCCGCATGACACAAGGCAAAGGTTGATCCTCGGGCCTTCAATCTCCAGTATGAGGGGCAATACTAGTCCCACGAACATGTCTATCCTGACGAATTTCTTGCTTGGCTTGTTTATCTCCTTCACGCGCCACGCACAACCCCTTGCCGTCTTCAAATACACCCACTCTCCAATCCGTCCCTCGCTCTATTTCTTCTCGCCCTGAAATACAAGTAACGAGCCAACAGTCAAGGCCTCTGTGCTATGCATCTGGTTGTTCCACATCCTTATAACGGTCTCGATCTTAGGAGAGCCCCATCACCTTCCTCGGAAACGGAGGATCTTCCTCAATCTTTACACAGAGTCGGTATCGTTCTGGTTTATAGTCTGGTTAGAAGTTGGCACGGTAAGTTGATCAGCTTCTCTGACGCAGTTTCTTGCTGCTGATTTGGGTGTAGATGCGGTGTTTTCTGGGACCAGTCGGGTATGAGACGGGATTTGGAAGTTGAGTTCAGAGCCATGGCGAGAGGATTCGAGGAGGAGAAGGCGATTTTTGTTGGTCGTTCGGAGGGTAAAGGGGGTGCTGCTTTTTGGCTGCTGTGGGTGAGGAAGGGACACGGAAATGACGGAGCAGCTTGGTTGACAGTCGCGATCGTTTTTGATGCATGTAGAAATCCAATTGCGCAGAAATTTTCAATCTCTGGGAGCGGGCTCCGCTCATACCACTTCTTTGACTGCTCGGCCTTTCGTCTTCCCATATGCGCCACCGGCGACCTTGCGCATTTCCAGGGCGCGTTTATAAGGTGGAGCTGTAGGTGGCTGCACCGGGTCCAGGCTGACCCTATCTTTGGGAAGCTTGTAGGTTGCGTCCGAGTCGTACGCAGACAGATCACCGCAAGCCAGGAACGGCGCTATCCATCGTTGCCCACCCTCTTCCAAATCACTCTCCTCCTCGTCATCGGTGCCAAAATCTAGCTCGATCGCCCCATCTGCTCTGACAGTCCGCGAGACTTGTTTGTCGTCCTTAGATATCGTAGTGTCGGTGGGAAGTTGGGTTCCAGCACCTAGCGGCTTGTCCAGACTTGCCTTGAAACCTTCAGGCGGACAAAAGCCCTCGCATACAACGAATGCTTCAATACTGCTTGCTCGACTGCTCCTCGGCTTCGCAACGCGCACTCGCTTGAAAACAATCTTAAGCTGCGCAAATAGGAGGTCGACATCTTTGCCGCGGAAGATTTTAGCGACAAACTTGCCACCGGGCTTCAGCACGCACAGTGCGAGATTAAGTGCCGCCCAAAGTAATTGACTCTGCACATAGATGTCGAGATCGTGGAGGCCCGTCACATCTGGCGCTCCGTCCGAGATGACTAAATCGACAGGTGAAGACGATATTGCGGAGTTAGGGTCGTATGTGTCTGGGTCGAGAGCCTTCAGCATGAGTGGAATGGTAGATGGATGCGTGATATCGGCGCGCATGGTTGTGACGCCGTCCAGCGGGCTCATGGGCTGCAGGTCGATGGCGACGATCCGAACATTCTCCCTAGGCTTGGACTGCTGAACAGCTGGAGCAGTATTCCCTTCCTTCGATTCTTTGTCCAATCCGAGAACATGCTGCCGTGTTGCATCTTGCTTTTGCTCCCACCCTGCTCGTCCGAAGGTCTCCCCCTTGATCAAAACCCGCGAGAGCACCTGACTCCAACTTCCCGGCGCAGCGCAGAGGTCGACAACTCTTGTGACTCCTTCGAACAGGTTGAACTCCTCGTCGATCTGTAAAAGCTTATACGCCGATCGTGCACGCCACCCTTCCTCTTTTGCAAGGCGGTAGTAGGCGTCTCGCTTGTCTTTCGATGATTTCCCCATGATGGGTGGCCTGAATTGTTTGTCTTAGGTTGGTGACAACCAAGCTGATATCCAGTCTTTCCAATCGGAGTTCAAAAATGTCAAATTTTCTGTGTATTGCACTTGTCTGAAGAAGCACAGGCTCGCGGAACACTCAGAAACTATAAGCAGCTCTAAGGGAAAAACTAGTACTACTTCCTCTTGTCGAAGGCCTAGGCCGGGTGTAGCAATGTCGAGATGGAAAAAACAAGAGGTGTGAATGGCGACCCCACGTGAGGGGCACCTCCGCGGTGGAAGGTTCAACCGAGGAAACGCCGCGCCTTCCCAATTTTTTTTGGGGAGCAGTCAACGCGCCAAAACACCATCCTTCAAACACACGATGAAGCGTGCCCACAACCCCCCGAAGGCGGCGCACAAGGCGCATAAGCGCCAAAAGCTTGAGAGGGCAGTCAAACCTACTGCACAGAAGCAGAAGCGCCGAGTACAATTGAACGACCTAGGATGGAAGACCGTTCAAATGCCAGACCGTCTGGAAGATACCGAAGGCTTTTACGGCTTGGAGGAAATCGACGACCTGGAGGTCGTAAAAGACGCAACGACTGGCAACATTACCTTCCAAACCACCAAGACAGAAGACGAAATCGCCCAGGATGTGGAGGATGCTTGGCAACGAGAGGAGGAGGAGGCTGCGCGCCTCGAGAAGATGATTGGCCAGGAGGGGAAAGAGCTTCCCGTAGAAGACGATGAACCAGCAGAGCAGGACGTGGACGCCGAGAAGGTCACACCTGCGCAAGTCGAAGCAGAAGGCGACAACGATTCCTTTGCAGGCTTTAGCGACAACGACGACGCGCCAGCCACGAATGGCGGCATCCAGATCGAAGACCTCAACCCGAACAGCGAAGTGCAAGACGGCCGGCTACTGAAGAAGGACAGGATCGAGGACAAGAAGGAGAAGCCCAAGACACAGAAAGAGAAGAAGGCAGAGGCGAAGGCGAAGAGAGAGGCGGAGAAAAAGCTAAAGGACAACACCGCGGCTAACGCTGGCAACACCGCCGAAACAAATCCAGACTACGTGGAAGAGGAAGGTGTAGAAGCCACGGAGGATTTCGAAATCTCTGGTGAAGGCGCGTTCGACATCCTGCTCAACCAACCGATTGATGAGGAGGAGGTTGACACATCTGCTTGGGAGGAACTTGGTCTGTCTGAGAAAATCATTGGCGCATTAGCGGGGCTGAAGTTCTCCAAGCCCAGCAACATCCAAGCTTCAACCATCCCAGAGATCCTGGCGGGTCGAGATCTGATTGGCAAAGCGTCCACCGGTTCTGGAAAGACGCTTGCGTTTGGTATTCCTATTGTTGAGCGCTATCTTGCCACTCACTCTCAATCGAAAGACAAGGACTCGAAGGCACCAAATGTTCCTACTGCGTTGATTGTAGCACCGACCCGAGAGCTTGCGCATCAGATCACGGCTCATCTGACAGACCTCTGCGTCAAGGGCGACTTCGAGTCGCCAAACATAACGACAATCACAGGAGGCTTATCCGTACAGAAGCAGCGCCGCCAGCTTGAGAAGGCGGACGTTATTGTTGGTACGCCAGGGCGGCTGTGGGAAGTTATCAGCAGTGGTCAGGGCTTGTTGCGGTCTTTGAAGCAGGTCAAGTTCTTAGTACTTGACGAGGCGGATCGTCTGCTGAGCCAGGGTCATTACAAGGAGCTCGGCGAAATCCTCAAGGTCTTGGATCGGGAAGACGCTGAGGGGGATGAGGAAGAAGAGCCAATTCCCGAAGTCGAACGCCAAACTCTTGTCTTCTCCGCTACGTTCTCCAAAGGTCTGCAGCAAAAGCTTGCGGGCAAGGTCAAGCACGGTAGCGGCACCGGTGATATCTTGAACAAGGCTGATTCCATGGAGTATCTTCTCAAAAAACTCAACTTCCGTGAGGAGCAGCCACGTTACATCGACGTCAATCCGGAATCTCAGATGGCTAGCAGGTTGCGCGAAGGTTTGATCGAGTGTGCCGGTCCGGAGAAGGACCTCTACCTCTATTCCCTCCTACTCTTCCATCCGAACAAGCGCGCTCTGATCTTCACGAACTCCATTGCTGCCGTCCGCCGCCTGACGCCTTTCCTCGCCAATCTAAACCTCCCTGCGCTTCCATTGCACTCCAGCATGATCCAGAAAGCGCGTCTTCGCTCCATTGAACGCTTTAAGGAACGACCCGGATCAATCCTTGTCGCTACCGATGTCGCCGCTCGCGGTCTTGACATTCCCAAGGTCGATCTCGTCGTTCACTACCACTTGCCGCGCGCTGCGGACACCTACGTCCACCGATCGGGCCGTACAGCTCGTGCCGACGCCTCGGGATCCAGCATCATCATCTGCGGCCCCGAGGAAGTCGCTGGGGTACGCCGGCTCGTCGCAAAGGTACACGCGCGCGCAGAGTCCGCCAAGGAGCAGACAAACAAGAAGCGCGCATACTTCATCCGCACATTAGACATCGATCGCCGCATCGTGAGCCGCCTCAAGCCGCGCGCAACGCTGTCCAAGAAACTCGCCGACACGGTCATTGCAAAGGAAAAGAAGAACAGCACCGACGAAATGTTCATGCAAGCGGCTGAGGACCTTGGTATCGACTACGATTCGGAGGAGTTTGAGAAGGAAGCGAAGGGCAAGAAGGGGCGAGGCACCGGAAGAAAGAAGAAGGAAAAGAGCGCCAGCGAGATGACAAAGGCTGAGTTCGCAGCCATCAGGCATGAACTCAAGGGTCTGCTGGCTGAGCGTATCAACACCGGTGTCAGCGCCAAATACCTCACCAGCGGTGGTATTGACGTTGAGGCACTCATGAAGGGCGAGGGCAACACCGGGTTCTTGGGCGCTGTTGATGGATTGGGCTTTGACGAAGAGGAGGAGGCTAAGCCTGCGCCGGTTCTAGTGCAGGAGGATTCTGACGAGGACGAGGACGAGGTTGCCGACGGCGTCATTGACGAGACTTCGGAGGCTGCAGGGCAAACACCAAAGGAGAAGAAGGCAAAGAAGCAGAAGTCGCGCAAGAGGAATGCTGATGGCTCGAAGAAGAAGTGGATCCACCACTAGCTTGGTTTGTTGAGATATCCATATGTTACTATCTAATCCAAACTTCAAGGCATTGAACCTTATCCCGCATGCACTACGTCTTTCATCAGCAATGTCACCTTCTTCCAACCGCAGTCCGAACCACACCACGACTTCCCCACCTCTTAGTGAACATAACAGAACCTCACATCGCTCATTCATCTCAGCAGGAGCTTCCATCTACAGCAACTGCGCCTCCCCTATTCAAGTCGTCTTCTCATCATACTGCTGGGGAAAGGGTATTCCAAACCACAAAATCCTCGTTCACGGCGTTACTGAGAGCGGCGCCATCTTCGTGCGGGCCAATCTATTCGTCTTCCTCGAATTCGCCTACGAAACCATTCAGGAATGGAACTCGGATTGGATATGGATTGATCAGATCTGCATCGACCAGGACGGTGACAAGGAGAAATGCCATCAAGTCCGACTCATGGGAGAGCTTTACACAGCCGCCAAAGCTACGGTGATATGGCGGGGCCATCCGTGAGCGGAGCATGACTTGTCATCAGTGCGTCAACCTCCAGGAGAACCTCAATATCTCCTGGACATCCCGTTCTTTACCGCGGATGAGGTGGTTGAACTTTGCATGCCTGATTAATTTGAATACAAACCTCAAGACGATAACGCGAATGCTCAGTGAACTCACGGATCGAAAATAGTTTAATTTGTTCTGGAATTCATGCTGGAAAAGAGTGTGGGTTATCCAAGAGGTTGTGCTGGCCTCCCGCGACCTCATCCTGATTGATTGTAGGATGTGGACGCTGAGCGAGTTGCGCGACGCGCTTACAATCTTGCTGGAAAACACCAGGCATCTAGCGGCGATCCGGATATGGCCAGATATCGAGGAGCAGAGCCGACGCATTGAACACAGGATTACGACCCTCCTGACGCTTCGTCGACGTCTCAAACGTGACCGACTGAGTATACCGGCAAACTTACAGCAGCATAACACCCCCTGGGAGTCCGTAATGTACATGATTTTTTTGAGACTGAGTGCACTGTGCAATATGACCGCATTTACGGGCCTATGGGGCTCCATGACGACAGTCCCTTGAGCTTTTATCCAGACTACGCAATTACGCAGGAATAGTTGCCAAGAAGAGTATTCAAAGCACAGCTCAGATTCTCAGCTCGATACATGGAACATGAAAGGAGCGGGTCTGTGTGGCGTATTGTGCGTGATATTGTCAAACTCTGGAGCAAGTACCTCAACTTCGAGCCAATCACACTAGATGGTCTAGTTCACCTACCCCCAATGGACGAGGAAGAGTTTTATGAAACGCCTGAAGAGCTTAGCATCATTCAGCATGATGCCCGACTACTGCTCCGGCAGCTTGCAATACCTATTCCACCTCAGATCACATGGCCTATACTGCAGTTATAAACACGATACTATTTGTTTAGAAGGCAAGTAGCATACTACTATGTAGTTGTCAAGCTACTCTACTATAAAAACTACCTACTTTCAAAATATATAATAGTAAGAAAAGAATAGAGCTAATAAGCTAAGTACGCTACCTATTAAGATACTTTTATAGTATCTAAAAGTCCTTTGCATCCGTGCTTATGCACAAAAAGCAACAGCGGGTGATCAAAAGCTCTGTGTACAGCTTGAATTCTTCATCAGCCCATTAGAATCCATGAAGTGGTTGAAAGAGAGAATATTCCTGTCAAGAGTCATGCTCAACGTCAAGTCCGAGAACAGGCTTCTCTGGCCAGTCTTCCTTCCAAATTCAAGGATACAGTGGAGGCAGCTAGCAAGTCGCTAGAGGCGAAGGTGAGGACAATCGCAATTTCTGCCTGGCTGCCAACATCAGACTGACTCGGAGTACCAGTATCCCAAAATTACTGAAGCCAAGATACAGTAAGTTGGATGTCTCTGACCATAGTCTTGCCGGGCTCAGAGAAACGAACGCTTACTTTATCCTCTTAAAGGTTCCAACCCGCATAAATCTGCGAATGACCCGAATGACGACAAGGACGTCGTCACCGTCAGCTACCACACAGATTCAGGCACGCGTATCACCTCGATTCATGCTCACGATGATCAAACATGGAATGAATACCCGTCACAAAATGCGGGCAAAGGCAAATAAGTGAAGAAGGTTCGTGACCAACAAGATGGCGGTCCTGATACCGCTCAGTTGTGGAGTCTACGTTCACAAGCGTATTGTCAAATACTCTAGTTGCAGACTGCAAAGTATTGCGAGCTTGAGTAGATGAACTGTCTGATACAGTGCACTAAAGTTCTTTCAAATCATCAATGCCCGTGTTTGGTAAATGTATTTCTGTAGGCAAAGCTCCATGTGACCCCTTTTCTTGATTGTCCTCGGACCAAGTTCGCTCGTAATTCAGCTATGAGATGGTTTCGGATGGCCTCATGCTCGTACTTGAGCTGCGTTGAGCAAGAGACCAAGGCGACGAGAAGCAGCTCCTCATATGTACACTCTGCCACGATATATCGTTTGTGACTGCAAGACAATACAGGCCATTCACGTGCATACCAGCGGGCGACTCCCTCAAACTTGTCGAGCAGGCGCGCTGATGATTGCGAAGCCCGGCAGAGGCCCGGAGCCGCGCGCGGTGTGTCCGCACATGGGAGTGGCCACCGAGCAGCGCGAGACCGTGTCGGCATAAAAAGGCATCTTGCACCTCTGGCGTGGACTGGAACCTCGTCGGCGCGCCATTGATACCAGACGATGCTTTGATGCTGCCCCCCCTCCCCCCGGCTTTGCAGCGCGCTCAAGGACACAAGCGAACGGGGATGTCGTGTTTGAACCAGCTGCGACGCGGCACTCAGGCCAGCGAGGCCGGAGCTCCAACGAGGATGGCGCATTTCAGGGAGGAGAGGGGACATGTCGTCGTTCGTCGTCTAGGACGGTGGGAGACATGCGGGGGCCCCCGCTGTTATTGCGGTAAGAGAAGAGCGCTGCGCGTACCCACCGCGGGGGATGCCATTGCGAGCGTAAGCCTGCGGGGGGGGGGGGGGGGGGGGGGGGGGGGGGGGAAGGAGGGGGGGGGGGGGGGGGGGGGGGGGGGGGGGGGGGGGGCGCGGGGGGGGGGGGGGGGGGGGGGGGGGGGGGGGGGGGGGGGGGGGGGGGGGGGGGGGGGGGGGGGGGGGGGGGGGGGGGGGGGGGGGGGTTGTAAGGAAGTAGCCATTGTGTGTGCCGGCGCGTCGATGTGATGGGCAGTCAGTCGGTGTGATGGGATGGGATATTGGAAAAGCCTCGCAGGGGTGATCACCGATCAGGCGGTGATGCGAGAGACGGCCACGGGGGCACCAGTTCCTCACGGCTCGGCTCGCACACCTACATCCACACACACCTTCATATACAATATGTACATGGGTCTTGTAAACCATACCTTGCAGACAGACGGTGCGCACTCACCAGCACACGGCGTGTCGTCCAGCGCCCGCCCCGCCCCGGCCCCCACACTTCGAAACACTAAACCCCATGTATGTAAACCCATGTAAACCCTAAACCCCAAACCCTGCATTAAACCCTCGGAACCCAAACCTTCCACGCGCTAGCCTTGCTAGCTCCCAACGCACGGCCCCGTTTTGCGCGCGGGAGAGGCTGTCGGGGACTGCGACAGGGCAGGAATAGACGGGCAAGGTGGCGCGTTGCGCGTTCGGGATGGAGTAAAGCCGGGTGGACGGGCAGCAAGTCGAGGGGACGCGTGGAGCTGGCGAGGGGGTTTTAGAAGGGGGGGGGGGGGGCGCGGGGGGGGCTGTTTCCGGGGGGGGGGGGGGGGGGGGTGTGGGGGGGGGGGGGGGGGGGGGGGGGGGGGGGGCTGTTTCCGAGTGTGAGGCGAGGGCAGGTCGAGGCGGGTGTGCAGTGTGAGGTTGGGAGACGTACATACATAGGAGACGGGGGAGCCGGGCGTGGGTTTGGGGCGAGTGCCATTTTTTTTTGTCCTCTTTTGGATTCGCTCAGAGGGTTTGTTCAAACTTCGAGGCGGTTCTCTGTGTGCGTGTGTTCTTGCCTGTGAGCTGAGGAGATGCGCAGCTTGGCCACCTCGACCACCATGTTCAAGCTCAGCCTGCTGGATCTGGCGCTGCTGTGCCACGCTGTTGTCGCGCTGGCGTCGAAGCCGCTGCTGGGGCGAGCGGCGCGGAGACAGTATCTCGTGCTGTCGTTCCTGACGCTGCTTGCGTGCCGCTTCTACACCACCGCCGCCGCCGCCGCCGCCGCTGCTGCTGCGGAACCGACCCTCGCCGACGCCGACTGCAAGACGCACGACCTCCCCAACCCAATCGCGCACCTGTACCCCTCAAACGCCACGGGCACACTCAACGGCACCGTGACCCTCCTCCCCATCCCCCTCGCCCTCGCGCGCGCCCTGATCCCCGCCGAATACCGCATCCTCACCGGGGCCTACCGGGCGCTGCTCCCCTCTCTGCCCGTGGACACGTACCCGGCCGTCCTGCAAGCCGTGCACGACCACGACGTGCAAGCGTTCGGGTACAAGATCCCCGACTTCACGCGGGCAGGGGTGGAGTTCCCGTTCCTGGACGTGCTGGGCGACGGCACGAGCTTCAAGTGGGCGCCTGCGCTGCTGATGACGGCGGGGCACGAGGTCGCGATCAAGGGCGCAGAAGACTACGGGACGCGCGTGTTTCCTGCGCTCTTCGAGCCGGCGTGCGATGCGTATCGTGGTGTGGCGCCGGGCGTGACGGCGTTTGAGGCGCGGAGCCAGGACGGGGCGGCGTTTGTCGAGACGCAGTTTGCCTTGGATGGCGAGGGGGGGGGAGGAGTGCCGTTGGCTTTCTTCAGGAATGTGACGAACCAGCCGACGTTTGCGGATGGGAAGACGTGCGACAATATGATCAGGCTATTCAATACCAGTGTGACGACGGGGATCGAGCGGGTGAGGGGCAGTGTAAAGGCAAAGATATATCCCTTTGACGGAGAGGAGATATGGGATGGGGTCGAGGGCATCAGGCTGGATTCGGCGTTTATCGAGAACAACTATCTGCCATGTGAGGGGTTCAGCGGGTACGGAGAAGCGTAGCGAGGACGGTGTGAGGGTAAGAATGTTTGCTGCTGTTGATAACGATACCCAATAGAATACATGACAGCTGACACTTGCGTTGCTGGATTGAAGAGGTGACCGAGCAAGATGCACACAACTTTGACGAGAGACAATCAGAACATCAACTTGTCCAAGATTTCCTCACTAAAGCACCAGTAAGCGAGCCAAAATTACAAGGTGCATTATGGTGGTCATGTGCTACATCTCACGCCCTGCCAAGCTTGGCTTTGATTCCAGCAATCTTGGCTTGCAGGATGCTTTTGAGTCCGCCAGTCGCAGGTACCTCGTCCGCGCCCACAAAGCGACGCACCAAGAGATTGAAGATGTTGCCAAAACCGAGCGCCATGACTGTGCTTGTCAGGATGATGACGTTGTAAGGCATACTGAAGTCGGGTGTTGGCAGCGGCAGCAGCAGTGATGTGGTGCGGATGTAGATTCCTTTCTTGTCTGCGGCTTGGGGTGAAAGCACGCGGATCACGGCGGGCGCGACGTCGAAGCCTCGATTTGCGTCAGGGGGATACTCTGTGTAGCGGAGAATGGCCTTCTCAAAGTCGTACGTCAGTGTGAGGGTGGAGCTGGGAGGGATGACCATGCGGAGCTCGAGGTGCGTGCCACGCTGCCTGTCCAGAGCGGGTCGGTAGTATGTCTCCTTGATGGGACTTTCACTGGACACATCGACTTGGGCCCGCAGCGTGTGCAGGTAGGGCTTCATGAACCAAGGCAGCGACTCGAGATAGACGAATTCCACCGACTCGGTCGTCGAAGGGTTTCTGATGATGGCTTGTGTGCTTCCGCGCTCTTGGCCATGGCCGTTGATGGAGCGAGCAGCGAAGAGCTGGGGGTCTGGACGGACCAGTCCTGTCGTCATCTTCTGCTCAGGCAAGACCAGATCGAAGTCTGCGCCGACGGGCAGCTTGTAGCAGCGGAGCGTGTCCGAGGCCTGCCTTGTCTCGCGGAAGGTGCCTTCAGATTTGACGGTTATGATCCGCTCTGGCGGCGTGTTTATGCAGACGCTGCCGGAGTCGTCGCCCGCTTCCACCAACGGGCATGACCCTCGCAAGGGCTTGCCGAAGACTTGCTCAAGCGTCCAGCCCTGCTCGGTGCCCTTGTTCAGAGGGAAGCAGGTGTCGTGCGCGTTGTAGCTCTTGGACGTGTCGCACTCGATCTGGTCCATGGGCAGAGGGCGAGGAATGGGGTTGTCGCGTGGGCGCTTCGAACGCGCAACGTCCAGGACCATGTCGACAGACTGCTCCATCTCCAACGCGCAGCTGCCGTTGTCGAGGTTGCAAACGGGGCGCACGTCGATGGCCATGGTCTGGAAAGAGGCGTCGAAGAGCTTGTGGCCGTCCAGCAGGCTCGAGATGCCTGCCTTGCCTTTGCAGGGGAGCAGCTTGAGGAAGGGCGTCAAGTTTTCGGTGCAGACGACCTCGTGGGGCAGTGTGCCGTGCATCAGGTGCAGGTTGGGGGCATGGCGGTGGTCGCCTTCGGGAGCAAAGGCCATGACAGGGCGGATGGTCTTTGTGGCATCGATGAAGTTCAGCGAGGCACAGAAGAGGCCAGACAGGGCGTTGGTGAGGGTCAGCCAGCGCGCGGATGCTCTGTTGGAGGTCAGCGTGCGTCCCCACAGCTGTTCTGGCAGCCGTACTGGTCCTCGCTCTCGGCCTCGATCCACGCCCACAGCTCCACGCCGGTCCCCCCTTCGCGCGAGCCCTGCCACGGGCGCTGGCCCCAGTTCTCGGCATCCCAGCGGCCGACGCTGAACCTCAGGTGCAGCTCCTGGGCGTGGGCGTGCTGCAGGATCTGGCCGAGCGCCCGCGGCACATGGCGGAAGTTCTGCTGCTCGAACGACGCCTGGCTCTCGTTGCTGCGGAAGTTGAACGAGGCGAGCAGCGTGTCCTGGGGGAGTGGCCGGAGGAGCAGCTGCTCGTGGTAGTCCGACGCCGCGGAGGCGAGTGCGATGCACGCGCTCAGCACGAACAGGGGCACGGAGGAGAGCATTGCAGCATCGCAGCGGGCCCTGGGCACGCTCGAGTGGTGGTGCGGAGGTGCAGGCACGCGCTGCACGTCATTGGCTGCCGCGCGACGGCACGCTTGGCGCCTCTCACCGCGGACCGCGATTTCTGTTCACGGCCAGGGTCCCAGCTCGGATCCAGCACCACCACCAGCACCAGCACCAGCACCAGCACCACCACCACCACCACCACCCGCCTCTGCACCACCCGCAGCGCGCACCAACATGGCCGCCGCAGAGACGCGCAGGCTGCTTGGTACGCCCCCTGCTTCCCCATGCCGGATGCTTACTCACGCTGACCCGCGCAGAACAGCTCATGGGCGAGCAGCTCATGAGCGGCTCCGACCAGCGCGCGCCGCAACTCAGCATCACCGACCCCAAGGTCTGCCGCTCGTATCTGGTCGGCAACTGCCCCCACGACCTCTTCACCAACACCAAGAACGAGCTGGGGCCCTGCCCAAAAGTCCACAATGAAGCGCTCAAGAGCGAGTACGCCGACGCCGACGCCGAGCAGAAGCGCCGGTGGGGCTTCGACTTCGACTACCTGCGCGACATGCAGCACCACATCGACGGCTGCAACCGCAAGATCGACCAGGCCCAGCGCCGCCTGGAGAAGACGCCCGAGGAGATTCGCCAGACGAATGCTCTGGTCAGTCCGCAATCCTTCTGCACACGCTTGCTTTTTCTGTGCACGGCGCGCGCTAACACCACCCCAGCTGAAAGCAATCAACGAGCTCACAAAGTCCATCGAAGCCGGCATGCTCGAGGTCCAGATCATGGGCGAGGAGGGCATGGTCAACATGGCCGTCCAGGAGTTCACAAAAGTCCGCATGAAAAAGGCCGAGAAGGAGGAGCGCGAGCGGGAGCTGCGCGCCCTGTCCGACACGGGCGGCCCGTCAGGCCACCAGAAGCTGCAGGTCTGTGACGTGTGCGGCGCCTACCTCAGTCGTCTGGACAATGATCGCCGTCTAGCAGACCACTTCTACGGAAAGATGCATCTTGGCTACGCCCAGATGCGCAAGTCCTACGAGGCCTTGCAAAAGGACCTCAAGGGCCGCGCCCCTCCCCGCGACGCATACCCCTCGCACGGCGACGACCGAGGCTCGGGCGGCTGGGGCGGCGGCGCCGGCTACGGCGGCGGCGGCGGTGGTGGTGGTGGTGGTGGTGGATTCGGCGGGCGCGGCGGGCGGAGGGGTCGTGGCGGCAGAAGAGGCGGATGGTAATACTTCTTCGTTCCGGCGTTCAAGGTGTGTCATGATGATTCCCAAAAGGTCAAACTTACCCCAGTACTTGCGCGCGACCCTGCGCCGCCACTTCTTTTCAGCACCACTTGTACAACAGAGGCCATCTACAGAACCATTTTTGGAGCATGGAGCTCGCGACCTAGTCCAATCAAGCAATGTACGCCTACACCATGACTCGTTTGACTCGTCTCTAACCTTGATCAAGGGACTGCTTCGCCAAGTCGTGCCGTCAGCTGGGACGGACTCATCCAACCTAGGGATGCTGGTGAGACGGCACTTGCTCGTCACTTCGCAGCTCCGTGGCCTGGCATACGAATGCCCAGTTCCAACTTCGTCATCGATCATGCGCTCCGTCGTGCACCTGCTAGCCCCAAGCATCAGCGATCCTGCCATGTCTGTAGTCTGGCAGATTGCTCTTGGGTGCTTAGCGTTACAAGCCTAACTCGTATATGCATTGTCGTCTGGAAGTAAGTCTGTGAATGAACTGTAGGAATGAACGTGCTCGAGCAGAACCCACCCGTCGATGCTAGTTGGTCACACCAGCTCGCTTCCGAGCACCCGCTCTCAGGAATGTAGCGTGGCTGCGCTGTAATCGCGTAAAAGGGACCTTCTCCTCCCTGTACTGGTGAGAAATGCACGGCAGTCAAAGCTCGTTTTCCTGAAACAATGGTATTTAACTGCAAGGCTGTATATCCCCTTTGCGCGCTGTTCACCGTTCCCTCGGTCTGCGAGCATCATGCACTCAATATACCTCATTTCAAATCTTTTCTTCCTTGCCCATGATGCATTCGCGTTGACTGCTGGTGTTGAAGGCAAGGTGCACAGATCGAACATTGCGGCCATGAATTAACCCTCCAAGTGACCAACAATATACTCGACCTCGAAGTGAGAGAATCCCCCGATGTTGCTCTCACACCATCGTCCGAGTATCTCGCCAGTCTGCGCCGGAACGCAGCCAGAAAGGTAAAACGCCAGAAGGACGGCATTGCAGACGTCACCGAAGCCCTCACCACCCTGGGCGGCAGAGTCTACATGGCCAAGGTCACCCTCGGTAAAAGCGTCTACTCTCTCGTCCTCGACACGGGCAGTGCAGACACCTGGGTTGCGCACACGAGCTTGGCGTGCAAGAACGCATATGACACCACTGTAGCAACGTCTTCGTGCAGATTCGGCCCGCTCTACAACTCGTCTCTATCGAAGAGCTACGCGCCCTACACTCCGCGCCAGGCGTTCGGCGTCAACTACACCAGCGGCGAGTATCTAAAAGGCTTCCTGGCCACCGAGCTCTTCGGCATTGGCGATGTAGGGGCCGGCTTCGCTCCCCGGCAGATCATCAACCAGACCATCGGCATTGTAGAGCAAGGCTACTGGGTCGGCGACGCCATCAGCAGCGGCCTGATGGGTCTTGCCTACTCCCGACTCGCGAGCGGAAGCAGCAGCGTCGGCTACGAAGCCGTCATGTTCTCTCTGTACGCCCCCCTTCACCACCCTCACTCCCCTCACCAACGTCCCCCCGCAGCTTCGACCAAGCCTACTACCCCCCCGTCTTCTCCCTCGCGCTCAACCGCACCTCCTCGCTCGCCACCTCGCCCTCCCGCGCCCCCGGCGGCGTCCTCGCCATCGGCGGCATCCCCTCAGTCCCGCACAACACCTCCTCCTGGGTCGAAACCGCCATCATCCCCGTCTCCGCCTCCGTCTACACCTACTACAGCATCCGCATCTCCGGCTTCAGCATCACGCCGCCCGCCGGCTCCATCGCCCCCGCCCCGACTTCCTCCTTCGCCACCGCCGCCCAATCCATCATCGTCGACTCAGGCACAACCCTCATCTACCTCCCCGACCGCACCGCCGCCTACATCGCCTCGCTGTTCGTGCCCCCCGCCGTCTTCAACCCCCAGACCGGCCTGTACATTGCAAACTGCAGCGCCGCCGCGCCGCGCGTCGGCGTCAATGTCGCGGGTGGCACGTTCTTCATCAGCCGCGACGACTTGCTTAATCGCGGCGTTGGTGCGGTCGGTGGTGCGGCGAATGGCGCTGCTGCCGGGCAGTGCGTCCTTGCTGTCCAGCCTAGTATGGGCGGCGCGAGTGTGCTGGGGGATAGCTGGTTGAAGAATGTGCTGGTGGTGTTTGATTTGGGAGCGAATCGGGTGCGGATTGCAGGGAGGGAGGTTTATTAGGTATAGGGGGGGGGGTTTCTCCTCTGATTTCTGGTGTGTGGGCGTGGGGGAAGCGATGGGTGGTTTTTCCTTCATCTATTCTGGCTTTTTGATGGCCAGCTTTTCCTTTTTTTCATTTTTTTTAACAAACTCGCAATATCATCGTGTGCGTGTGCTGGTCAAATTATCTCAACATCTCAACCCTCCCTTGCCCCCCCCCCTATTACCCGTGACCTCACGCATCCAGCTCGTTCACCACCGCATCTCACGCCCTCCCACCTTTCCCACGTCCTCAAGCCGTGTCAGACCCCCGCTGTGGTATCGTTGCTACATACACACATGCATGCATGCATACATACATACATACACCCACTCACCCACCCGCCCCGCACAGTATCTCGCAAACATCAAATCGCAGTCCAACAACCCGGACTCTGGTTCAGGAACGGAAAAGCGCCCCAGCTGGTAACACTACTCCTCGTCTTCTGGCATACCTCTATATACCAAGGCAGACCCGCACCTCGGGATACGGCAACTGTCGGCCAAGTCGCTGCATGGGTTTGTTGGATGGTCAGTTGCTCTGAGCGGGGAGGGGTCTGTGGAGGTTGGTGGGGATGAGGCGGTTGGGGGCATGGTAAGGTGGAGAAGGAGACGGGTGAAAGAGGTGGATTTGAGGGATATTCACGTCGTGGTGCGAGACGCGAACGGGGATGGTTTGGGACGAGCGATAGGCGAGGGTAATGGAGCGGCTATCGTTTGTTGATGGGGATATGGGGCGGAAGGAGGTTCTGTCGGAGACGCAGAGGTGGTGAGGGGTTTGGAGGGAGGTGCCGGAGGGGGGAGGGGGGTCTACGATAGGGGTTGTAGAGAGGTGGGTGCCTTGGCCGATTCGCTGGATGCAGCAGATATCGGCGCTCGAATGTAGTGGTTGTCAGAATGTGCGGACCATGCTGAGCTCGAGACATAGAATGTGTGGTGGATAAGCGTTAGACGGCCTGTAGCAGGTAAAGGGGCAGCGCCAATTCCTGTTCTGTAGGCGGACAATGTCTGTGATGATGATGTGCATGTGACGCGTGTGCTCATGCTATGACCTCGATGGATGGCTGTCTAGTCGCGGTTAGAAAACAGTGCTGTGGAACTGAGGAGGGACGGATAGCACGCCTAGCTTTTCATGCCCTCTACTGTAGAAATAGAGGAGCCTGACATTTTGTCGTGCACATGTACGTGGAAAGGTCTCGCATCCTACCCTGCATAGGTATTCTGACTTAGGAGAGTGCCTTTCTATCTTTTCAATTTAATCGATGTAGTATGCATGTTTTGTTGAGCAGTAGTATGATGACCTTGCGGTGGTTTTGGACGAGGAGTGTTGTATTGACGGCTTTCCGTCCTGAATCCCTCATGGTCTACACATTTTGCCATGCACTGATAGTGAAGAAGAGAGGTCCACATCCCGTACATTCTGGCTATGGAGGTTGGTGATCGTCTTTGGTGGTTAAGCACTTTGTAACGAGAATTCCTGCTCATGTGTGATCAGATCCAGGTTTAACAATGAATGCTTCACAGTAGTAGATGGCAGTCTTTGGTGAAAATGAAGTGGGGAGTTGGACAGCATCGTGACGTTTAGTTCTGTGAAGTTCAGATAGACAGCAACGAACCACAGACCAGGAACGATGAAGACGCACTTGCATGACGGGTTGATGAGGTGTTGGCAAGATCAAGAGCTCGCTCTAGTCAAATCATTGATGGCTGTAGCAGCAAGTGAAGTGGAAGTCCTGCAGACATGGCTGCGTGAGCTACTCCCGAACCACCCATCGAAACACCATACCCACGCAAAGTAGAAACCCGACGATGTGTCGTTATGGAGCAAGCCAAGAAAAGATGGGTCTCCAAGACCTCAGACTGCAGATTATCCACCAATCAGCGGAACACCTGTATACACAACGCAACAAAACCCACCGAACGGCTGGAGTACTTGAGTACTTGAGTACCGCAAGCCCAGCACTTCTATTCTCGCAAAGAGACTCACTTCCAAGAACCAAACAAACACCACACACCCCAAAATGGCATCCTCACTCATCGACTCCCTCAAAGCCGCCTCGCTCTTCCCCTCCACCCTCATCCCCTCATCCTTCACCCCCAGCTACGACCTGACCCTCACCTTCCCCGCCCTCTCTCCCTCCAACGGCTCCCTCGCGCGCGTCAGCGCCGTCGCCTCAGAACCGCGCGTGAGCTTTACCCCCGCCTCGGGCAGCACCCCCAGCGCGCAAGCCTTCACGTTCCTACTCCTGGACCCGGACGCGCCCACGCCCGACGACCCCAAGTTCGCCTTCTGGCGCCACTGGGTCGTGACGCACATCCCGGGCTCGGCGACCGAGGTCAGCGCCGGCACGACGCTGACGCCGTATCTGGCGCCCGGGCCCAAGGACGAGAGCGGACCGCATCGCTATCTGTTTTTGCTATTCAAGGAGCCGGAGGGGTTTAGTGTGGAGAAGGGGGATGTTGGGGGGGACGAGTTTGTGCAGCGCAGGAGCTTTGGGGCCAGGGAGTTTGTGGAGAAGTATGGGTTGGAGTTGGTGGGGGTGCAGTGGATGAGGGGCGTTGGGGATGGGTGGAATGGTGGGAAAGATGAGTTGTAGGTGCGTGTTGAATAAGTTGTTGCGAGCTGCGTCAGTCAGGCTAGCGATCGTAGAATATCGACTGGTGAACCAAGTCACGTGATGTTGTAACAGTCTTCATCTGTCGTGATTGTCCAGCAAACAAACTCCACGTCAAGCGAATTCAAGATCAGAATATTGCAACGCCGCACTGGCGAAAATACGATTGGTTATAATATTGTCGTAAGGTTCGTTCGTCTTAGCAATTGAATGCTTGATCGGTCTAAATGAAACTCCAGAACACCGTGTGTAGAAATGCTTGGATGCAGAATTCCACATCATGCTATGCAACTTGTCGTGAAAGCCCGTGCTCATCTTCACCGCTCATATAGCATCATTCTTTTCGGTCCGCATGCTTCTTCGGACCGTTTTCTTTGTACAACAGCATGTGAAACTTGGCTTTGGATATATGGACAGGATTAGGCGTTGGTAGGGCTGGCAGGATTTGAGAAGTTGGGAGTGGCAGGCGCGGAGTAGCCCTGCATCTGCGAGGCCGGCTCGCAGACTTGTCGGTGGGCTTTCCAGGATGACTTTTGGCAGGCCTTGTCGCAGTAGTAGGCGTTCTTGCAGCGGGAGCAACGGAGCCTGGCAGTCTGGCCTGAGCAGGTTGCGCAAGCTGAAGAACGTTAGCTTAGTCCTGTTAAACTTTTGCAACGCGACAGTCTGATGTTGCAGGCATCAAGTGGTCGGGTCGGATCCCTTCCCCCCGGGCATCTCAAACACGCTAGTGCTGAAAGGGGTAGCGAATCGGGTTCCTGCAGAGTGGTGCATAACCTACGTTTGGAAGCAAAGGCAAAAGCAGAGTTCAGGCTTTCAATCGATGCTGCTGGACGCAAAGAGTTGAAGAGATCCGCGCGGTTGAATGGAGGAGGTGGCGATGTTGCAGCTGAGGATGTGGCGATCGAGCCTGAGGACGAGCGGCGAGTGGCGTCTGCGTTTGTTGTTAGTGCCGCAACAACATGACAATAACATCCAGAAGAAAGCCCCAAAGTACGGCGATGGAGACGTACCATCATCTGGTAGGCTCTGCGCAGAGTCCCTCCTCCCAAAGGTGAGTTCATGTGGATTAACCTCTCGACCTTCCCTCACCGCCGTGCCGGCCTCGCCAAGACTCGTCGTGAAAACATTCAGGCATACGCTTCGGGGCGGCATTTTCCAAATCGTGTACAATGTAGTGTTCCTTGCTCTTTCTGATCCGAGGTGTCGAGTTGAATGTGATTCGGGGGCAGACTGGAGATTTAAAGGAAGTTTGTGCTCTGCAAGTCGCAAACTAAGATTCCTGAAGTTGCGGTGAAGCCCGCACACGGATTACGCGCTAGCGGGGAAAGGGGTTAATGGCTGACCAAAGCGCAGAACGCGCGGTCAGGTGTCTCAAGACAATGTGCGGTAAAGACAAAGGAGCTGGATGGATCTTGCGAAATGTAGGACTCAGCAACCACAATAGTTATGAAGTGGAGTCTGTAGTGTACTCTTGCGTGAAGCTATTCGTTAGTCTACACCGCAAGCGCGATCCAAGCGCCAGTTCGGAGAAAAGCAATGCATGTTTCCGATTCCCGGATGCGGACTAGTGACGCCTGCGATGCAAAAGCAAAACGCGTGGTGCAGCTTCCTGACCGACATTGTCGGGTCCAGCGCCTTGACAGGCGGTAGAATGTGGGGTGCAGCTGATGGCACCGTGAGCATGCGCTGCGCGTCTGTCAGCATATGAGTAAGGACAGGCGGCTGTTTGGCCAGTGAGTAAGCCCGCATTACAAGAAGGGTAATGACCTGCCTATAAGGCAAGGCTTCGGTGCATGACACCTGCGGATAGCAAGATACGATGCAGAGAACCGAGTATACGTGCGAGAAACGCATAAGCGTTTCGGGGATCTGGACAAGATGTTCAGCCTTCGACTGGAATTCTTGGTCATCCGAGCAGATAGCTCCACTCTTGACTCGATAAGCTATATAGCTTGCCTTTGACCAACAGGCAACGAATCTGCGCTGAGCGAGAAGTATAAGGCTCAGGTGAATCCATACAGTAATCGCCCCAGACTCTCAGGCCACGACCACGCTGTGTAGATGAGCAACAACAAGTCTTGTTACCGGTTCGATAAAGACGACGTTCATTCCAGGTCACTGTCCCGCTGGAGTGGAAAGCCATGAGAGTTTATCATTCGCCCACAACAAAAAGCTGTGGATAATCCGAGGAAATTGTTAATTGGCCCTCTCAGAGCATAACAACTCTCATGTTACCGAAAAAGTGGGCTGCTACAAGTCACGAGTCACCTAGCTTTGGTGTAAGACCTTACAACCGGTCGGCGTAAATTCTGCCCAGTTGTCCACGAGACTAGGTTGTCCTTTGCTTTTTGGAAAAGGCCGCGTGCGACTTTCGGAGTATCTTCTGGCTCATCTGCAATTACTGATAGCTCGCCCTTGTTGTAACTCGAGAGCCATGTTACAAAGAGGGTTGCTGGAGAACACATCACAAGAAGTACCTTAATGATGCTCGACGAACTCGTCAGGATACTCCATTCTCGTCGTACGAGAAGTGAGCGTAGAAGAGCTTGGATGCCTGGTGCATTTGTAAATGTATTCTGTGTGAGCACGTGACGAAGCTTGCTGTCCTTAGCAAACATCACGCAACTGAGACACGCATTAGCAACAGTATCTGCGATAGATTGCGCCGCGGTAGAATTCGCACGTTCTGGCCACTCCATCCAGTGAGGTCTGTCTTTTCTGCCATCGCTCGGCAGCCGTGGCAGGGAAATAGATGCGAGGATAGTTTGTTCAGTCGACCAGGTCTGCTCGGCACCCTTGATCCAGGATTTGGCGGGGTCGACAGAGGGCGGAAAGTTGGACGGTTCAACTAGCCGCATAAAGGCAAAGGTATTAGGCCTTCCGATGATCCGCTGGTTCGCAGCGTCACAGCCCGGGTGACGTCTGCAGAGCCGCGCTAGAAGGCGCGAAGTGCTTCGACCAAGCAGTGGTGACGAATTGGACCAGACTCGTCAATCTTGCGTGCAACGTGCGGGGCGGGCCGATGATGAGAAGTTGGAGTCACAACTTGGCCGTCATAGGTGTGCTCAGTTGAGAACACAGGTCTTGACTCACTCCTTTACAACGAGGCTACCAAAGCCACTGACTCAAGACTTCGACAGGCGAGCCGCGAGTGCAAGACGTTGTTCTGCCCCATGGCCAAGCATCTGTATGGGCGTAGCCGCAACGAGTTGTTCAGCTCGGTAAGGATGTGTGGAAAGCAGAGTTCACGGATCTTTACCGGGAGACAGCGAATTGGCGAATCAGATCGTTGCATTTTCCGGTCAGACGAGAGCAGCATCGCTGCGTTTGGTGTGTCAAGCGACCAGCTGCAGGGCAGGATGTCCGCAGCCATAGACAGGCCTGGGCTCGAGTAACGATTGATGAGTCTTGACAGGTCCACGATGTGTCTAGTCATTTTCACGCCCTTGCAGTTATTGGCAGACGAAGGGTGCAACGAAAGGGCGCAGCCGAGAGCGATGAGGTGTGCAAAACGTCGTGGTGGGGCAGACCGGCCGCTGCTGGGTGACGCGGCAACAAGTGCACTTCTCAACACACTGGATCGGTGCTTGGGGCTCGATATTACTGTGCCGTATGCAGAGCTGCGCAATGGAGTTTGGACGCAAAGTGCAATGCCTGCTCTACTGTGGCAGTGCGGTGCGGTGAGACAAAAAGGCTACGCCTGAGCTAGGCCTGATCTTACATAGCACAGTGGCTGATGCCTTATGGCGCCGGACAGACCAGGCAGCAAACGACGCCAAACACCCTCAATATGCGCGAACGGGATGCCAGCCTGGGGCCAGAGGGTCGAATCACGACGCGCCGGGCATATCAACTGACCTCTCTGGTTACGCAGCGGACACGCTTGCGCTTGCGCCTGCACCTCGAACACCTTTGCGCGTCGCGTTCAGGAGTCCAACTGTCGAACCGGGCGGCTGCTGGCGCACTCCTCGAACTGACATCCGCCGTCTTGTTTCAAGAGCCAGCGTTCACCATCTCCGCTACCAACAATAGCGCACGCTGGCGGCAGCCGTTGGACGGCCTTCTGACTTTGGAACGTGCCAATTGTCTCTGGCTGCCCCGGCGCTCGTCGTCATGGGTAGAGCAGCTTGACCGCCCTCGCTAGCCGACCCACAAGCTTAGCCTGCTGATGGGCGCCGCCGGCCAGGGTAGGGATCCCTGCGAATGCGTCTCTAGCTCAGGCTGCCATCCACACATGCCCAGCTGCGGCCACCAAGACTCGAGTAAACATATATTGAAAGATCCCGCGCCCACCATGAAATCATCACATACCAATATCACGACCAGCTCGACACACATTCGGGCACTGGACTCAACCCCACTACAAATCATCCAAGTCCCTCTCATCTAGCGGTGACTTCATCAACACTGTCTCCACTTCGCACCAACGTCACCACGGCTCCCCGGTTGCGCTCCATCTTGAAAACCCCCAACACCACAACGATGCCTTCCATCGCAAGACACGCCATGCCTACTGTCATCCACACCAAGCCCGTCTCCCCCAAGCAGGGGCGGGCAGTTGAATTCAAGAAGGACCCCGTCGAGTCTGTATCGCGCCCAGTAAACAACACTGAGAGCTGGGCACTGTACGACTTCGAGATGCACGCTCGCAAGTGCGCCTACTGCCACGACCCATACGAAGTCCACCGCAACCACGAGCAGCTGTGTGAGCTTGGGCACCGCCTGGCTCAAGACGTCGCTGCCTACATCTACAACAAGGATGGAAAGATTTTCTCCACCAAGGAAGAGGACAACAAGCTCGTTCAAGTCGAGATTCCATCCAACTACATCGAAGTCGGCAGCCTGCTCAAGGCCATTGAGCGTAGCCTGCGCCACAGGTCACGTCGACCATTCGTCTCCATGGACCGCAGCTACCACGTTGCTCCACGCACAGCCTCTCTTCCTGTACGACAGAAGTCTGTCAAGGTCGAGCACGAGAAGCCAAAGAGCAAGTCCTCACGACCCCGCTCTGGTGAGGTCGTCGACTGGCCGGACAAGGTGGAGATCAGCAACACCAGCTCCAGGCGAGGCTCCTTGTACGAGGAAGACCTAGCAAAGAAGCGACGAAGCGCAAAGTACAATGTCGAGGTCCGCGAGCCCTCGGCCCGTGACTTGCGCGAGCACCGCCTCTCTGGCTACTACCGCTGAACAGTCACATGAGCAGTACGACACAAGCTACGACCTGAACCTTGACGCAAGTCTGGTACACAAACGACTCATGACCACCTGCCACCGTAACGGTGATCTGCACAGCAGCGCCTGTTCATAAAGGCTCCGCACCAATCCGCCATGACGGCTGCACATACGCACTGCACTACAATTTTGCTTTGCATTTTACGATAAGCTTTGCTGCTTTCTGAACACGTGGTCTGGCGCAAGCACAAGGTTATCCTGGAAGGGGTAACGAAGGCTTTGCGGGCACATGGTACACTCCACCTTCGAGGTGTTGAGGGGAGGAACGGATGACGAATGAGATGATGCAAGAAGGCACCCTAGTCTAGGGTAGATTACGAATGATACGTTTGACGATCTTGAACACTTGAATGTCCATCACAGTGCCATCATGTCTTTTTTATGTTCCGTGATCCGATAGTGACGTCCTTTGCCACGCCCGGAATAGCACGCCGCGATTTGGGGCTCGAACGGCACATCAAAATCAAATCTCACCAACACAAGATGTCAGAAGCAGTACAGAATACTTGTGGAGGAGCTTGCATCCTGCCATGTCCGTATCAAGGTGGTGTTACTCTGAAACAGTCGTACACCCTCTGACCCTAACCGGGTTCTTGTTTCTGCAGTGGAACACCAAGCGAGTGCGCAGCCACGCCAGCAACGCTCATGTGCCAGACATGCGCCGAGAACCAGCCTGAACAAGACGATTTTCCACAACCATCAGCCGGCTCGACCCTATCCTAACGAGCATCAGGGCCATGCACGTGCACACCCTCAGAGACATCATGGGCCGTCCCGCAACCCTGCGCCTTCATCATCGAATCTGTGGCTGCTGCGAAAGACGTGTAATCACCACTGCGCTTGTCGCACAACATCCAGGTCGAGTGCGATAAGAAACTTGCAAGGCACGAGCTGACTGCATACCTACTGCTGCCGCTGTAGCGAACATGATGTCGACGGCTTGTGCGGAAAGCAGGGTCGTGAGCATGTCGAACGCGGGGCAGACGTCAGTCAGGGTCCAACGCCATGCCGTGCCCATGTGCTTCAACAACACCATCCTTCACGCCCTCACACCAACAGCCATTGTCCTCGAGCCACTCACACTATCTGCAGCGCGTCTCCCGTGTTGTCAACCTAACGTCAGATCGGTACCCAAACCATCAATTCCATGGGTTGACACGTCGCTTAGCGGTCCAGGATACCGTTGCGGGCAGAATTTCTGAGCACCGGAATCCACTTTGAAGCCTCACGATGCCCAACGTCTCAGCGGAGAAAAAGATGAAACAGTAATTTTGTGCTGATCGTGTTTGTGCATCTTTGCTGTTTTGGGGACGTGTAGTGAAGTGGCAGTTTGTGAAAGCCCGAGAGAAGCGTGGATATGCGTTCAACGCGACAGATGGAGGTACTTCGGTGCGATTCAATTGGAGTGAGGCAAGATAGAACAGATGTTCCAAGAAGCGATTAGCGATGCGCGTCTTTTGCACAGCATACCTCCTTCAGCGCGCTTGAATTGCACATGCGAAATGTACAGGATGCATTTCAAGGTGCAATTGTACCTGTCAAGTCCAGAACCGCATCCAAAATCCTTCCCAATACCCAATGCCCTCTACAGCACTACGGCGGCAATATAGTGGGCCCTCGCTCGTCGTCCAACGCAGCAAGCGAAGAGCATTCCAGTCGTGTCAACACATCAGTTCAGGAACATCCTCGCACCCACGCCGTTAACCCCGCTCACATCGCTAGCCGCGATGCCTGCAGGGATGTCGATGCAGCTGTGGATCTGCTCTCTCCATTCTCACCGACTCTCACCAGCGCGCATGCACTCCAAGTGGGCCACCGGTGAGGCTGGCGACCCACTGCTGGTTGTTTTCAGGTGAACGACGTGTGTCGAGACGGTTTGAAGGTGGGCCATTCGGGCGCAACCGTACCCATGCCCGCTCCCAACCCACGCGCTTGTGCTGCTGAAACGCGACGGACTTGCGCGGATTGACAACTGTCGCCGCCAACTTACGTTCCCTTCCCGGCATTGCGGTCCTAGAAAGCGTACGTTGACGTGTGCTATTGCGCTCCCAGCTACACCCTGGCGGCCCACTTTCACCACGCCAGAGACGATATTCTCATTGACGGAGCAACGCGGCACCATCATTACCAAACGCAGGGCTATGCACGCTTCATCGCTGGCAGAAAACACCTCGTCGATTGGACAAACCGGTAATTATCCTGTCGCAGGACGCGATTGGTGTTGCTGGGGAACGCTGGGGCGCAGCAGGGGCTGAGAGAACGCCCGTTCCATCAGCCACTTCGTAGATACACGTGAGTGCGGAGATTGGTGGTGGCTCATGGCCTTCGCAAGTGTCGCAGATGACGTCCCTTGGGGGCCAGTATGAAGTCTGGCCGTCTGAAGCGCGGACGTCCGAAATCCGAGCTGCCGTTTTCTGGTGATAGGTGCTGCTGGACAAGCGAGCGTTGGGGGCCAGTATCACGTGGGTGCTCGAAATAGCGACGGACGCTATGGGAGATCTACTGGCAGGAGTGGTATTGCAGGGCCTTGTTTTGGCCTGAGCATCGTCAAATGGGATATGGCTTTTCTGCCAAACGTGGCTTGAGATTTGTTTCTTGGAGAGATACTTGAGAGGCCGGCTGACGGCATAGTGCGAACGGCTTGCGGTCAACGGTCAAGTTGGACTCGTTAGAGCTATTTGTGGGCATGTCCATTCAGGCACTCCGATCGAGCTTGACGGTGTCGGATCTATCGCCGCAGTAGAGCGCGCTCGGGTCCTACCAGCAAGTTGGCGTC
Organism: Stagonosporopsis chrysanthemi; assembly: GCA_022560025.1. Classification (NCBI taxonomy): domain Eukaryota; kingdom Fungi; phylum Ascomycota; class Dothideomycetes; order Pleosporales; family Didymellaceae; genus Stagonosporopsis; species Stagonosporopsis chrysanthemi. The sequence goes on from JAFISE010000093.1 coordinate 79,405, forward strand.
GCGAGCTCAAAGAGCTTCAGTGCATCCGTCACGTTAATCTCCTGTGCAGACCATCGCCTAGAAGCATTCTAATGTACTCAATGTATATCAAATTGGATGCAATCATGTCTACTGAACTCCAGATACCGTGTTACCTTCAACTCCTTGTTCAATTCCATCGCATTGACCAAACCATCATGCTTACACCATACTCTCTCCAGCGCTCGCTCTCTCATCAGCACTGACTCTTGGCTCTCCATCTCCATCCAGCAGCGGTGCATACCCATTTTTCGCACTCTCTCTCGCCCCACCACCGAAACTATAGTCCTTTCCGAACTGGAACCCTCCAATTGAGAACGAAATCGACCCAGTCCGGCACTGCGGACAGCTTGTCGGATAGGCCTGACCACCCTCCAGAGCCTCCTTGAGCTGACCCAAGACAAAGTAAAGGTGCACAAGACTGGTTCCATCAGCAGCCACATGGGCGAGAACAAGTGACGGACTTACAAATTGCAGATTAGAAAGTTCGTCCCGTACGTTCCCAGTATGACAGCACCACTTGAACGCCAGGAATGCCCCATGAATATCCAAGCCAGTATCAGACAAACCAGCAGGCCCGTACCAATCAGAAAGTCAAGGATGAAGTGGAATGGCGTCCCCGTGAGACCGCCCGCTTGACATCCGCATTTCTTCTCGTTGGCGAGCAGGAGTGCTGCGTATGCGGCAGAGAAAAACAGTGGGACGAGGCCGATGGCTGGATTCACTTGCTCAAGGGCGAGGCCTGAGATGAGGAGGATGACAAAGGCAGGTGGGAAGGTGGCGAGGGAGATGGCACGCAGAGTGTGTGGCGTGGACTTCTGGAAGATTGTGAAGTTGATCATGGCGTGAATAGGTGAAGCTCAATGCTGCAAAAGTAGTGAGTACTGTGTGTAGGGCGAGGTACATCTTCAATCTTGATATATGCCATTAGGCAACGACCTTGAGTGAGGCCTCCAACGGCCTCATGGCGGCGCAGAAGGTTGTTGTGGAGAATAGGAGTCGCTGCTGACCAGGTACCCACTGATTGTGCCTAAGAAAGAACAGAGAGATGCTCGATTGGAGATTTTTCGTAGATCTTCACGCGTTTCGGCTTGCTAAAGAGACGTTGCGGAAGGCGCAGCCAGGATGTGCGGGACGCCTGGGGGCGGAGCTCGGCAGCACAAGGCTGACTTGCGGCGCTTACCCTCAAATGGTTGCGTGATGCGGCAACGATCTACGGTATTTCAGGTGGGTTGGGTTTCATGCAAGCAAACAATATCCACAATATCCACGAAAGCCGTTATCAGAAGAAAGAGGAGTAGAGGAGGAGTACTGGCGTGGAGCAGCTGACATCGCCAGACTCGCGCTAAGAAGGGCCCCACTCAACACTACATCTACTTCGTACCAACATGTTCTGCACCAAATGTCAGCATTTCTGGGACCAAGCAATCGAAAAAGCAGAGGTGCCTGAGCGAATCACAAAATGCGAAGATGTCCATTGGCCAAACTTCAGTCTTATCCTTCATTCCAACCTTCGAGAGTTGAAGATTGCTTCGGACTCTCGATGCATACTATGTCGCATCATCTACTATACACCTAGCGAGCTGGAGCACGAGCACTTTCTACGGGATCACGACGAGAATTTGGATGTGGTGCTCGAGATCGATCCCAACCGAGGTCCCCACCCCATACTATCCGCCACGTTTTGCGAACCCTTGGGTGGCACAGTGAGAGTTCCAAGGCGCACAATAGCCGTCTGTGGCGGTCTCCTAACCAATGGTAGGTAGTACAAGGTTTGTGGATGAACTTTGCTGACATGCACAGTCGAGACCATCGAAGCACTGCGCCGCAGCAGCGAGTTACCTAATGACAGCACCGGCTCTGCTGGGGCTCTCCAGCTGGCGACTTCTTGGATCCGCGAATGCATCTCAGACCACGATGGCTGCAGAGTCCCACCGACACGAGATGGATCCGGATTTGTTCCAACTCGACTAGTCGACGTGAGCAAAGACCCGGTCTGTCTTGTCGACAGTGCTGAGCATTTCTCGGGAGCTTCGGACCGGAGTTATGTTGCTCTGAGCCATTGTTGGGGTGCTATTCAGATCATCCGCACCTTAAAACAGAACTATCGGCAACACCTATCTCACATCAATGCTGAAGAGCTGTCAAAGACGTTTGCGGACGCGGTGCATGCTACACGCAACCTGGGTTTCCGATACCTTTGGATCGACTCCTTGTGCATAATACAAGACGATGGCGACGACTGGGCGAAGGAGGCCGCGACCATGTGTGATGTCTACCAGCACGCTACCTTGACACTTGCCGCTGCTCATGCTTCCGGAGGAAATGTGGGCTGCTTCAAAGACCGAGATGGTTTGCTTCAGGTGCCGTTCGTTATCGAGGTTCCCCAAAACCAATCCCCGGGATCGCCAGCACACATCGTGTTCACTTCTTACGGTCGCAGTGAAGGACTTGGGGGTCCATCGCCGCCACTGTACGGAAGGGCGTGGGTGCTCCAAGAGCAGATCCTGTCTCCGAGGATGCTCATCTTCGACGGGGCTCAGCTACGTTGGGAATGCTTGACCACGCATGCTTCCGAGCGAACCCATTCGGGTGGCATGTCGCGCCATGCGGGACATCAAAAAGCAATTCGAAAGGCGATCGTTGGGGATGAAGACTTTTTCACTATCGGAGACGCTGCGCACTATCAGCACATGGACTGGTGTTACGCGGTCATGGACTACACACATCGGGGAATGACACAGTCAAAAGATCGCCTCGTAGCTCTTGCCGGCATTGCTCAAGCCCTTGGGAGGTATACGAGAAGCGAGTATCTCGCCGGCCTATGGTCGCAGTTCTTCTGGGCTGGCATGCTCTGGAGCATCTCCCATGTAAACGAGTACGTCTCCACAACTCAGGATGCCTTCAATCTGGAGGATAACCCACGCACTCGCCATCCCGTGTCAATCGCACCCAGCTGGTCGTGGGCCTCAGTCACGGTTCCTGTTGTGTATCTGACCCCCACCATCACAACTCTCGACCCCATCTGCGCTTTCATCAAATCCAACATGGCCGGCAGCGCAGCCGTGCAGACAGGACGCGTCTGGATGGAAGGCCACATCCGCAAAGGCTTCGTAAACGCCATCTATCCCTACGCAATCCGCGAAGCATCCAGCAAACATCTCGCACACATGACGCTGCAGAAGCCAGAAGGCCAAAAAGACCGCATCAACTACAAAGGCCGCGCCATCAACCCTAATGCCTTCTTCCTCTTCTCGCCCACCCGCCCGCTCCCACCAAAAGTCTGGGGCAGCGACTTGCACCCCACGTACCAGCTGACCAAGAAAGCCGACTGGAAGCTGATCCGTGGCACGTTTCGACCCGACGAGATCATCAGCCCGGCGCAGGAAATCACCTTCTTGGCCGTCGCGCAGCAGCACGCGGGGAGCACGCCGTCGTCGTTTAGCACAACGCATCAGCCCGCCGATCCCCTGAGCGTGTACACCATTGCTCTCGTGCCTGTAGACGGGTCGAGTGAGAATGCACCCGAGTACCGCCGCGTCGGCTATGCGGTATGGACTGATTGCGCGTGGTACGGGTACAACTGCGGTCGCAAGGAGAGGCCGGGGCTGGGTGTCGAGAGGCCGGGGAAATGGACGGCGGAACACGGTTGGCAAAGCAATGATGGCGTGTTCGATAGGCTGAGCTGGCGAACGACATGGCGGGATCTGGAGTTTTACAAGAGTGGCACGGGCGCGAAGCATGGGCACGAGTATGAGGCTGATGCACTGCCGGAGTTGAAGAAGTACCATAGGGATGTTGGTGTTACAGAGCAGGTAGTCGTGATTGTGTAGGACAATGAATTGATCATTCAAGCCGCATTCACTGGGTATCAATCTGCTAACACGTCGTTCACCAATTTTTCCAGTGCGTGTCTGCGTACACACGCCATCATCCCGTGTCTACGACCTCACACCCGCCGAACTCCTCCTGCGCTCCCTCTCCTGCATACTCGCCACACTCCTCCTCCTCACCTCCTCCATATCCCCACCCCAATACCTCGCAATCTCAACATCCAAGTCCCTACCCTCCAACTTTGGCATCTGCTTCGCCATCTTAACCGGATTAACGCCCTCGGCATGCGCCTTCGCGAAGATAACATCCAGCTCCTCGAGACTCCTGCCCTTTGGCTCGGGGAAGAAACAGTACACAGCGGGCAGCAGCGCGGCATTGAACACAGCAAACATGGTGTAGGTGTTGTACTGCAAATTCTCAAACGCAGGCGGGGTGATCATGACAATGAGGAAATTCGAGAGCCAGTTTGAGCACGTCGACAGGGCGTTGGCCTGGATGCGGATGCGCAGGTTGGTGATTTCGGCCGGGTACAGCCACGTCATGCCCAGCCAGCCAATTGCGAAGAATGTGTTGAAGCCGAAGAGGAAGACGGTTGCGAGCACGCCGTACAGCGTGTTAAGGCGGGGCGCGCCGAGCTCGTCGATTTGCGCGGTGGAGGAGGAGCCAGCGAGGATGATCATCGAGGCCATTTGCCCGAAGGCGCCGAAGAGCATGAGGCGGCGGCGGCCGACGCGCTCGATTAGTGGGATGGCGATTAGGGCCGCGAGGAAGTATTCGGTGCCGTTGGCGGCGGCGAGGAGACGGGACATGTCGGGCCCGAAGCCGAGGGAGTTTTCGAAGACGAAGGTGGCGTAGTATGTCTGGTTTAGTCAGTACGGGCTACTGAATGAGCGTGGTATTCAGATGCTTACAATGAGATTGATACCACAGATTTGCTGGAAGAACTGGGCTGCAATACCCAGAAGTGTGCGGCGGAGGTTCTGGGAGGGACCGTTGGTCAGGAGCTCGCGCATCTTGAACTCACCCAACGAGCTCTGAGCGGCAAGGGCCTCGTTGATGTTGGACAGCTCGACGCCGACAGCTTCCGAGTCGATGTCTTCGTCGGCAAGACGGGCGAGAAGTTCCTTTGCTTCTGCTTCGCGGCCGCGCATGACCAGCCAGCGAGGGCTATCGGGCAGATATAGCAACATCCACCTGTGAGATAATCAGTACCCGAAGCTGGCCTTGAAGGTTGGGTGACATACATGACTAGAATGGTAAAGAAGGACTGGAACGCGACTGGGAACCTCCATCGAACTGAGCTGTAGCCCACATTGTCGGGGAGAAAGTAGAATCCATAGCCGACCCAGTAAGAGATCATGATACCAGCTGTGATGATGGCACCTGACGTGATGATGAGTCTGCCTCGGTGCTCTGGCTTAGCGCATTCAGACTGCCATGTCGGGATAGCTATAAACGTCAGGAACTCCGTACATCGTTGCAACGCCATGCTCGACTTACTCGATGTGACCATCCCGTTTCCTACTCCACCGACAATCCTGCCTACAACCAAGACCGCGTAGGCACCCGAATCTCCGCCGCTGGTGCCACCCGCAGCAACCTGGAAGATGGTTCCAATGATCATGATCAGACTGCCCCAAAAGGTCGAACTCTTGCGGCCCCAGACTTCCCCGTAGAAAAGGATAAGTACTGCGCCAAGAAAGCATCCGACTTGGTACAGCGCAACGGCAGCGGCCTGGGTGTTTGCATCGCCAGTACACATCTGTTCATCCCTGATGGTGTTTTCTGGTGCGTCGAGCCAGCAGATATCGTTTGCGCGAGAGAGTGGTGTCATCAGTGGGAAGTGTCTCTGGAAGTCGTTGAGGGTGAGGAGACCAGACATGACACCTTGGTCGTAGCCTGTTGCACGTTAGAGCTGATTGGCGTTGTGAAGTTCACGAGTACGGACCGAACATAAGGAAGGCCAGCCATGAGGCCCACGCAATGCCGTTGTTGAGAGCCTTTCCACGAAGTCGACCAAGTCCTGGTACATTCCACTCTGGCAGGTTGCCGAGTCTTTGGAATACACCCACGATACCGGTCTTGCGGTCAGCGGCCTTCTCTTGAGCTATCCTTTCCTCGTGGTGTGCTGCTGGCGCGTTGTGTATTGCGTCATTGCGCGAGAATGCGTTCTCATACTGCTCGTCTTGGGTCTTCTCAGACTTCTCGGAGTCTCTTCTGGAGTCCATGTTCGCGTTGAACGAGGCGACTGTAAGACCTTTTACTAAACGTAAAGCACTATGGACAGACTCAGGCGTCGGTGCCATCTTTTATGCCCCAGCGTAGCTACGGCACAAATATTGGAAAGTGACGATGATGGTCGGATGTGGTCCACTCTTGGCCTACACTACTGTCTTGTCCTTCTCCAGACGGGATTGTTAGCTCCAGTTTACGGTTTCCATCCCCAGAGGAATAGAGATGGCGCATGGGCGGATTGCCACTTCGAGTAGTCCGTTTGTTTTTTTGGGAAAGAGGATGAAGGATGCACGCGACGGAATGCGGCTCAAGCAACCCTGTCCTTGGTGTGGGTCTACTCAGCCTCGATGCGAACAAAACTCGAAGGTAACCGGACGGGTGTCTGCCGAAATACGCATTGCACGCTCATAACAATGGAATGTTATTCTCGCGTAGTATGCCCGGTACATGTTGTTGATGCCTTCATAAACAAATGTAATTGTGAGGCTGGATGCAAAAGAAAAGTTCTACCCAGCATCGAAACGGCCGGACGAAACGCCACTGACGCCGACCGGTCAGGAATCGCCACGCATCAATGGCCAACATGACTCTGGGCTTTGAAGCTGCGTTGGCTTGGTGATGGCTTGTGTTCACAGTAGTCGGCGTTGAAGGAGCACAGCCAAGGGCGATGACGAAATTCGATGCTTGGCAGCCAGCGTAGTCGTGGACGAGAGTGCCGGTGCCGGATTTCGAGTGGTAGCCGACAGCAGACGGAAGTATGTTGAAATGCTGGACGATGATTCGTTCTCGTACATAGTTCAGAGGGAAAGTCAGGAGGAAGTTGTACCTGTTCAAGATTTTGAAGTTGTGCATTTCAAGGGCTCTTGCCCGGTATCTGCCGAATCCATCTATAACGCCCGGCCATGCTGTGTATGGTACAATACACATACAGTATTCGTACATATGTTCGGCGCTGTGGTATCGTCTTGCATTCGGTGCGCAGTAGCGTAGTTCAGCATGGCGATTCGCCCGCTGTACGCGCCCAGCAGCTCCCTTTGTGCCGAACATCGTGCTCCACGCACACGTCCTTTCCTCTCCTGCTTCGTGTCACCCTGGTGAAAAACATGATCCCGTATATCCGCTCTATTTCTTTCCACGCTTGGCCTCAAGGAAGAGCACCTGTTTTCGCACTGCGATACTGTTAGTCCTTACGCCACATTCGTTTTGCCGCCCTTGTCGTCTTGCGCCTTTCCATCCCTCTGAATTACCTAATGGCGTCCAGAGTGTTGATATGTGCATGCATGACAAGACAAGACTGCGGCGTAGGAGTTGGTAGAAGAGGCGTACCGATCGGATCATATTTAAGCATGCTGAGCGGTTGGTGAGCGCGCGGCCGTTGCATCGTGCGGTAGTAGCCGGTCATGGCCATCGAGATGAGGCGCACCATGATGGTGCGAGACTTCGCTGTTGGTATCTGGTCAGCATTGGTCTTGTCGTTGAAGCCCAGGAGGACGGCGCATTCGCCGTAGGGCTGCGGTATGGTCCTCCAGAATGGCGCCTGCTGGTGCGTCCCCTGTTCCAGTGGAGTGTGAACATGCGCGTACCTTTCTTGGCCATCGCGACGTGCAATTGCGGGGATGCTGGCGATGGCAGTCGTGGTGCTCGACCGTGGAGTTTCCGCGTGGTGATCAGTGATTCTCAAGGCTTGGCCAGCTGTAGGGCGACTGAACCAATCAGTCGTGACTGAAGCCCGCAAGGCCCCGCTTCGCTCCGCTTCCAACCTCACCCCATCATCTGAAGCGGTGCGATGTCGTTTACATCAACAAGTGATACTACCATTGGGCTCATTAGATCCGAGGGTCTTCCAGGAAGATATGTGTACCTGTAACACATGTCTCCGAGCATCAATGGCACCAAAGATAACACCATAAGGCAGACCAGGCACGACATTGATTTCAAACAAATGCATTCATCTACGAAAAATGATGGAGCTTGCAATCCTACTGAAGTCCCATAGCACAGCCGTCTGTCCGCATTCTGAGACCAGGGTTTCTCACAGGCGTCCTGCATCGCATCGATCATATGGTCCAGGTTGTTCCCTCCCTTCCACCTAATCTTTTACATCGACCTCCGGACTTTGCTCCGCGACGGCCGGTCCTTATAGTCATCCTTCCCGGTCGATCCCCACCTGATGCGATGCTTGTGTTTGCTCTTGGCATGGCGCGAACGCAGCCCATATAGGAGATGAGTACGCTTTGCACGAGCCTGGGAAGAGTTGGGTCGTGCACGAAGGCTTCGAGTAAGATGCGGGACTAGGGACGTCAGTACTTGTATCGGAGATGTTGAAGGGACTTAGCTTGAGAGTAGTTGTTGCAAAGGAGTCGCCTTCACACAAGGCTGGGAAGAGTCGCGTCGACAAAGGCTTGAAGCCAATGCGGAACTAGAGGTGTCAGTACTTGTACCATGGACCGTTTATTGTTGAAGGGACTCAGCCTGAGTGTGTGGATTGCCAAAGTATGAGCTCCGTACGAGTCTGGGAAGTGTCGGGTCGTGGGCGGAGGCCTGAAGCCACATGCGAAACCGAGGTCATGCACGAAAGCTCGAAGCCAGATGCGAAACTGAAGGCGTCAGTACTTGTACTATGGACTGTTTGTTGTTGAAGAGACTTGGCCTGGATGCCGTCATTTCAAAAGAGATATCGCGTGAAAAAATGTACGCTCCTGTGCACCGTCAAACGACCAGACCGCCAAAAGACGGAGGAAGAAACATGGTGAATTGTACAACAGTAATGGTCTGGACTGAAGAACCAATCTCCGCAGTGCCAGGGCTGCTCAATACAACCACGCCTGCACTGCAAAGCGAGAAGCGACGTTGCTCTTGGCGGAGGTAGTACGAGGTGCAGCATGGGAAAGCATCGCACCACCAATTTGTCCGCCTGGCATTGTAAAATGTGCGATCGTCTGTTAACTGCTCAGCAAGGGTCTCAGCTGAGCAACTTCAATTTCAATCGCTCGCTGCCGTTCAGTCTAGCTGAACAAACAAGCTCTTGATCTCGGCGGACTTATCAAGAGGTACAGTGTGGGAAAAAGCATTGCACTCAAGATCGAGTAGATCAAGTCCACCTGGAATTACCTGAAATGTGCAATTGCCTCTTCGCCTGCTCATCAATGGTATGAGCTGAGCAGGTTTCGCTGCAATCGCTCGCCGCGGTTCAGGACAATCTGAACCAGCAAGCGTTTGATCTCGGCGGGTTGCCTTCTAGAGCATAAGTATGGAGAACTCAGCCCAGCCTTAGACCCGCCTGAAGTGTCGACGAACGACACCGAAGCAAGCGAGCAGGACATGGATCATGTCTCATTCACGAGCCTCAAGCTTGGTACGTAGGTACTGCTGTAGATCTTTAGTAGTTCGGGTCAAACAAAGAGGAGATACTTAGCAGAGACGACATCGTAGACGGCATCGTCATGGCTCGAAGCCAACAAGGACATCAGTATCTGCCCTTGTTAGTACTGTGATCTGGTATGGTTAGCTGGTGAGCTTACTGCGAGCGGACAGCGACGCTGAGCGAAGGTGAGTGACGGTGAGAGGGGAAAGGAGAAGGTGTGCTTGTGAAGAGGGGGTGCAAGGGACAACTGACAGCTCGGTATGGGGTACAGGAGGAGGGCGGCGCTCATGCAATGAGCGCCTTGGGCGTTGTCGCTCGTAAGCTTGCAGCGGCGAGCTGCACGCGAGCTCGCGGACGGCGAGGTGCTCGCAGAGGAGACTACAGGCGTTGTAGCTCATGGCAGTGGAGTGGGAGGGATGTATTGAAGGAAGTGGAGGCAAAGACAGTGTAGAAGTGAGCTCGCGGACGCGGAGGTGGGCGAGGCGGGTTTGTGTCGATAGGAAGAAGGTGAGGGGAGGGCAGCGCGGCTTTTATTCACGCGTCGCCTGGGCACTGTTGTTAGCTCTATTGTGGGCTGAATCACGGTGGAAGACGAGAATGAAGAGCATCAGGAAGCAGCCTCTGTGCAGGGACGCCACGTCACTGCAAGATACCAAGCGCGGTGCAAGAGGACAATGAAGGGCATGAGGATCGATTTGCTAAGAGCTTTAAGCCATACAGCCTGGTGTTGGCCCAGGAGACGAGAGTTCGTTGCGTTGGTGACATTTTGGGAACCTTGAGCGCGTTGATATCGCCAAGGCTCCGCAGTTCAGAGCTGCTCCAGCAACGGCACCACGAGGCGACAGCAGGCTTTGCTGAGCCCTTCGAGTAGGCTCCGCACGTCTGCAGGCAGCTACTGATAGTCGTGAGAGCTGCCATCGTGGAAGTGCAGCCCTATCAAGCTGCCTCGTGGGAGCTCACCGACGATGGGTGTTTGACTGCGGCGCAGGACCATGGACAGCAGCAAGCTCCGGGGATGGCGGGCTTCAGTGACAGTGGACACTATAAATTGGAATCTTAACATCGACTACTTGGGTCATGTCAGTATTCTTCCTCGGTGTTGCTTCTTGTTGGTGCACAAACAGACCTTCGTAGCAAACAGCTACACGCACCACGTAACACGCACACTCCAACAACCTGCGGCCCATGTTGACACTTTAATAGGCGCTCCTATGGGTCTCGCCCTTAAGAACAAGCCTCGAGGCCTTCGTCTGACAGACCGCGCCAGACTGGACAGGATGAGCGATACCAGCCGAGCTCCAATACCTTCGATGCACCGCAACACCATCACCGCAACCCCCACCGAACCCCGTCAGCGTAGCTTGAGCATACCCCATCATTGGAGTCTAGATGTCGGTGACCTGCGGATCAGCTGGTCGCATCAGCCCCCAAGAACCGACCGCAGGCGGCGCGCGCACTGAGTGCCATCTGTTGAAACCGACAGCCTACGCACTTGCGAGCAACAGAGAAGCAGCAGCGGCGCAAAGACTGAACATGAAGGCAATAAGGGCCTCACAAGCTGAAGGGATAAGGAAAGCAACGTAGCTCCAATGAGCATGGCGATCGTCCAGCACACGGGCATGGCGCCTGCGCGCGGAATCACCATCGCGAACAGAGCCTATGCCACGAAGATACCCACGGCAATCACAGGTTCTATCGGACACTGATGACCAATGTCGACTTCGGCCCTACAAGCAGCGTCAGTAAAGGTCTCACACGGGTGAGCGAAACGGACGAAGAGGGCAACCTCTAAGCTGCAGCCGTGAAGCTTACAACATGGACCGAGGTCTTAGTCGAGTTCGACAGGTGCTTCGCATCATTAGGACATTTGGAGAGGCAAGTGGCGGATGGACACTTCAGATGTTGAATTAAAGGAGCGACTAACTGTGTTGTCCCCAGGTTCCTTCCTTCTTCAGCAACGCTTGCGCACGACCATTCGGACAACCCCACGATGCCCTGCAATACACGACTTTAGCGGTGGATGCAAAGGCACACAGATACGTTTGCGGAACGAATCAGAGCATCAAACATGGACTGATGTTTGGTCGTGTCTACTGGGAGTACAAGCCAGGCCCAGAGAATAGCCCTCGATGACTGTACACGGGCGAGATCATCAAGTGCAAGACAAGAGTGTTGGTTATGTGATAGGCACTTATCTCTGGGCACGATATGTCAGCAAGGTCTCGGCAGATGCGGTCGCAACTGCTGCACAGCCATGTACCTTGGAGTCGAAAAAGGGTGTGGGCCGGGCTGACTTCAGCAACGAAGAATGCAACAACAAGGCTGAGCAGCCTTTCACAGGTCGTTCAGCGCTTTGATGTGTAGCTCTGAGCTTGATGTTGGGCCGACGGACTGGCAGAGAACCGTATGCAAGAGGTAAGCGGGTCTAGCAGTAAGCACCTATCTGCATTGCGTCAACCATACCTAACTTCAGACACAGAACGACCTCCAATCCAAAGAACGTCTACACACAGAGCAGATGCGGTTCGACGCGAACACTTCACACAGCTGTTTGCTATGGGCGCAACCGAAGCAAATAAGACCATCGTGGGACCAACAACAGGAGCATGGCCTAACCAAGCCTCAAAGAAATTTGCACAACAGTCTCAGGGTCTGGGAGAGCCTTATTGTTGAACTCTGCGATTACAACCGTAAGCAGAAGCATCCTCAATCCGGCAAATGCAGATCGACCCAGAAGACACTCGCGCGACAACAAGGAACTTCGGCCCCACGAAGGATCATCACAAAGAACGGGACGGCAAGAAGGAATTGCAAGAACTTACGCTGTCCATACAAAACGCAGCTGTGCGCTCGGGTACCAAGAACGCGGCAAACATGCGGTTGCCACGATGATAGCTTCGAGGGTCCCTTGCCAGTCATAGCCCGATCTCTTGAGGCGGCATCTGACTTTCGTCCTGTGTTAATGGTACTTCCAAACGTCGATCAGGTTCGAAAGAGGATAGCTCAGACGTGGAAGAGTGTCGCTCAGAATCATCAGACGAGGGCAAGCCTGGATGCACACCAGAGATACGATGCATTACCGCCGCTGGATTATCCGTCGATCGTGTTTATATACATGGTTCCTATTCGGCGAGTCAGCTCAATTCGATCATCGCATCAAAGATCATAGCGATAGTAGGCGAATCAGAGATGTTTCTCGTTCATGGGGCTCAGAACAACAACGGCAAAATGCTCATCAGGACGAGGGATGTTGCAAGCAAAAAAAACACCGCAAGACGTACCAGTACTGAATCCCAGTCGGGTTGAACCGATGGAGTAAACGCCTTGTTTCGTCAGCTGAGATCGGCAAAGAGCGAGCATGTTTGGCAGGGAAGATGTGCAGAAATCAGAATCCGAGTTTCTTCAAGGCGGAGGAAAAGAAGGTTCTTCAAGGCCAAGGAGAAGATCCTCAAAGGCAGGAAGGAGGGATTTCTTCGAGGCAGAAGATGAAGGTCTCCCAAAGGCAGGAAGGAGGAGGTTTTTTTTTTCGGTTAGTTTCATCATCCTAGATGAGTGGTTGGAGAAAGAAATGCCCCGACTTACTAAATACATCGTGTAGTAACTGTCTTGCCTTGTCAGCTGAGATCGGCACAGATCGAGCATAATAAGCAAGGACGAAGCGCAGAAATCAGAACCTGAGTCTCTTCATGGCCCTCAGAAGAAAGAGAAGATTGGTAGAGATCATCATGCCAGACGAGTGTTCAGAGGGGGGAAAATGCTAACTTACAAAGAGCAGCGTACAAATGATCTGGATCCTATACGTCAGCCGATGCTGCGTCGGAATGGAAAGAGCGTGGTCGAGTTGATAGCATCAAATCCTCGGTCGTCGCTGAAGTCATACCCGGAAAGAGAAAAAAGTGTCAACTTGCCAGGTAAGTGGTCCCGTGAGACTATCGCGCTCGACGTATCTTTCGTGATACCTGCAGAACAACTTGATGGCCTGTATAATGTCAGGACTGCGATGCTCAGGGTCAGACTGAACGCCAGATCGAATTACATGTATGTACGAGCTGGTCATCCTACTGAAGTGGCACAGATGCAGACGGGTGCAGCCACCAGGGTTTCTAACCGGCGTCGAAAAGTACACGGGTGTCAAGCTCAGTTGACCTCTGAGAATTGACGCGCAAATAATAACCCCCTTGGCGCCTCCCGCCAGGCGGTTCGGAACACCCATGATAATCTCTCTGTTTCTTTTTCCCCCCAGATCCCACAGAACCGTGCGTTTGTTCGTTATTATAGGCCCTGGCAACGCAGAGACGGGATATGTGGGATCACGCTCTTTGTCTTGGGCCGGTGTTGAAAGAGGAAGAAGGTACTTACCGTGTTGAGATGTTGATCATTCAGGACCGACATCGAGCCTATCTCGCTGTCGACCAGCCCTGGGAGAGCGTGGGTCTCATACTCTGATCGCTGTCCTGGTTGCTGTCAGTAAGGCTGTGATGAGCGTCTTGCCTCTTCCTATGGCTGGAGACAAGACAAGAGCGGCGGATTACCTTGAAACTTGCACAACAAGACCTTGAAGTGCCGTCAGCAGAAGCAATAGGTAATTAGCAAAACGAAACGAAAGAGTAGGGAAAGTGGAAAGAATGTGCGACCTGATTGTAGCACGCCACGACGAACCGAATGGCGCGCTTCGACACTACCGAAGTAATGCTACAGTATCGCCACCGAGTATGATCCAGAGACTACCGACCCCAGTTTCAAACGAACCAGGGTAAAACGAACAGACTACCGGTTGCTGTTGGCCTCACACTCGGCGTTGTGTTTATTCTGGGCCTCATCCAGGATCGGATTTGGTGCATGAGTACAGAGATGGAAGCTCGTGTCCTCGATGCGTTGAAGGCCAGGTGGGATTGCTGAGGCGAAAGGGAGTTCGCCATAGGGGAGCAGAGTAACCAAGGTGGCGAGGATTGGGGATGTTGGCGACAGGAAACTGGACTTGCATTTTAGCTATGAGAGGTATTGTCTGGAAGAGAGTTAGCAAGCTGACATCAAGGCAGAGAGCGAGCTCGAGTTACCGCGGAGCATCTCGGCGCGGTACAGAGTATTGTGGTCGGTGTGCACAATGCTCTTGGGCCTGCTCAGTACAGCCCACGCGAACCCTTGGTGAAGGTAGCAACCCTTTGTTGAACGGGGAGCTTGTCAACAATGCGCACGTTCTCGACATTGCAAGGCTCGGCAGCCACTGTGGAAACTGTCAGGAATCTCCAGATCACAATTGATGCTCTCATGGCCAGAGCTGGGTGTTGTTGCTCTCACCACCGAGCTCGCTGCCGCCGCCGCCGCCGCCGTGAAGGCGCGCACGACACACGAGCTCGATGCAGACGAGAAAGGTGTGAGCTTGCTACGAAGTGAGCTAAGTCTTGCCATGTCAACTTACTGTTCTCGCGGTGGCCCTTGGCCTGTCCTGGTGCGGCGTCTTTGGGAGGTGAGCTTGGAGGCTGCAAGCTCTCACTCCCGCGCGACGCGCGACGGCAACATGAGAAGCACGACAAGCATCCTGCGATACCGTGGAGCCAGGTCATGGTACTACTGAGGACCTTGTTAGCGAAAGAATGCCACAGCTGGCAGTTAAGAGGAGGGCAGAGCTTGTTTTGAACAGGTGCCAGCGCGCTGCGGGCACAAGGAGTGGTTGAGAAGAACGGACATGGTGTGCGAAGCTTCAGATGGTGATGTAGATGGCTCGCATGAGTGGATGGTCTGAAAGAAGACGTGTAGTGGTGTGGGATGGTGTGGGTGGTGTGGTGTTATGGTGGTGGAGGGTGGCAGGCGATGAAGGGGTGGGGGGACGCAGGTTGAACAACAAGAATCGCAAGGCACTTGGGCACCTCATCACGTCTAAGCGGGGCGAGCCACAACGGACAGTCACCATGGTGAATTTGGCGCACAGATCCCGCCAGAAACTCGAGATCTACGCTAAGAATGCACGCAAGAAGCGGCAAAGTCTCGAGGTAAGTATCAACTCTGAATTAGGATATTGCTATATTTAGCTACCACACATGACCACAATTTCAATATACATACTACCAATACTCCTCGAGCAATTCCACGAAAGCCACGACACCGGCTGCGTACTTCTCAGTATAGAGCAAGTGCTGGCCTGGCGACGCCATAAACAACCCTACCCTCATGCTCGATGGCTGCCTTGGAAAGAGTATATAGACGCGGGATTTGGTTCCAGTCTCCACATCGATATCACCTAACTAATGTGCAGCTAACTTTTGGTCATCAGTACTTGCGCAGCTTGGCCGCGGAGCGACCTACCAGTCATTGTGCGTACCCATTCGCGTTGTTCACCCGTAGCTTCAACAATGTGTGCAAGCCCGTATCGAGCTCTTACAACAGAGCCACCGCAGGCTGTTGACGCCTTCACTGCGCCTATTACGAGCGCTCAACGCCGGTTGAGCTCCTGCCCGAAGCGATCTGCATATCGATTGGCTACTGCATTGTCAGTACACACAAACAGGGGAAGATGGAAGAAACCCACTCTTGCTTCGTGTATTACGGGTTGAAGAAAGTCGAGGGGAGCCGCCGTGGGACCCAGAGACTGGCGCTTGCCTATTGCTCAAGTGACGGCCTTTGGCACGGGAAGGGCTCGCTTGGAAATCGGGCTGAGCATTCACATCCGGTGTGTATGGTGCATAACTCTTTGACGTGGGTGGACGCTGAGCATGGGATTGGGCAGAGGCGCGCATCTTTTTGAAAGAACCATCTCCTTCGATGCTGCCGACAGGTTTTCGTTTGTGACTGGAGTGACTGTTATGTGCCTTCATACCAGCATAGTCCGTCTCAAGGTTTCCTCCAGAAAGCGCACTAGTAGGAGGCTGGTGGCGTCTGTCAGTTTGTACATTCTGCCGTTGTCCGTCTTGGGTCGGGAGAGGCGCCATTCGCGATGCTGTATTTGCTCGTGACTTAGGACGATCCAGTGAATTCGTCGATGCACCATCTGAAGCATTATCGTGGGATGATCGAACGGGCGTCCGCACTGCGGCACGAGAAGATGGAAGTTGCCGGGAGTCAGCTCCTGCTAGTTCGAAGCCCGAATTAGAATCAAGCAGCATCTCTGAAAGATCCTCCGACCGCATGTCAGACAATTCTGTCACAGTCTCCTCCATATCGAGGTTGCCAGCCACAGATCGTTGTGAGGTGATCTTTTCGAAATTTGCGGCCCTTCGTTGAGCACATTCAATCTCTTGTGTTTCAGGCACGACTTCAGGATCGGGATCGAAAATCGAGTGCTGTTCCTCTTGCCCATGACTTTGCATTCCAGACCCATAACGATTCTCGTACTCTTCTTCGAAGTGTCCTGTCGAGTTGTTGCTATCATTCAGGCTGGTGTGAGCAGACTGTCGATCGCCATGGTTAGGTTGTAGATTGTTTGAAAACAATGGATTCTCCATCGAACTAGTTTGTCGATTGACCTTTTTGCGAATCTTCCCTGGCTGTGTCTGCTGTGACGGTTCTGGAGAATGTCCGGGCTGACTCGATCGCTGTGTGTTAGGGACTAGAACTCCGGGCTTTTCCAGTGCGGCTTGTCTCTGCATCTCCTGAATCACCTTTGCCACTCTAGTATTAGTATCTTGCCGACATTGCTCCATCTCTCGCACGTGTTTGGCTTCAACCTTTTCCCGTTCTCTGGCAGCCTCAGCAACTAGACTGCCAAGTTTATCATTGCATTCCAGCTCGTGGTACTCGAGCTGATGCTTCTGACTTTCTTCAGCCTGTCGCAATCTGGCTTGCGTTTCTTTACGTGCATTTTCAGAGAGAGTGAGACGAGACTGTAAACCTGCGATTTGGTTGGCAAAGTCGGTCTGCAACTGCTGCAAACGATCTCTCATATTAAGTCCGGCTTGCTCCAGTTGCTCTTCCTTGCCTCGCATCAGATCGTGGAGCTCAGCAAGCTGTTGTTGCAAGTCGTTGCGTTCTGCGCAAAGAATCGCCTCGACATCTTTTGACTCCTGCAGAGACGTGCGATATCCCTCGATCTCAGAAGACAAGTGATCCTTTTCTTGTCCAAGGCGGAGATTCATTTCTTCTGATGACCTGAGCAAGGTTCGGGCTCGCCCCTCTTTCTCCACCATGCTGCGATGCTCTTGATGAAGAACCTGAACCTCAGACTGGGACTGGGCGATCAGAAGAGTCATTTCATCAGTCTTACTCTCAGCGGACTCCAGCTTAGTCTTCAAGGCTTCCGCAAGCTGCTGCGACGCAGTGTGTTCACATTCTCCAGCTCGAACCCGGTTTAACGTGTGGTTCAGGTGATCGTTGAGACAACTGAGGTGGCAAGTTGCGTCAGTCCTATACTTAGAAAATTCTAACTGTCGCTCGAGACTTAATCGTTCATGTCGTTTGATGATTTCGTATGATGCTTGCAAGTCGTTCCGAACTTGCGACAACTGCTCTCGGAGTTCTGTAGCCATCAGTTCTGACTCTCGTGATTGCTTCTGCTGGGTGAAAAGAGATGATCGCAGGTCCTCATTATCTTTCTCCAGTTCATCCACGCGGGTTTTAAGAGTCGCTTCAGTCCTGGTGAGCATGTCAGTCTGCTCTTTCAGTCGTTGATTATCTTGTGTCTGAAGGTCCAGATCCAGCCTGAGCAGCTGATTGGACTTCTGAGCCTGATTATCATTCATTGTCGTCTGATTTTGTCGCAATAATTCCACCTGTAACCCCTGAATCTGGTCCTGCAGCATCTTTTTCACAATCTCGATAGGAAAGGGTGTAATTTCAGAGCTTTTCGCTAACAGCTCAAAGCTTGAACTGTCACTGCATCGGCCTTAGTATCCTAGTGTCTGTCGGACTTCTGGAACTTACCGCTCGTGGAGAAAACGCAACATGCCCTCCGCCTTCCGGACATCGTTCGCTGTCAAGAGTGGGAGAGACTCCAGCCTCTGCAAGATTGACAAGCATTCCTTGATGTGGCAGTCAACGTTAGTCTCTGCTGCACGGCCTTGTAATTCAGTACGGAAGCTGTTGAATCTATCAACAAGCACGGTGGAGCTTTCTCTCAACTGATGTTGCATGCTCTGAACAGATGAAAGAAGCTGTGTTTCAAGCTCGATACGTCTGCTCTTCTCCTCATTGTGCATGCTCGTCTGCTCGTTAAGTTGATCTTGCAATGCACGCTCCTTTGAGGAGGTCGCTGCACAATGTATGAAAATTTCTGTCATCGTATTTCGCATGGCTTTGTGTGACTGCGCCGACAATCCAAGGGCCGTTTCGAGTTCGCCTTTCAGCACATCTCTTTCTTTCACGACCTTTGTAATCTGATCTTGGAGCTGCTTGATCTCCGCTCGGAAATCTGATAACAGCTTCCGAGAATTCTCGTGGTCTTTCTGGAAGCCCGAGATATATTTCTGAGTTGTTACCACTTTCTCGTTCAGTTGTTTCAGATTAAGTTCTGCCTTCTGCAGCTTCGCACTCTTTTCTGCTATTTCAGTGGATTGTTGAGTGATGGTGCCTTGAAGCTGCACTTTTTCCTCCTCCAACTTGTGGATCGCCGCTACCTTTCGATCCTCCATACGAACCTGATCAGCTACACAGGCCTCTCGAAGAGATTGTAGCGCACTGTCAATGGCAGTCATCTTGGGAGATCGGTGATTGCTGCTCGGATGGACATTGTGTATAATCTGGGCTTTCTTCGGCGCTTTGGTAACTCGTGTGGCCCCGGAGCGGTCGCCTGCTCCATGGAGCGTACCTGGTGCAGCTACCGTATGATATGGAGGGTTAAGTGATGTGACTGGTCCAATTCCGAGATGGTTCGATAGCAGTGGTTGGCCAGATTGCTTCCGTCCTTGCGGGCTCGGAGCAATAAGAACTGCGCTTCCCTGAAGCTCAGTCGGGGGAGATTCAATGCTTTCAGGCTCATTGTAGAAATTGACTGGAGTGCTTCTTATGACGATTGATGCTTGCTGTGTCCAGGAAGATTTGCCACTGCCTTCATAAGAGACAGATGACGACTGGCCCACTGGAACAACTGACGGAGATGCGATAAGCACGGGTTGTACGTTGAGTCTATCAGAAGAAATTTCGTACTGGAGCGGTATGTATTGAGCTTGATTGCCGGTGTACTCATCACAAGGGGGTTTTGTCGTACAATTATTACCGACAGTATCCTTGAGTCTGTCCGCCTCAGTGGCTGGTTGATGTAATCCGTTGTCACACGGTCCGTCTATCGACTTGGAAACTTCTCCGGGCTGATCTTTGACAGAGAAGTCTCCAATTTTATCACTCAATTTCTTGACGTGCTCTTTGTGCTCGGCTGTGCTGGCGCCGAGTGCGGCGGTCGAATCACAGGGTGCGGAATCCTGCCGTGGTGGCCATGGTCTCAACTGTAAGGAAGACAGCTTCTTTCTACCTCTCGTGGCATTTGTTGTGTTACCCTTCTTCTTTGTAATTAGACCGAATCGCGTGGTAGGTTGTGGGTTGGCGTGAGTAGCCGCGATGGCCTTCAAGGGTACAGCGCTAGCCATGCTATCGATATCAGTCTTATGCCCAGACTCTTGGAACACCACTTACTCGGGAGACTTAGTACTCTGATGTTCGTGGCTTGCAGCTCTTAGGTGCGAGGTTTTCTGATCTTTGTCATCGATGGATGTGTCGACAAGCTCCGTCCTCGCATGTAATGGCAGGTTAGGTGACGTTTCGCGGATGCCTTTTGATCCATTAGTCTATTACAATAGCTGGCGGTGCATTCATACCTTCAATGAGATCCTCATGAGCAATCTCAATGGAGGGTATGGCAGTGTCAGCGAGAGCAGTGCGTTCTGATGTTGAGCCGTCTGCCTTCGACAGAGAAAGCTTGTTCGTAGTGCATTTGGCGAACTCGAAGGTAGAAAACGATTCCGTGGCAGTGGAGGAAGAGGATCTGGTGATTCCGAGCTTCCTTGGCAATAACAACGAATGCTGCGAAGTGTTGCTGCTATCTTGCGGCGGCTTGGCTTGATTGCGGTACAAAAAGTCAAGTTCCTCATGTGGCAGCTGTTCTCCAGTGTCCAGTTGTGTCTCAGGAAGAACAGTGTCACTGTCAGGAATCTGCTGTTCATGTCTGAGTGGCGACGGCCTGGGTGCCTGTGCATGTTGCTTCTTCTCCAATGGCTCCTCCATCGTGAGAGCAAGAGAGGCCGTCAGTCAGTCAGTCAGTAACAACGACGAAAGCAAGAAGGCGATCGGGGCTAGCAGAACAGTTGATGGCAAAAGTGTGGCGAGTGGAGGGGATAGACAGCAGTGGTTCAGGGTGACGAGGGGTGAGAGATGAGGAAAAGAAGACTGAAGACTGCAGGTGCGCTCTTGCCTGTCATGCGGAGAGGCAGTCGCAAACGTCGACCTCTCAAATTTGGGCCGTTCATCGAATTATGTCAAATTCGCAGCTGCAGTGATCCTATTGCGACTCGGTGTATCTCAGCTCTTTCATGCGCGGTACATTGCCTGGAGCTCACGATGCTTTGTACTTGCGGGCCTACAGCAAGCCATCCAATGCTCAAGACTGACGTTCAACATAATCATCTCATACATGGAAGCCTTCCGAGGAGGATACATGCGACGCATCACTAAATGCAAGACCAGATGGCGCACTTCTAAGACGAGAGAGAGCAATACACATTCCTCTATCTCGCCAATTACCTCTCGAGAAGGATTTCGCCTATAGCCAAGCTCCTAAGCCATACGATATATTTTCCTTGCTCTTACGTCCTGTCTATTCGGGCTACACTGAGGAGTCAAAGTTGACCCTTGTGCTTCTGTAATGTTGCCACCGTGGGCTGGGCATATTTGGTCGCTGGCTTGGAGATTCCCTCATGACCATCCGTTAACGACGTCAATACCGGCCTATACTGCGACCTGCAATCCTCTTATCTACTGCCGGATGATATCAAGGTTCGAGTTGTGGTGGTCTCTCTTCGACGGCGATTCTGAAACATGAAAATGCACGCTATGCAAGTACAGGGCGCTTGCATAAGCCACCAAACCAATCACCACTCACAACCCGCTGCAAGGTCAATCTTCCGTCAACACTTACGCGCCGACATCACAACGCCTTTACCAATCCGCTTCGTGCGTTCGTCCAAGACATGGGATTTCAACGCCGATACCTCTATAATAAGCAGCGTGCACAAGAAAAAGTACCCGACCAAGAAATGGGAACCTTGCAAAATCGCACCATGTTAGCCGCCAGCAATGCTCTCCCCAGCGGGGTACAAGGCTGGAAATAGCCTCTGCCAACGAGCGTGCGAATATAGAGATGAGCATCCTGCCTAATCTGCTGGGAAGCGTCCGTCCTGATCGAGTTGATCTCGCAACCTTCACGCGACCCTCGCACCACCTGCTCGACGCCTCTCCACGTAGCACTGCTTCCCACATCTCGCTGCGCGCATAACCAACATGAGCCGTGCTCTCCTCTTCTCGCTGCTGCTTCCTTTGCTGGCTCTCGCCCAAGACTCGAGTTCAGGTAGTGAGCTTCCTCCTCCAGGATACAATGGCGGTTCAGACAACCCACAAAACTCAGATGATGCCGGCGCGGCTGGCTCATCCAAGGGCGCTTTTGAGCTGTCGTCCGGTGGACTTGTTGCCATTATCGTGGTAGCAGTGATTGTGGTCATTGGAGGCAGTACGTGCTCTCGCAGACTTGGCTTGACGCTATCATACTCACCCCATCACAGTTGGCTCCGCAACGCTATGGTGGCTCGCAAAGAAGCGCCAGTGGGATGTCCGACAATCTATTCGCCGTGCCTCTCGTCGTATCACCGGTCGTTCAACTGTCGATGGTAGCAAACAGAATCGCCAAAATCGCCGTACAGGCATCCGCCTCAACTCGCCACCACCGGGCAAGAATGCAAGGCCCAAGCAGGATCATGACCTTGAAAAAGGACTTCCCCTGTCGAGCAAGGAGGGTCGCACAACAACGACTATATCAAGCACGATCAGATAGACGCAGTGTCGGTCGGCCGTCACAGAGTCATGCCAGCATAGGAGCTCGCAGACGACAGCCAAAAGCCCGTCCACATGGATGTCGAGCCAAGCTCCATCCCCATGTCGTTACGACCATGCCATAGCGACTGCCGCCCACAGCGTAGCAAGATGCGTGAGGAGGCTGGTACATTCTGCGACGAAGAAGATGGAGACCAGATTGGTCTGAGTGTAGTTCTAGGTGCTTCCCAGGGTGTTTTGTTTCTTGTCAGTTCTATCTTTTAGCATTCATGATATCCACGCCTCATTGAGACCTTTGGCGTACGCGCATTAGACCCAAATACTATTTTATTTTATTTCATCTATGTGTCCCATTTCTTGAATGCCGGCAGAAAGCAGAGCACAACACGAGGGCGTCAAGTGCGCTGAACGGTTTCATCGCTCACCCAGACATGTGACCTGGCGCCGACGCTAATAGCTGGACGCGTCTCGCCCCACTTGTACTTTCCGAACCATTCTCAGCATCTACGCAACTTCGCCCGTCTCAGCATGTCCTCACGCAGTCGCCAATCGCGCGTTGGGGCAACACCAAGCAACAACCGCCATTCCACCGCATCGACTCCTGCTCGAGCCACCCAGGATGCGCTACCGCCATACAAGAAGCCTTCGCATCCGCTTGACGGCGAAGCACAACGCGCGTTACGAGAGCTGAATGGCCAGACCCTGGCATCTGTAAAGAAGCACAACAAGGATGCGATCACCCATATTCGAACTTCGGCTGAGGGTGTCAACGACATGTTGAGCGAACACCAGCGCTACTTCGATGCACGCGCGAAGAAATGGGACGTCGGCAAGAAGCTGGAGGAGAAGAAAGACGAGGAAGCGATAATGGCAGACCTTCAGCAGAAGGTAGATGAGGCAACTGCAAAGTTGGAGGAGAGCATGCGGGCTGTCATCGACTCCAGCGTTGCCGCCCAGCGGATAGAAGACACGCTCGATTGGCTGCGCCAGGCAGCTCCCCGGCAGCTTGAGGAAGAGTATGAGTCGCAGACGACACAGCGAAGACGGACGCAAAATCCAGACGACAGCGATGCCGGCTCAGACATTGACATGCAGATGGACGAAGGCCCAACACCCGGCCCAACTCCACTCGACGGCTTGCGCGTAGCCCTCACTGGCTCTGTTGACATGTTCAACAATCGCATGACCCGCGAGGCGAACACATACACTTCGAAGTCACTCACCGCCCGCTACGCTCGCCACAACGAGTACCGGGACTTCAAGCGGGTGGTTCACGATGCGCGATATGGCGATGAAGGACCCGTTCTGGGCCACGAGGATACATGGTTCACGGAAGCTGGCGAGCCACAGCTGGGCGTTACGCAGACACGAGGCGGCGCTTACGACGACGATGAGGACGATCTCGTGATGGACAGGGCTACCATCAGCACAAAGTGCCCCATCACATTCCAGCAATTCAAAGAACCATACACAAGCATGAAGTGCCCCCACACATTCGAGAAGAACGCTATCCTGGACATGATCAGGGCAAGCGCAGCTCGCTTTGGACCAGGCGGAGCAAAATCGATCAATTGCCCCATACCTGGATGTGATCAAGTAAGTACTTATCTAGACCTTTCGTCGGCTCACGAGTACGCGACGCTAACTCTGCTACGCAGCAACTATCCGCCGGTGAACTCCATGTCGACCCCGTCTATGTGAGGAAGATCAAACGCATGCAGCTCGCTGAACTTGAAGCATCACAGCTCGACTCTGACGGCGAAAAAGACGACGATGACGACGACGAGGTGCAGATATCGCAGAGCTCTTAGCCTGGCGGAGGAGGGAGCTTGGAGACGCAGGCCATTACGTCGCAGCACGGCTACAAGCCTTGATATTTGAGGTTTTAGGTGGACTCGTCGGCCACGAAAGTCGGCAAGGTGGTCAAAAGAGGAGGAATGTAGGTCTGGCAGCAGCATGGCGACTTTTGATACCCAGGACTTTGTCGTCACGAACTTATGCATCGTCTTCAGCATCCGAGAATCACCGCAATGCTTGTAAGGATTCACTTGGAACTCGAACTTCTAGTGACCATCTCGATACATCGATTCCAGTTTTTTACCGTACCCTTCGCAAAGTGAACAACTATCTCACGTGCAGGAGGTCGAGCGGCGACGATACCGCGAAGTTCGGCAGGAGCTCCGTTGAGCCGCGGGGATGCGCGGAAAATCTCAGGACGTTGTACCTTCATACCTTTACAACACAATCAAACCAACACGTATCAGTAGAACATGATCGTCGTTTCATTACCTCGCCATACGTGTACGCGCATCCTGCGCAACTTCTCTGCACTAAGGTACACATCTTCGACAACACCAAACGCCTTTGTAGATCCTTCTGCGCTCGATGGTGCAGGTGGGGGTTAGGTATGGGTATGAGCAGCTTTCCCTTCATCTCTCTCCTTGCACACTCTCTTCGCTCACTTCTCTCCTTCTTTTCATCTCGCGACTCGATTATGTGGGGCTACCGTCTCAGATGGGGTATGTTTGTTCATTTACTTGGTAATGAAGCCAAGGTAGTCCGCAACGATGAGCGTCACCATTCTGTTCAGTTGTCAGTCATTTTCCAAGTCTCTTCCTTTCTGGTCAGACTTACGCGTGCGGCGCAATGCGGATGTAGTATGTGCCAAACCCACGGTAGAATCTCAACAGACCCTCCTCCTTCGCAACCTTCTTGAAGCAGTCGAACATGCCCTTGTACGGCAGCGAACCATCCGGCGCGCGCGTCTGCTTCTGCAGCCTGGTCTTCATGAAGTCGAATGGCAGGGACAGGAACGAGGCGAAGAAGCCGGCGATGCCGGATGCTGTCAGTGTCTGTGTGCGAGAGGAGAGGTTTGTGTTCTTGAGCTGCGACTTTGCTTCGCTGAAGAAGGCGAGCTGACCGAAGTTGAGCGCCATGGCGCGTACGACTGTGGGGTAGCATCCTGCCCAGAGGCGCAGGACGCCCTCGTTCTTGCTGATGCGCATCAATGCGTCGACGACAGATGTGTAGTTTGCGCGTTGGCCGACGGGCTTCATGCCGTCCGACTGCATCCGGATGAGCGCGAGATCTGCTGGGTTGCCTACGACGGCGGCGAGACCACCAGCTGCGAGACCAGCACCAGCACGCTCCTTGAAGCCGACTGTTGTGCCGTTTTCTTTTGCCCGGGCACCGAGGTTCTTCATGAATGTGTCGAAGAAGCCGAGGCGTGCAGTTGTGTACACTGCTTGTCTGAGCAGGCCAGCGCTGAGGCCGGTATACAGATCCGTGACCTTTCCTGCAGCAATGATGTCCTTGAGGACACCAATTGGTGTGGGCTTGGGTCCAGTCTTAACGCCCTCTCCCGCGAGTTGCAGACGGACCTTTACCATGTCGACAGGCTGAATTACGGTTGTGGCTGTCATACCCGCCAAACCACCATTTATGAAGGGCAGCGCTGCACGCATAAATGGTGTATGAAGGAAATCAGCTGTTGCCTTCTTTGGGTTCTCTGCCGCTTTCGACATTGTCTCAGATGCGTCCTTGAGAATGGTCTCAGAGCTTTGCTTTGCGTTTTCGAGGGCGCGGGAAGCTGGCATTTTAAGGCTTTGTGAAGAGGCTGTGGTTGACATTTTGTCAGTGTCGGTCACTAACACCCAGTCGTGAATATGCGAGTGACAAATGACAGGCAATCGACAGAAGACGGACAGATAAGCAAAGGCTGGGTATGTGTTGGGGAGATGTGAATCGCCGAAGTCCAATGAGAAGATGCAGGTCATTCAACAACGGGTACCACCAGTATATATCGACTACCCGCGGGAACGCTGTGTTGCACACAAGATGTTCCGGATTGTCATCCCGGCACACCACAGCGCCAGGCAGAGCCTCACGGCATACATCCAGGCGGCGTTGCGGTCGTCGCGGTCGAGGTGTAACGGCCGCGGCCGTGGAAGCTAGCCGGCTACATTGTACGGCGGAGCGCGAACTTCAAAGGCTCGGCCTTCAATGTGCGTGTCGCGCTTCCACGTGCGGCGCGTCTCATCTCTTGCCCGATACTACCCGCAGCCCATCGCAATGCGCAAGCAAACAGGTGTTGAGAGCTGTTGCGTACCTATTCTATGCAGTCCAGGACGCGGAGAGCTTGATCCGCGCTAACAACGGAGGAGTGGGGCGCAGCGTGGGATGCGGTTAGATTGAGCGATGGTATGCACTTCAACAACTTGGACTAAGAAGCAATCAAGTAACAGATGCGATTGCAAGAGAAACAACGGACGAGGCTGTCAGAGAGGAGATGTGAGGAGCAATGGAAGAGCCGTCATGGTACGCGTTCGGCCATCCGCGGTGCCTGGTGAGGGGTCTCGTTGCTCTTGAAATGCGGGGAAAGCTACAGAGTCCAGCGCAATGCAACCAGTCAACATGTGAGTTCGACGGCGGATGGACGGGGTTGGCCAATCGTATAGCGCTTATTCGAGCCATCATATCTGGTTTGTGACTCTTGTCGCCGGAACGTGATGCCATGGCTCGTGACAGGCGTGCTGTCGCGTGTCACTGGGCATCTCGACTTGCGTGTAGAACTGTGACTGAGACTGTTCGGTGACACGGAGCTGAGGTCTGCGAGATCTGCAGGCACATGGGTAACATGGCTGATGGCTTAACCTTTGTGATGCACGCGTGCGTGGTTTAGGTTTGGGCCTGAGTTGGAGCAAGTAAATGTGACGTAGCTCCCGCCCAATCGGGAAGTGACTGAAAGTCAACACCAAAAGTTGCGGCTTCCATCAATGTTCTCCAACGGCAAGATGGGCCGCATGAAAGGATGTCGCCAGTTTTGAGGTCTCCTTTTGATTTGAGGTCAAACATGGCAGCTCCTGACGCTGACCTCGACAGCAGTGCGCGACGCCCCTTTAACGGCCATTTCCAGCCAGCCGCGCACCAAGCACATCGAACTTCATCATTAAGCCTCTACAGACTAGAGCTGTGCCTTGCCGTAAGAACATACTTCGGCTCAAAGCACACTGATCTCATAGCGCATCGATCCACGCCCGAGCCACGGCCATAGTTTCTCCGTCGATCCAGAAGGCGGCGTCCTTGAAACGTGCATACAAAGAACATCACTGATTCGCGGAGATGGAATCCTACCTGTATGCAAAGTTTCTCGAAACACGATGAG
The DNA here is from genome assembly GCA_022560025.1 of Stagonosporopsis chrysanthemi. Lineage (NCBI taxonomy): Eukaryota > Fungi > Ascomycota > Dothideomycetes > Pleosporales > Didymellaceae > Stagonosporopsis > Stagonosporopsis chrysanthemi. Next base: position 106,983 of record JAFISE010000093.1, read on the forward strand.
GCAGTGTCGATGCTGATGCGCGGAACTCTTGATGGGCGATAACAAGTATCCGGCAACCACCCGCGGCCGAGTGTGCTCACCGACCGACGTCAACACGTACCTACTTTAACTACCAGAATCCAAAGGGTAGAAAATTGAGTGATACGGGGACAGACTCTTCTCCGAAACTGTAGCCACTGTTTTGAAGACTCGGCCGTAGGTTCCTTCGGCTCGTCCCTCGGGATGTGGAGGTATCTCACGCCTCGCGTCAGTCTTGCTTGTTATTTCATGTTTTTGGATGAATCTGCGGTTTTTGAACAATTGTGCAAGGATTTCTTCATCTCCGTTACTCGGCGTGGTTTTCGAAGAACCCGTTTACCTTGAGAACACAAGACCGTCGCAATGCGACTATGGTCGGCATCCCAATGACGCAGGTATTTTCTTGGACTCTTCAAAGCTCATGCAGTACCTTGCGAGACGTCTCTCAGCTCGAGACTTTCCTCGTACCCTGTTTCCGCAATGCCTCCAGTAGCAGATGATACCATTACTGGTCTTCCACCGCTCTTTTGAATCTCTACATATACATTCGTACTCTGGTAACCCGTCTGTGCCACACGTTCAGCATATTTCAAACCCAACGACAGGAGGGATCAAGTACCGTACGTTTGTCAAGCCACTCAACCCAATGGCGCTAGTCCAGAGCAACATCAACCCAAGCTGAAGGATTATGACTATGTGTGCTGCAAGATCAAGAAAAATGGAGTGCCATCCAGCCATACCTCCTTTGGTGTCACCTCCCCAGCAACAAGCTATTCTGGTAACGGCCACCGAATGCCGGCGTATATGTGACTGCGGGGCCTAGCTGAAACAATACAATTGATGAATCAGGTAGCCAAGTTCATCGAAGGGACGAGTAAATCGTGACAGCTTGTGGTTGATGCCAACAAGTGAGGAACGGCTTCTAATCATGCAGGTGGCATCTACTCCGCAACGATGAATTGTTGACGAGCTTCCTGGTGCGGCGGTCCACGCAGAAGGAGGCTGACCTGACCGTCCCTGAGAGGGCAAAGGTTTACCGTCTGCATTGAACCAGTACGGAGTGGAAGCACGGTATTGCAGGGTGCGATTTTGTTGGACTCCTTGTAGAATCACAGTAAGCTTACTCTTCTACAAATTTCGCGGAATGTACTATTATCGATAATCTATGAGGATAATGGTCGAGAACGTAGGTATTCATGCATACATGTCCGCGGATCCTGGACGCACCGCTGGTGAAAGACTGCACGTCTTTTCCAACTGTACGTATCAAAACACTTCGGTATTCCGAATACCCCAACAAATGTAGCTTATGTAGGGCCATCATCGTGTGGCTCGTGGGTTCGGCTCGGTAAGATGATAAGGTGGTCTCAAACAGGGCAGGAAACAGCAGCACAGACAGCAACCCTGCTGCGACTTGCAAACACGTGAGCGAGAGGACGCTGAGATGCGTAAACACTTCATTCAAGCTACACCAGCCATGTGTTCCAGCTACGCTATACATGCACCCATGGTAGCCACCTCGCAGTTGTGCGCCAAAATAGAATCCCAGACAAAGTACTGTATGTATTCGCTCGAAGTTCGGGTATGATAATTTCATGTCGTCGTAATTGTGTGGCGGATGTCGATCGAGTCGCCTTTACATGACAGTGCATGGGATGCAGCAGCACGAACAGTCGTCGGTCGAGAGGCAACTGCACTTGCCGGGCTGCGGCTTGACGACAGATCCGGCGGACGAGGCGATGGTGGAGGCAGGCATTTTTGCGGGTTGAGACTTCGGTAATTGGCGACTTCGGTGGTAGAAGAACTGCGAAATTGCTTCGAGGATCAAACGATGTACGTGGGTAGAGCTGACCAGTGGAGCCGAGGAAGTAGTATGATGCTGTTTACAAAGTCAGCGATTCGAAACAGAACTTTGAAAGGGGCCGTACTGGGTTCTGGTAAGTATACCGAGTTTGAGATTGTCAGAGAGAATTCAAGGTGGTATTCAGGGGAGTGGGCGATTTATGCGCGAATGTCACGGTCGAGCCCTGCTTATCCCAGACAGCGCTAGACTTGGGCCAGCCTGGCGTGATGACGTCTGACTTCAAGGCGGTGCATCGTAACGTGGCGCAAGCGCCGCAATCTCGGCAGCACGTTGAGCACGGGTCTCTTTGACGCGCAAGGGGAATGTTCGAGTGGTGATCACAATTCACTTGGAGCATGCATTGCATTGTTTATACTTACTGGCTTTGAGCTACACAACCTGGTGTAAGTGTTGGTTCGCAAAGGAGCTTCCCAACCTCATCAGTATTATACGTCCCTCCAAGTGGGTTCTTTCTTCTCAGCAAAGGGCGTCGCTACAGCTGTTTTCAGTGTTAGCGCGATGTAGACCATGTATTCACGATATACGTACCGTTGCTGTCCCCAAACGGATCGTCGTCTTCCTCGGCCTCACTCTCAGAGTCAGCTCGCTGCTTGCTTGCTGCAGGAACAGGAGCGGGAGCAGGAGGCATAGGTATGCTCATGGGCCGAGGCGGTTTCGCAGGTGGCGCCTCTTCCTGCATCTTCAAGCTCGCCAATTTAGCCTGAGCCATGTTTGAATCATCTTCGCTGTCACTGTCATCGTCATCGATGCTCCTGTCCATGATCTCGAAAGCCATGAGTGCCTTCACGAGCTCATCGTTCGCATTCAGCAGCCCACCAATGTACTGCTCGGACTCGACAAGGTGAATGTAGCGGAGAATCTGGCGGCGGAGCTGTTTGCAAGTTTCGAAACGGTTCATGGCTTCGGGATTGTCGCTGACACGCTGTTGCTCGCGGTTGATAAGCTGTAGTCCGTTGAGAAGATTTGCGCTCGCAAGGTTGGCTGATGCCACTGTTTCCAGCATCTGTCCCTTTTCCCTTTCGAGGTTGAATTTCTGCCCCTTAGGAGTTTTTTTGTCTTTCCTGCTTCTGCTGAAGAGTGAAGAACCGCCAGAAGACGCAGTAGAGGCTAACGCCACAGGCCGGTTTGACGAGGATGATGTGTGTGGAGGATCAGGACGTCGAGGCTGTGGTGTAGGTGGGGGCGAATTCTCCTCGCGCTCGCGGGCTGCTTCAGCATCCTGTTCACGGATGACTCGAGACTGCTGTGGCTGAGGTCTGCTCTTGCGAGGGAGTTCTTTGTGTAGAGCAGCGATGCGCTCAAGGCCGGGCGTGCCCTTGTACGCCACTGCCCACTGTCGGAACAGGAGATTCACACGTTTGCGGACGTCAACGTCAACGGTCTCGTCGCGCGCCAGTATCCGCAAGCGTTCCAGAAGAGGCTCATCGGCAAAAGCTTTTTGGAATCTTGAGCCTGCGTTCTGGATCAAGGCATCCAAGATAACTAAAGCACGGATCTGGCGGTGCGCGTTTCCATACTTCCTAGCTCCTGGTTAGTTCCATTTTGTACGAGATTTTATAAGTACGTACAGCTTCTTCCGCAATGCACGCGCGGCTTCAGTAGGCCCGGTCGCTTGAATGCGAATGACCTCAATAAGGTCAACAACACCACCAACGTCCTGTTCGCTTTAGTTTGGAGACCCCATATGTAATGAAGATTTACTCACGTTCTCCTCGTATTGTTCGCTGGTCAGTCGATCTACCTGAACCGTGACGGCCGAGAAAGGTTTCGCCTGTCATGGACCCAAGACTTTAGTACTTTGCGGCAGTATTCAAAAAAACAGAGCGGGCATGGATTCTCGAAGATAGGAAGATCGGCATATGCGTCCGGCGTTTTATGGTGATGTAGAGGCTTGCGGGAAGATTTGCGGGTATGTTTAAACTTGGGAGTATCCCAAGTTGAGAAAGCTCGACGATGTACAGGTAGCATATGTACGTCGCGAGAACCCCTCGAATCGACTGTGATCACGCGACAGAGTGCCTTTCCGTTCAAGAGGGGGTCGCAATCAAGGCTTAGGAGCCCAGAATCCATGATGGGATTGGCTTGGGGCTCTTGCAATTGGAGTCTGCCAAACAAAGATGGATCGTGATTGGAAATACGGCTTGAAGAGACGCCGGGCATTGTTATAAAGCAAAAGTTGACTTACCGGCATGTTGAAGCGAGCGAGACTCTACCCACTAACGCCAGCTATATATGGGTTTGTAGGGTGTACGTGAACCTTCTGGAACGAACAATTGTGTTTCGTTTGGCTAAAAGGGGGCGCGCAGTCAAATAGCACACGGCTTGTGTAGGGATGTTTGATTCAGAACCAGTACTGAGGGCTGGTCGTGGAAGGCCGGCGTTACAGAAGACAGGATAGCGTCCACACGAGACCAAGGTTGTCAAGTGTGTCAGCAACAACCACCAGGTCCAGTGTCTGTGGTGGAGGAAGAAGCTTTGCTAGGTCTATCCAGCGGTATGCTGTAGGAACGTAGCGTACGTAGCGTCGATAATGAAGCTGCCTTGATCTGGTGCTCCGGAATGCCCCGCGCTAGTGGTGGGGCCATTGGATTGGGCTGCCTCAGCATCAGCCTCAGCCTCGCCTACATGTGATCTACATTTCATTTTCCGACCCTCAAAGTCAAGAACACGGCGAATGCGTCGTACCAATGCTAAGATATGGAACCAATCAGAGAAGCCGGTGATGCTGCGTGAGAGGCCCACTTACGCTCACCCACCTCTCTCTCCATCATCGATCGCTCTTTCCCTTCATGTCCACTAACATTAGTTGACAGAAGCATTGTGCAAGCTTTGTCGTCCCCAGGCTTCACCGCCATCAATCACATCTTGCCAGAATTCAGTTCGCCTCCCGGACCTTTGACGAGCCTTCAAAACCAGCAGAAGTCAAAAGCGCGGACGACAAGCAGATCCAGTCGACGTAGGAACCCGACCGTGGCATCATACCTCGGCCTAGGTAACTCAACTGAGCCTGCTCATCTGGCGAAGTATACATCGTCGTCTGATGGCCACCTTCCATCTTCGCAGGCGGCGCGAAGGCGTAGGGAGGCTCGAAGTAGCAAAAAGAGGTCGACGAAGAAGACCACAGCAGCCACAAAGAAAGTAACCAAACAAGAGCCTATGTGCGATACCAAAGCTATGACCAAGAGCTTTGAACGACCTATCATTCATGAACTAGATGGGTCCGGCGTGGAGCCCTTCCTCGCCTCAGCTTCGACCGGAGCAGGCACAGACATCACCATGTCTAGCAGCAGCCCTCTGCAACCCGAGATGCCTGGAAGTCACACTACTGTTTTTGATGACAGCGACGACGATTTTGGCCAGCTTTGCTTTGACTTTGAGCCCAAGGTTCCGCTTGCAAACGAACAACCATGCCGACCACATTCCTCAGAAGTACCGCAGCTCACTAACGCGCATTTCGATGAGGACGACTTTAGCGATGATCTTGCGGACGAAGATCTGCTCGACTTGAACGAAGATGTGACGGATCTCTCCAACTGCGCAGACCCTAGATCAAAATTTCCCATCGAGTCTACACCCTTGCAATCACCTCAGGAGTCAAATCCAGTTGCGTGCACGACTGACATGCTTGATCACAGAGTGAATAGCGCAACTCCTTCCCAGAGGAAATTCACATCTCCAGTGACTTTTACAACTCGACTACTTGCCGAAACGGGCGATGAACCCCGGAAGCCATTCGTCAGACCCCCGTTCCCTAAAGCCATCCGCGACCGCTCGCCTATCATCGGAATGTCGTCTAACACGTTGTTGAGGACATGTTTTCGCGTGGGTGAGGCAATCAACCAGAGCTGCCAAGCAGCAAAGATAGGCAATAACATTATCATCGAGCTGTACGCCAGAGTACTCAACTCCGAACGCGACGACCTTCAGCAACGTTTCACCTTCTGCGATCTATTTCATGCCAAAGCGCCGTATATTCAAGCGACTTATGCTGCCGCAATATGGAAATCGGTCCGCCTCTTTGAGTACGACAGCGACCGCTTGCTCCAACAGGGCAGAATCTGCCGATGCATAGGCACGATGAGGCGCAACGGAAAGGATTGGATTATGACCGTGCGGAACATATGGGAGGCAACCTGGGACGATGTCGATTGGGTTAAGGGCATTGTTCAATCTTGATGGCAGAAACGTTCAGCCCGAACACCTCAAAATCGCGGCATCGATATGAGATGACGTCTGTGTACTTACAAGACGCCAGATCTACGTGGGCAATGTAGCTAAGTCTCGTTTATAGTGATGAGAATCATGTCCAAATTGTGCGCTAGCTTCGGGATGCGCATGTGCGGAGGCGGCGCACTCAATGCAAGGGCGGTGCTCATGACATAAGCGGAGACATGCAGCCGCCCCGCTTCATCCACCCCGACCTTCCCTGGAGACCCATGGTTCATCATGAAAGCGAATCTTGCGAAACGCACGATTCTCCTGACGTCTCTGGCTGATATGTTGACACCCAACAACTTTTTGTCCAAGACCAAGAACCAAGGCCATGTTGACTGATAGCATACGACGCGAGGAAGGCGCGATCATGCAGACACCACAGAAGTCCAAAGCGCGTTCCTTCTCCGACAGTACACCAAAGCTGGAACCCTCACCCAAGTTCCGCGAGCCAACCAAGGCATCCAAGGATGATCACACCGTTGCCGAGAGCCCCAGCACTCCACGTCGCCCAGACTTCCTCTCGAGAGGGCTTTCACTGCAGATGCCGCCGCGCGAGCTGCCCATGTCCAGTCCTGCACACTTCGCAGCGCGTGTCCCTCTGTCACCGCAACTAGACGCTCGCAACACGTACGCTTCGCCGGCGTCGCTGCTGCCACGACGCTCTCGCGGTGCCGAGTTCTCCAGAGCATGCACCAACCTCCACCACTCGACGCTACCCGATCAGTCGTCGCCCGACTCGTCGCCAACGATCACCCAGAAAGGGATCAAGATTCCTTTGAGAAAACCACGCGCCAACTCGATGATCATGGACTCGCCCAATATTGGTACATATGGCGCTTGGAGCAACGGCGGGAGAACCGCTCCGTCGAGTTCAGTAGGCAGCATCAACATGCTGGGGTCGGAGGATTCAAGCAGCTCTTCTGACGAACTTGATCCTTTGGACCCTGACGATGCCGATGACCCCATGATTATGACTCCACAGGCTGCGAAGACAAATAACGTCTTTGGTGGAGGCGCGCCTATCAACAACAGTCCTTTTGCGAACATGTTCTCCCCAAGCGGGGTGCCAAACTTCATGAGCATACAAAGAGCGAGGCTACGTAAGGGAAGAAGTCGGAAAAGTTCGAGTTCCGCGAGTGGTCACAGCTCGCTGGCGAGCCCCGGCGGCCCTGCATCGCCGCCCAACGGTAAAGGCGAGGGCTTTTTCTCGAGAGAAGCCCTGCTCCGACGCGAGGGGACTCGACGCGAGAGTCTCTCGCTCTTCACCAATGATCTACACATCTCCTCTGGTAACGATAGTGGAGATGAAGCAAGCACGATGCCACAGACACCCGGCGTCATTCGAAGAGCTGTGACGAGACGGGGAAATCTCCTGGTGAGTGGCGCACAAGTAGCGATGTGATCGTATGCTGACAATATACATAGCCTAAGTCACGGCAGTTCGGTCGCATCAAGGCGGAATTGTTCGACGAGTCAGCGCCAGTCGATAGCGAAACCCGGCGCGAAGCTGAGATTATTCGCCAAGTACGGGAAAGCGACACAGACATCGAGCGACCGTCGACAACGGCTCAGTCCTCGCCCAGTCTTCTACCAACCGTGCCTGGTTTGGACTGCCCACTGGAAGGCGTACCCGAAGAGGAGAGCGAAGGCAACATGAGCCTAGATGGCTCTGCAACCAAGGGCCTATTTGGCATCTTCGGCTCGTTAAACACCGGCCGTAGTTCTGCTGGGGGGGATTTCTGGTCCCAACGCCTGGCGCAAACCCCGCCTCCACCATCGTTTCCTCGCGCGGAGTCTTCAGCGATGAGCGAGGACATGAACATGGACTCGCCTATCATCTCGGCAAACAATGGCAATGATATGCCGGCGCCTGATCAGAGCGTCAACCTTGGCTGGACGTCTCGCGCGTCTACACCACAGTCGATGAATCCTCCTACCGCAGCAGACGGCCTGAAGAAATCCAACAAGCGCCGGCGTGACGACGATTTCGACGAGCATTCACTGAAACGACGTGCAGTATCCCCTGGCTTGAGTGTGCACAACAGTCCTGTTATCTCGCAATCTCCAGGCCAGCGCGATGGCAGCCTTTGGGGCACATCAACAATAACGAAAGCAAGCCGGGAGACGTCTATCAGTGGGCAATCGAACGGCGAGCGGTCGAACAGCGGAGGGAGCGTAAGCATGACGCCTACGTTGGGCCCAAAACGCGTTGGACTGCAAGGCATGACGGATACCAGCGATGGCTTGATGAAGATGAGCATCGAGTAGTTGCTCTACGAGACACCCTTTGTACATGTATTCCTTCGAGCAGCGTGTCCAGCGATTAAGCAGCATGGTTCAGCGAGGCATTCGGGATGGGGCATGGCTAGTGCAGCACGCGTACTGTTTTGAAATATAACCATTCTTTGTTCGAGATTCAGCAATCAAAAACCGTGTGACGAACTACCAGGTGTGGCAAGTGATGAGCGAGATCATTCTCTACACGGTACGTGCTCTTGGTTGTGTCTGGACTCTGGACTGGACCCCTCCATCGCCAACTTGGTCCCTAGCAACCTCGACTCCGCAACACCCGCAAACAAACCCCATTGCGCCGCGAAACTCCACCGATCGCTCCGTCGAACGATAGCAACAGACACGCAATGTCGCGAACATCTGCTCTTGGCTCGTTTGTGGAGTCTGCACCTCCTGGCGAGGTATGCTCTCCCGCGGGGCACACTCCAACACGGCAATGCTAATACCGCGCAGCTTGCGGACGTCACCAAGGCAATCAAGTCCATCCTCGGGGACAGCGACGTAGAGTCGGAGCTTGCGCCCGCTTACCAGAAGTACAATGAGGAGCAATTCACCACGACGAAGCTCCCGGGCGGCAGCACCGAGATCCTGGTCAGCCCCTACAACTCGCTGGGCGATGGGCGCTATTACGATGCCGAGACACAAAGCTCATTCGACTTTGACCATGCGACACAGAAGGCCAGCGCAGTGCAGAGCTACGTGGTGGAGTCGCAGCACGAGGACCTGGTGTAAGGAGCCTTTGCGAGCTCGGGAACTGCTGCAGGAGCACTGACACGACACAGCAAGAGCCTAGTTAAGACCTTTGGCTCCCACGCCGCCGAACACTACCCCAAGTCCTCGTACGGCGTCTTTCCCGTCGAGGACGACGCCCAGCTCGCGCTCGTGACCGTCGCAAACAAATATTCACCCTCGAACTACTGGAACGGCCGCTGGCGCTCGTCCTACTTCTACGACCCCTCCTCCGGCAGCCTGACCGGCACGATCAAGGTCGACGTCCACTACTACGAAGACGGCAATGTCCGGTTGCTCACAAGCAAGGACGTCAAGGCGACCATCAGCGCGGGCGCAAATGCGAGTGAGGTCGTAAGACAGATCGCCACAGTCGAGAAGAAGTACCAGGAGGATCTGAACAAGGCGTTTGGCAGTCTGAGCGAGGGCGCCTTCAAGAGCCTGAGAAGACAACTGCCAATCACAAGGCAGAAGATTGAGTGGGAGAAGATCAGCGGGTACAGGCTGGGTCAGGACATTGGCGGTGGCGCTAGGCGGTGAGCGGCAGTGGAGGGGCGTTCAGTCTCATGCAAAGTGTAGCTGCATTCGGCTCGATGACAGAGGATGTAACAGCTCGTACGCAAATCCGGATGTCCTGCAGAAGGGCATCCCTACCTCTCACTGAATCAAGTACCTGCTGCGCGACTTACGCTCGTGACTGTAAGCCTTTGTGGCACCTTAATCTATAGAGCTTCTTGGGATCTTTCTTCTACTGAAACCCAAAGGGCGGTCCTTCTACCGTCCCGGCGCAGTTGCGTCATGTTCCTCCACCAAACCATGCCAACCCAACCATCAGACCCACCATTTGATCTGCAATCTCAGACGATCTCCATTGTCTTTTTCGTGGGGCCTCCTTGTTCTAGATCATTTCTTCCATGTTCAGGGGAAGGACTGCAAACCGATTCTTTGTCACGATTGCGTCCTCGACGTCTTACAAAGAGACCATCCAACATCGCACCCTGTAGTGTGGCTCGCCGAATTCTCTAAGTATAGCTTACACGACATTGTTTGCTCTCTTGTGCCCATTGACGACTATACGCGTATGGGTTTAAAGCCCTCGTTGTGTTGCTCCTTTGCTTGATGCAGAGTCGAGTTCTTGATCTCATATCTCTACGCACTTATCCATCAATTATCTGAAGAAGAAAAAACAAGAACGTCATTGACCATACGTTGCCCTCAAAAATACTTCCACACAACATGCACTTCACCGTGGCTCTCGTGGCCTTCATGCTCTCCACAGCCACCTCGCACCCCCACCCAGAACTCAAAAAGACACAACCCTTGTCAACCCCCATCTTCGAGCTTCCAAACGCCTACCACACCAAAACCTCTCCCAACTCCACCACCCTCACCCCACGCGCACAAAACGGCATCTGCACCGACCTCGAGCTCCCCACCGAAGCCTCGTACAAAGCCGGCTACGAATCCTTCTGCAACAACTGGGTTCCAGCAGGTACCTCGATCGTCATGTCGCCGGGGTCCTCGCCGCTCGTCGTAACCTCGATGCTACGTAGCCACCTGGGCACCACGATACCATGGGTGTTCAAGATCCGCTCGCGCGCCTGGGGCTACACGCCGTACTACCTGCGGCAGGAACACTGTCTCAGCGGGTTTCGGGATATGCTGGAGGGGCCGAAGGCGAAGCTGGGGGTGAGTTATTGTGTGGTTGATAATACGGGGGGGAATGGTGAGGGGAAGGAGTTTTGGGGGCAGGGGTTTGTGCTGGTTATGGAGCAGGATGTCAAGTGGGGGGAGGGCGATGTTAATGAATTGGCTGGGTTTGAGGCGAGGAAGAGGAAGGACTAAGGGCGAGTGGAGTTGATGGGGAGGGTTGATGGAGGGATTTGAGGATTTGTAAGTTAGACTTTGGAATGAGTTGTACGTTGAGACTTTGGAATGAATTTGTCGTGTTGGTTATTTTGCAGTGGGCCGTTCGGTATCTTGCTTTGAAAAGTTGACTGTTACACAGTATCTAGATAGTTGCAAAAGCTCAGACCCAGTCAGACTGCTGAGGGGCAGTGAACTGTTTGGCTGCGATAGAGAGCAGCAGCCGTCAAGCTCCTGTGACGAAGCGTGAGTGAAGCACATGGAATGATCTCGAGCGTGAAGGAAGGTTGTGGCTGTAGAACGTTCCATGGCCGCGGGTGCGCGAGTCAGGCCATGCCATTCCCGCTCTAGGCCGGCAAGGGTCTCCACTCCGAGGACGGCCACCTTTACCGTCTCCCCATATCTCACCTGTCAGTCAACACTCGTGGTTGTAGGAGATTCTCTACCTGCAATTGCTCGCCGTTCCAATGTAAGCACCCGTTCCACTTTCATTCCTGTTTGCACGGCCTTTGGACAGCCTGGCCGCGCAATGGTGAATTGCTTTGTTGGCTGTCTCGAGTAGCTGTCCAATGGATCCCTGGTTCGCTGCACCCTGTTACCACTTTCGAGCGCTCACACCGATATTTCTGATGTGGCTCCAAATGTCCCAATTGCCCTCTCTCTCTCTTTCTGACCTTCATCGTAGCAGCAACTCCACCACTTCCCCGTGCACCCCGACCGTCACAGTGGCTTCGCACAGCTAAGCTACTCCGCCCACCGTCCACGCACAACCCTTTGGTCAACTCGAAACGGTTTACTCTGAACATGGCCTCCGAAGCAGTTGCCAGCTCTGCCACCGAGGGCCTTACCCCGGCACAGCAGCTGATGGAACAGCACGCCAACAACGACCACCACGTCTCCGTCGAGGACGTTGTCGACGAGGAGGATCTCGCACACCCTCCCCCGTCGGCTCACGCAACATCTGAGGCCCCGCTGAGCGAGAAGGCCGCCGGCAAGCAGAAGGCCGAGGAGCCCGTTGCTGCCCCCAAGAAGCCTGCCCTCAACACGCAGTCTGAGGAGGCCTTCCCAGCTCTCGGCCCCGTGAAGCCGCGCACCCAGGCTCCTGTCCCGACCTGGGGCAAGAAGCCCGCCGGTGTCTCTGCTGCCAATGGCAGCAACGGCACCTCTGGCGCATCCACCCCGTCTGGTCCTGCTATTCGCGGCCCAGCTGTCACATCCATGAACCTCCCTGGAAAGCACACTGAGCGCATCTCTTTCTCGACTGCGCAATTGACGCCGCGCCAGCAGCTTAAGAAGCCCGTTGGCGAGATCATCCGCGACATCAACAGGCGCTCCAAGGCCAGGCTCGAGCAGAAGACCGGAACCCACGGACAGATCATCTTCGAGTCTACTGGTCCCGTCGATGCTGTAAGGGAGTCTCTCAAGGAGATTGCCAACGAGGTCGGAAGCAAAGTATGTAGCACAAGCACGTCGTACCGAGCGGGACACTACTGACAACCTGCAGCAATCCGTTGATGTTCCCGTCCCTGCATCCGTCCGTGCCCACATCATCGGTCGCCAGGGATCCAAGATCCAGGAGATCAGCAAGCGCACCGGCGCCCGCATCCAAGTCCCCAAGGCCGAGCCTGGTGAGGACGAGGATACTGTTGTCAACGTCCACATTGAGGGCAATGCCCTGACCGCCGAGATGGCCCGTCGCGAGATCGATGCCATTGTCAACGAGCGCACCTCGACCGTCAACTTGCGCCTGAAGGACATTCCCGCCGAGTTCTACCCTTTCTTGGCTGGTCCTCAGAACAAGCACACCGAGAATCTGATTCGGGGCAAGGATATCGACATCAAGATCCCCGAGTACTACATGTGGCAGTCCCAGGCACCTCCACAAAACGCCCGCAACCAGCCCGGCACCTTCGTGCCCCAGGCCAACTTCCCCATCCAGATCTCTGGAGAGCGTGTCGCTGCCCAGCAGGCCCAGGCCGAGCTCGAGCGCCGCGTGCAGCAGCTCCGCCAGCGATTGGCTGTTGACCAGCGCTCCATCGAGCGTGGCCGACACCAGTTCCTTGTTGGCGACCGTGGTGGCTCGCTTCACGACTTCCTGGAGGAGACTGGCTGCAGTCTGGTTCTGCCCCCTGGCTCCGACGACAGCGAGGAAGTCTACATCGTCGGACCTCCTGACAGGATCGAGCAGGGTATCAACAAGCTTGAGGACCTCGCTGCTGCCATGACCATGGCCACTGCTGATGCTACCCGTGAGCACCGTGGTCCCAACGCCCAAGCACACGCCCACAACTTGACCCGCTACCTGCGCCAGCGTCAGGCCCTCGCCGAGCTCGAGCGCCTCCACGAGGCCAGCATCGTCGCCCCCAAGGGCCGCGACGGCCCGACTGCTTACGAGATCTACGCTCGTGACGGCAAGAACAGCATGAAGGCCCGTGGTGACATTATGAGCATCTTTGGAGCTCACCCTCCCAGCAGGTTCTCTACTGTCAACGTCGATCCCTTCTACCACGAGTTCCTGCGTGAGAAGGCCGCTGCTCAGATTCGCCAGGACACTGGTGTACACATCGTCTTCCCTGACGAGGAGGAGGAGTCTCCCGAGCTCGTCTTCGTCTACGAGAGCCGCGACCCCTACGAGCAGTACACCGTTCCCCGTGGCAAGCCCCAGAATGATGAGGTCAACGCGTACAAGAAGGCGCTTCAGGAGGCTTCGGAACTCATCGAACGCCTCACCAAGAACCAGCCTTCGATCGCTTCTTGCGACCTTGAGGCTAGCCAGAAGTTCCACAGGAAGATCCAGCAGTTTGTCAAGGATGAGCAGGAGAGCCTTGCCAAGGACCAGGTTCCCGTCCAGGTTCTGTTCGGTGGACGACGACCTGAGGCTGCCAGCCGCTCTGGCGACAGCTTCTCCATCCGTGGCCCCTCGAACGCCGTCGATGACCTGAATGCCAAGATCCTGGCTTTCATCGAGCAGGCTGAGAAGGACGAGCTCGAGCGTGGTCACATCACCACTTTTGACTACCCTCAGAAGTATGCTAGCCACCTCGTTGGCAAGGGTGGTGAGAACATCCAGAAGCTGCGCCAGAAGTTCGACGTTGATGTGCAGGTCGACGATGGCAAGGTCACACTAAAGGGTCCCTCGCACAAGGCTGAGGCCTGTAAGAAGGAGATTCTGAGTCAGGCCAAGAAACTTGACGACGAGGCGACCCACGTCCTCAAGATCAAGCCTGACTACCACCGTGAACTCATTGGAGCTCAGGGCAAGCAGGTCGAGCGCCTTCAGACACGCTACGGCGTCCGTGTCAACTTCCCCAGGCGCGCGAAGGTCGATGACGAGGCTACGTCCCAGCAGAACGCCAAGGGCGGCCAGAAGGCCGACGAGGTTGTCGTTCGTGGACCCAAGAAGGGTGCGGATGAGGCTCGCGACGAGATTCTCAGCCTGCTCCAGTACATTGTCGACAACTCGAACACCGATACAATTTCTGTCGCAGTCAGCCAGATTCCTCAGCTGATTGGCTCTGGCGGTCGCGAGATGGAGAACCTGCGTCTTGCCACCGGTGCTCAGATCGACGTTCCGGGCGCTCGCGAGGGCACGGATCCTTCTGGTCGCGCTGATATCAAGATCAAGGGCACCAAGCAGCAGGTCCAGGAGGCTAAGAAGATCCTTCAGGAGCGTGTCAAGGTCTTTGACAACACTGTCACTGAGACACTTGACGTCGACCGCAAGCTCCACCGCAACCTCATTGGTGGACAGGGTGCCAACATCCGCCAGATCGTCACCTCGGCTGGCGGTCCTGACAACACTCGTGATCTTGCTCGCATGGTCCGTTTCCCCAAGCAGGACACCGACGGTGACTCCAACACCATCCGCATTGAGGGCCCTAAGAGCGTTGTCGAGAACATTGTCGCTGCCATCAAGGCTCAGGTCTCAGCACTTGAGAACCAGACTACTGAAATCCTTGAGGTTTCTCCTGACAAGCACCGCCTTCTGATCGGTCGTGGTGGTGAGACTCGCCGCTCGCTCGAGTCGCAGTTCAGCGTCCAGCTTGACATTCCCAAGCAGACCACACAGGGTGCGGCCCGCAGCCAGGTCAAGATCACTGGTGAGCCCTCGGCGGTTGAGAAGGCTAAGGAACACATTCTGGAGCTCGTCAAGGGCCAGGAAGGCGAGACCGTCGAGGTCCCCCGCCACCTACACCACATTATCTCCGACAACGGCCAGTTCTTCCGTCGTCTCCGCAACAATCAGAAGATCACCGTCGACCACGGCAACCAGCAGCCCCCTGCCAGGCCCAGCCAGCCCGAGGCCGGCAAGAGCAGGAAGGGTGCCAACGGCGCCCTCCCCCTGATCACCGACGACGCCACCACAGGCGCCGACGAGCACTCCTGGGAGCTCGTCGACAACAACGCCATCCCTGAGGGCACGGATACCTCTGCAACGATCCCATGGATCCTGCGCGGCCCCGCAGAAAACATCCCCAAGGCGCGCCAGCAGCTCGAGGACGCCATCAAGGCGGCCTCCAAGCCGTCCTCCACCGGCTACCTCATCCTGCCGGACCCGCGCAGCTACCGCCTCGTCGTCGGCAGCGGCGGCTCCACCATCAACAACCTGCGCAAGGAGACAGGCACCAAGATCCAAGTGCCCCGCGACCAGGCAAAGGACGAGGCGATTGAGATTGTCGGCTCGCGCGAGGGCTGCGAGAAGGCCCGCCAGATGATTCTGGACATCATCGCCAAGAGCGGGAATGGCCGGGGAAGGCGCGAGGAGTAAAGAAAAAGAATCAGTTGATCGATCGTGAAGGGGGAAGCAAGCATCTATGGTCGGACGGATCTTATGACGGGCAAACAAAAATAAATGCTCTCTGTTTTCTTTTTTTTTTCTCGTTTCCGGGGTTATTTTTTTTTATCTAGCATGGGTGGAGCGAATTATCTGGTCTTTTGTCGTAAGAATCTAGGGGGCGCGGCTTGAAGTCCGGGGTTGGAAACGAATCACTCTTGTGCAAGTCTGTCTATCTGTGTGTGTGTGTGTTGGGGAGAATCAAAAGTCTACCTATCTTTGATGGATTATATCTCACCTCATTTATCTCATCTCAACCCATCTCATCTCAACCCATCTCATCTCTCTCTCTCTCTCTTCGTGATGATACATATCCGATAAGTTTGAAAACTGCCCCGGAGTATTGTTACCATGAACTGCAGAAGGTTTGTGGTGGGGGGGGGGGGTGCTGTCGATGGCTGCCATTCCTCACCTCAACAATCGAATCGTCGTCAAGTCCGCTTTACGTACTGTACTACACTGTACTGTACTGTGCTGATCGACTCTCTTCCCGTTTCTATCCGACCCCACTTCGCAATTTCGTTTCCATTTCCATTTCCATTTCCATTTCCATTTCACATCACATCACATCACATGACACGCGATTTTACTCAAAAAAAAAAAGAAAAGAGAAAAAACTCATGAAAGAAAAAAAAAAACGGTACGAGAGGTAGAGAGATAGCTATGCCATATGCCATATGCCATATGCCTGCCTACGTACTCCTTCGAATTCGCCAAGAACTATAATACATACACACACACCCTCCCCCTCACCCTTCCCCTCCCCCCTCTCTCTTCAAAACCCTCCTCTCCCCACTACCGATAAAATCCTTCCTCTCCTCCCGCACCTCCCCCCTGCCCTCCCGGTCGATACGGCAAATACGCCTGCCCCTGGGCATTGGGCGGGGGACTCGACGACGCGCCGGGTGGCGCAGGGGGCGCGTACGCGGGCTGGCTCGGCTGCTGTTGCTGCGGTTGCTGTTGCTGCGGTTGCTGCTGTTGCTGCTGCGGTTGCTGCTGCGGTTGCTGCGGTTGCTGAGGAGGGTACCCGTACTGGGTCTGGTTCTGCTGAGGGGGATACGAGTCCGCGGGCGGCGGGGAGGAGATGTGGTCGTATGGGTTTTGGGGCGGGGCGGAGGAGGAAGGGGGGTAGCCCGGGGGTTGGGTTTGCTGCGGTTGCGGATGCTGCGGTTGCTGCTGCGGTGGGTAGGGGTACTCTTGTGCGGCTGCGGGAGGGGCGCCCGGTGGTGCGCCGTGGAAAGGTTGGCGGGCGTCAATGGGGGAGTCGTAGTGCCCGGTGGCCAGCTCCTGGGGAGCAAAGCTTTGGGGTCGGCCGACTGGGACTCTGTTCAAGGAGGGGTCGTTGTAGGTGTTTGATGGGGGCGCGGCTTGGGGCGCTGGGGTTTGTTGTGTGCGCTGCTCGCCAGGGGGGACCATGAAGAACGCTGGGTTTGTGCCTGCTGGAGGGTATTGGGGCCCTCCTTGTTGGCTGGAGCCAGTTGGCGGGTATTGAGGCCCTCCTTGTGGCGGTGGCGCGCCGGCGCCGTAGAAGCGGTTGGGATCCTGCTGTGGTGTTGCAGAGCTGGGTGGGTAGCCGCCATACTGAGATGGGGGAGGCGCGTTGTATGCACCATACGCGGGGCGACCACCGTATCCTGGCTGTGCTGCTTGTGTCATGGAGGCCTCAAGCAGAGACTCGTAGTCGCGGCGACCCTTGATGAACTTCTCGTTCAACTGTGTAAAGTCGTCTGGGGGCTTGTCAGTCTTGGATCGTGCGCTGCGTATGGAAACACGTACCCTTCTTTTGCGAGTACTTGCCAATCAGCTCGATGAGCTTTGGTCTTATGGCCAAGGTGGAGTGGTAGAGCTCTGTAATCTCGTCGTTGTCACGAACATCGCCTCCGCCTTGTGAGCTGGTGCTGAGCAGTGCAAGCAGCTTCTCCACGTTTCGAATTTGCGCAAAGACCTCGGCCTCCATCTGTGCTTCCCTTTCCAGCTCTTCTCTTGTAGGGTCTTGCAGCTTCTCTACATAGTTCAGTGGAAAGATACCAGTCTGGCCGCGAAGTGATCCCTTCCACCAGTCTTTGTACACTGACTCGAGGACAGCGATAATATCGCCCTTCTTGAACTGCAGCTCGCCTGGCTCCGACGGCTGGAAGTCGTACAAAGCGCGTACTCGCGACACGGTTGCGGCGGTCGTTCCTTGGGGCGCTGGGGGCTGAGCCTGTGCTGGCTGCGAGCTCGAGCTGGCACCTACGCTCGTGTCTTGAGGCGTGTTCGACTTTGCGTTTGTGGGGGCAGCGCCCTTGGACTCTCGTATCGACATGGCCAACGCCATCTGGAGCTCCTCCTCTTCTTTCTGGCGCTCAGTATCGGAGATCTGCATCTTCTGCGGCTTGGACGGGGGTCGAAGGCCTGGGTCTGAGGGTTGTTAGTAAGTGGTGTACGACGAGACTGCGCCGAGAGACATACTCTGCGACCTCAGCTTGTCGTAGGCGCCCTGCATGATCCCAAGGTCCGGGTCGCGAGAGAACATCTCAGACCACTCTCCCATGCGCTCGAGGATCTTGGCCTTTACTTGTTGGTGCGTGTTCCTGTCGTTGGCAAGCCTCAGAAGGGCATCGGTGAAGCTCCGCGACGCGAGCTCCTTGTGCATCTTGATGCCGCAATTCTGGCTGAGGGCGTTGGCGAGCTCGAGCGTGTACAGCTGGACATTGGCGTTGCGGTGCGCCAGCCGCTTGATCATGGCCGCGACGGCTTGCTGTGCGCCGGTATCCGACGAGCCGACTTTGTCGCATACATCCTGAGGGGCCATGTCAGTATGATTACATGTCGTGTGGCATGCCCCAGCCGTCACTCGACGGCTTGCGCGGTAGAGCTCCAGCAGCCAGCGACGCTACCAATACGATGGAATAGAGAGGTC
The DNA here is from genome assembly GCA_022560025.1 of Stagonosporopsis chrysanthemi. Lineage (NCBI taxonomy): Eukaryota > Fungi > Ascomycota > Dothideomycetes > Pleosporales > Didymellaceae > Stagonosporopsis > Stagonosporopsis chrysanthemi. The sequence goes on from JAFISE010000093.1 coordinate 125,703, forward strand.
GTACCAGTATGTACTCCCAGTTCTCGCTCGTGAGGTTCTCGTCGGTGGCCTTGACGACGACATCGTCGAAGATGTTGGACTGCGCGCGGAACATGGTGTGCTGCCTACGGCGCCCGGGTGGATTTCAGCGGGAGGCTCGATGCAGATGAAGGCGGGGCGAGACAGAAGTAATATGAATACGCGCGTACAATGCAGCGTTGGGGGGCGACTGGCTTGTCTTGCGTCGAGGGCGAAAGCGCAGCGTGTCGTATGTAACGAGGCTTGGTGAGCTCCATCGAGCTTTAGTGGGGACCAGATGACGACGGCGGCCGTGAACACCTGCGCCACAGCCACACGAGGCGAGGCTCAACCCTCTAGCACGTTGGGCTGCAACCGAGCATACGTCTCACTGTGGACGCACGACCATCTTGTCATGTGTGTTTTAGATTTGATTTCTACCTTCATCATGTAGCCCAGCCTGACGACCTTGACGCCCGCCTAAGGAGTATAGACACTATAGAGTGAGAAGTGGTGTATAGAGCACAAACGTCTCTGAACATGATAAATCGTAAAATGAACGTGCTGGACATGCAGCACGCTCGCTTGCCTGAACGCCAAAAAAAAAAAAAAAAAAAAAAAAAGAAAAAAAAAACTGCCAGAAATCCAACAACATGGCTGACGCATCCTGAGCTGCTGAGAGAACCATCTCACACGCAACCTGGTGCGCTCGCAATATGCTCTATCCAGCGCTGCGCAATGCTGTCTAGACATGTACATGGAACTTCAGAAGCGCCTACTGCGGACTCGTCGACGCGTGCCGTGGTACGCTACGTGTTTTGTCGCTTGAACGCGTGGAACCTAATCTCAAAAGCTTGTATGTTAACACACGTTGAAAGTGCACTTCACACGCACAGCCAGCCCAGAGGTCTTGGCAGCCAGCTCAGCACCGCGCCGCTCGACTGCATCACAGCGCCGCCGCTCCGCCGTACCACTCGGCGTACGATTCCGTATTGCATTGCATCGACTCGACTGTCTTGGTCTGCGTCGTGACTTTCCCTAGGATTCCTGGAGATGAGACACATCCAGGGCCTGGAAAGAGCCGGATCACATACCGCCCTTCTTCTTCCTCTCGTCAGCTCTTGCTTTCCGTGCAGCCAGCACGAGGGGTGACAGAGTGTTGAGCGGCTCGGATGTCTGAATGAAGGGGTGCTACACCGTATTAGTCTCTGGGAGTGGCAACAAAGGACAATCTACGTACCACAAGAAGATCGTGAGCACTCGCGCGCTTGTCAGGGTCTACCTTCAACGAGAAGCTAAGAAAGTCGCGGAAGACCGGAGACAACGCGTGCTCCTCCTTGATCTGAGGCGTGCCATTGGTGGCGATGAGCCATAGGGCACGTAGAGGACTCTCGTTGAGGTATGGTGGTTCTCCCTCAATCATCTCAATGGCCATGATGCCCAGTGACCAGATGTCAACCTTGCGGCCATACTCCTTGCGGGTGACAACCTCTGGTGCCATCCAGTACGGTGTTCCTACCATGGTTGTGCGCTTGTTGTGGTGCTCGTTGATCTGAGCGCAAAACCCGAAATCGGCTACAGACTTGTTAGTGCTGTCATGAACTAGGGCAAAAAATAAAAAATAAAAAACAAAAAATAAAAATAAAAAGTCACTTACTGAGCTTAATGTTGCCTTCCAAGGACAGGAGGATGTTGTCCGACTTGATGTCTCGATGGATGACACCTTTCGAGTGAAGATGCTGTAGCCCGTGAAGGACTTCTCTGCACACCGCAGCAATCTGGCCCTCTGACATGATGTTGAATGTCACCACATCAGTCAAGCTGCCACCCTCCATGTATTCCATGACAACCCACAGGTCGCCGCGAACGAGGAAGCTGTCCATGAAGTTGACAATGTTCTTGTGCCTGCTGTCCTTCATGACCAAGATTTCGTTGATGATCAGGTCCTTCTTCGGCTGCTGTTCGAGGTTCATCTGCTTGATCGCCACGCACTTGTTGGTGGCAATTTCGTATGCTTGATATACGCCACCAGAGGCGCCCTGCCCAATCTTGTTCGTCTGGCGGTACATGACCGTGGGGTCGGCTTTTGTGCAAATGGCGTTCAGTTTCGTGATGATGTCGGGGCCCTGGCTTTGCCTTGGTCTTTGCCTTGGTCGGGGCGCTGGGCCGACGCGCGCCTGCTGTGAAGGTAGTGGGATGTTCTGAGGGTCCATCTGCTGAGCGAGCTGCTGTTGGGGCGAGGGCTGCACCTGTGCGGGCGGGCCATGGTTGAAGGGTTGCGATTGCGGCACCTTTTGGCTGACACTTCGTCCGAGGTGGGGCGGCGTCGGTTGCTGCTGCGGCTGCGGCTGCGGCTGCGGCTGCGGCTGCGGCTTGTGGCCGCCCATGGAGTGCTGGGCAGCAGCCATGGCCTGAGCCTGCTGCTGCTGGTATTGCTGTGCTGGCGAGATGGCCGTCTGGCTGGTGTTGGGAGACTCGAATCGTGGTGGCGTTCCACCGGTGGTGTTTGCGCGGCTGCGTGGTGCGGACGCCGTGCCATAGCCGCTGTCGGTGACCTGTGGAGAGGCGTAGACAACTGGGGGCATGTCGTTCTCCTGGCGAGGCCGCTGAGGGGCAGGCGCGGCGGGTGCAGCCCGCGAAGGCACGAGGTTCGTGGAGCCCGAGGCGGCACCCGGGGGCCGCGGAGCAGGGCGGTGGGGCATGATGGAGGCATTGGTCTGGGGCGTGTTCGGTATGGGTGACGTCTGACTGCGGGGCAGGGGCACCGGGGGCGGCGCGCGGGGGTTCTCGAAGCTGTCGTGCTCGTTGCGTGGGAATCGCGGGCTCTGTGGAGGGCTGAGGGGCTGCGCGGCGCCGTAGCCGTAGGCGGCAGACTGGTGATGGGGGTGGGGGTGGGCGGCGCCCATCTTCTCCCACACCTCGTCGTCGCCGTTCTTCTCGGCGTTGGTCTTGTAGAAGTTGACCACGTCCATGGCGGCCTGGGGGTGCTGCTTCTGCTCCTGCTCGGTGATGCCGTTCTGCTGCAGCATGCGCTGCCATTCCTTGGGCAGGCCCTGCGGGGGGTTAGCAGGCGTCTGCAGCGCGCGGCGCGGCGTGCGATACGTACCGTGAACTCGCCCGTCTCGTTGTCGATGCTCACGTGGGTGACGTGCATGGGGTTGGTCGGGGTCGAGATGGTGGGGCGGCGCGGCGAGCCCAGCATGTTGCTTACAAAGGTCGAGAAGGTGCCCTTCTTCTTGCCGTCGAGCTTGCGGGCCTTGGCGGCGGCGTCGCCGTCGTCGCTGTAGCGGTTGCGCGGGCTGCGGGTGCCGGCTGGCGGGGGGTCCATCTTGCGGGCGAGCTGCTGGAACGACGTCGACTGGCGCAGGCGCGGGCTCTTCTTGAAGCGCGAGGGCTGGCCGTCCGACGTCTGTGTGTGCGTGGGGCCCGGCGGGCGCAGCTGCTTGGAGGCGGCGGCGGCGGCGGGGTGGCCCGCGGCGAACGACTTGGTGAAGGAGTCGCCGACAAGCTCGTGGCTGGAGGGCAGCCGGCTCGCGGGGTGCGTGTCGTGGAAGCCGTATGCGCCGCTGGCATTGACGGAGCGCGTCTCGGTCACGGGCGTCAGGCTGGGCGAGCGTCGCAGCTGCCCGTCAGCGGCGGGCGAGGCTCCTAGGCCCGATTGGAACGCCTGCTGGGAGCTGCCGCGCTCAAAGTACGACGCGGCCGAGGGAGCGCGCTTCAGCTGCCCGGCGGTGCTGTACTTATTGTTGTAGCTGACCGGCGGCGGCGCGCGCGTCTTCTTCGAGAGCCGCCGCTGCGCCGCCTTGCTCTCGCGCTCGTCCATGCTGCGCTGCTGGGGGCGGCTGGCCCGATCCTGCCAGGCGGCGTTGCACAAAGGGCTCCCGGCGTCCAGTTGGCGCGGCCTCGTCAGGGCGAATCGCAAGCGTCCACGGCGAGGGGAGCGCTGCAGGCAGAGGGTGGGTGTCCGCGGTGCAAGAGCGCTGCCGGCGCAGAAATCAACCTCACTCGCACAGACAGCGCCGCCCGCCCATGGCTGGGATCCTGGTCGGCCTGCTCCGTATCTGCTGCGTGCTAGCCCGGTGCCAGGCGTGCCCGCAGCCAGGTCCTCATCTCCACACCACCGCAAAAGAGTTTCACTTTGCAGAGCACGCCCCGTTGTCATCTCGAGCCATGTCACCGCATCCCTCCGCTGCACCCATGGTCCCCCCGTCTCCTGGCCCTCCCTGCATGTCGTCACGGAGCTTGTCCAGCCTGCGCCCGCGTCTCCACTCGTGGGCATCCTCTGTACATGTACCATGTATAATTACTCTGGACTGCACTCTTGACATCTCTTGACACTGATGTCTGCAACCCACATTGACATCTCGTGCTGTCTCGTGGTCTGCACACGAGCTCGCATGGAGCTCCTGCCTGTTCGAGCTACCACACCTTCCCCGCCAAATCTGCGACCTCGGGCCTCACCACCACCACCGGCGCCACAACAACACTGCAGAAACACATCGTCACTCCCGTCTCGCCTTGCGTCACACTAGCACTGCCGGCGATCTGTCAGATCCGATGCGTCCATGAATCGAGACATGCCATCGGCTGCCATCGAGTTCCCATCTGCGTCGACGTCTCCACTGAGAGCGCCCAACACGTGCTTAGTCCAGTCTTATCATGAGGTCAAACACCACTACGAGATCTCGAGGCCGCTGGAGAGTCAGCCATTGTCTCACTCTCGCCAACTGCACCCGTGCATCACGCACCTCACCTCGCCCTACGTCTCCTGCCGCAAGGCACAGCGTCAAAAGCAACGCGCGCTCAACTTTCCGAGCTCTTGAAACGCGCCGTGCACACACGCCAGCGCAGCATCTGGTAGCACAAACTCCCCATCTGCACTGTCAATCTGCACTGTCAATCTGCGCAGTCGAGACATCAGGTCATCTGTCAGGCACGCAGCAACCAAGCCATCAGCAGCTGCGCCAACGTCTTCCGAACATGCCAGACACTGCAGCCGCATGCTCGTCTGTACGAGTATGGGGGTTGTACACGCACAGTGACGCATAGACACATGACGTCCCAATTCACGCTGGTGTCCGTTGCATTTGACGCTGCTCCCAAGCATGAACCTTCCGTCGCGGCTGCGGCCCCTGTCCCGCACGCGACGAGCGCACACCAAACGCTCCGCGAGCGTCATGGTCATCGTGCCGGAGCCAGTCACCTACCGCAAAAGCAGCAAAGTGGAGCGCCCTGAGCACAAGAGCGCTGATCTCCTGGTCTCTCGAGTTCTGGACACCACGTTGTAAGATTCTGAGACGAAGGTCTCCGCCTCTAATTTGGTACGATGTGCCATGTCATTTCGGCCAGCACTCCGATTTTGGCTTTGATGTGTGCCGACCAGCGCGCACGTTGCCACCGGCCCGCACTTGATGCTCGGAGAAAACTGACGCAGGTACGAACCATATCGTAATGTAAACCCAACCAGGTAACCATTGGCTGGCGTAGCACGTTTGTTGATTGTGCACGCGTGAGTGGTTGACAGGTGCGGTCCGATGCAACTCCAAACATTTGTCATCACCAGCGCGCACATTATAGCAGCGACTCAGAAACGCCGCAGTATGCCAGTCGCGCGTTGACCGCACATCTGCTTGACGCCCTTCTAAACAACTTTCCGTTATGCATTGTTGTCCGCGGACGATATTTTCATGAATCGTGAGACCCTACCTTCACCGCCAGACACAAGTGTCGTCGCGATTTGTGCTCACCGCTCGACCTCTGCGCACATATTCATGTGCCCAACGTCAACCCAAGACGAAGGAAGACGCCAGCGGCCACACTACGTCGTGTAAAGACATGGATGGCTGCACTCTGTTACACCGCCTGGCCAACTTCTGATGGCGATTCAACAACGCCGCCTGAGAAGACATGCCCTCTCGTAAGCTCTGTCTTCAGCGTTACCCTTTTAGTTTTGCCTGCGGAAAGTATCGCAGATGACGTGAACCCAGTGTCCTCCTGACGGTGTACCCTTGTGCTCTCTGCGTGGTCCAGGTCCTATCACATCCTGTGAAACTTTTCAACAGCCGCATTGAAACCATACTCGTTCTCTTTGAGCGATCGTCTTTTAACCAATCAAACTTGATGTTAGCTACAGCTTGATATCGCCCAACGCTCATAGCATATCACGTAAACCTACCCATGCATACAAAGGAGCTTGTTCCTTTTAGGCCCTCCTCTTCAAGACCAACCTGGCCCTGCATTAGCTACAGTTTGGCGCCGCCTTATACTCGCAACACATCACGTCCATCTGTTCACCCACAAATTCCCATCTTTGACTGTATGTAGCATCTACCCCGCGTGCACACATAGCCCTCACTCTGCAAAGGACCTCAATCCATTCCAACACACATCTCTCCAAACAACCAAACCCTCACGTTGGCTACACATCTACCCAAGGCTCCCTCATGCCAACATCTCATCCCCCAGCACGGCTGTCACCCCTACCCTCCTCCCCCCTACCCTTCCCTCAGCACCACAAACCCCAATCTGCACCCGCCCCGCCCCGCAAACCGCGCATCCCCCGCCAGAGACCGCCCATTCTCCACCACGCACCCTCTGTGGCGCTACTATCCGCACCATCTGCGCTCCCCTCGGTGCTCAAAAACCCTACCTCCACTTCTTTTGTAGCCGGCGAACGCGTGTCCTGCAGCATGCCGCCTGGCTGGCTACGTCTACATCACCATGCAAGCAAAATGTCCCTACTTGTATGAGCAAGATCAAAGGACAGAGATTGCCCAAAGACAGCCAACAGCCAGATTTAAGCGTTGTTGTGATGGCATAATAGAAACACGAGTACATTGTGTTGAACGTCGGGGAGCTACACAACAGAGTTAAAGACTGAGTGAATACTCCTCCCACCCAGAATCTAACCCTGGGTGCTAGACATAATCAATAGCTGGCTTGCACGAGCCCCTTGGCAACAGTTCAGCTGCATACGGAAAAACAAGCAAGCAAGCTTGAGACGGGAACCTGCCACTATCTTCGCGGAGTGGATCGAGGTTCATGTTATAAGTCAGTCATCCATGGTGCGGAAGAGGGAGTCAGCAAGCAGGTACAAAGCCAAACAGACCAGGGCATAGAGGTCGCCCTTGTAGTGAACATCGCTGCACTCCCCTGTCCACATCCAAAGCGACAGTGCCACGTTCATCACCCACCTCAACTCAGCGACATCATCCACCCCCCCCCCCCCCCCCCCCCCCCCCCCCCCCCCCCCCCCCCCCCCCCCCCCCCCCCCCCCCCCCCCCCCCCCCCCCCCCCCCCCCCCCCCTCCCCCCC
>JAFISE010000094.1:0-132962 GCA_022560025.1 Stagonosporopsis chrysanthemi
CGGCGGCGGCGGGCATGTTGGCGGGGGCAGCGGCGGGCGGGGTCGAGGCGAGGGCGCTGGTGGTGGCCGGCTGCGTCGTGTGCGGTGGTTGCTGCTGCTGCTGCTGCTGCTGCTGGGGCTGCTGGGACTGCTGGGGCTGTTGCTGCTGGTCTACTGCGTCGGCTGGGAGCGCGGGCGCGGGGTCTGGGGGCCCATTGAGCGCGGGGTTGCTCTTGGTGCGCTGGACGCGTTTGCCGGGTGCTGCCAGGCCACTCTCGTTGCGTCTGTCATGCTGGGATGCCGCGTTCTTCCTCCCCTTAGCTACCATAGAAGGCGGTGCGCGGGCAAGTGAGGCGTCTCCCCAGGGCGGCTCGACTGCTGCACAGGACGAGCCAGTTTGGAAGAGGGGCGCCGCTGGCCGAGGGTGGGTGTGGGCGTCGGGGTCGAGTCGTGTGCGGGTTGCGGTGTCGTGAGCGAGACGGGCGGAGCGCTGGCGAGCGACTGAGACTGAGGCTTGGCGCTGGGACGCTTGTCTTGTCGACGTCTGTGTCAAGCGGGCCTAGGGCCGGCGGCGTTCCACGGTGCAGTGCTTGCGCTCGGTAGTTGACGTGCACGCTTTGCCTGTGCTGTGCAGCGCTGCAGGCTGCCCTGGCTGCCGTCTGCCTCTGCAGCGTCCACAATGGCTGGCACAGGCTGCACCCAGGCTGCACCCAGGCTGCCCGCGCCCTGCACGCGGGCGACGGCGAGCGCTGCACGGCTTCGGCGTCAGTCAGGCTTCGTCTCGTCTCACGCCGCCCCTCCCGCTGCACCCTCAGCGGCCCAGCCTGGCCGTCGCAGGACGCTGCCCCAGCGCCCTCGCCGCCGAGAACCCCCCGGAGCAGATGATCGACGTCAGCGCTCTCGAAAAGTCAGCGCCCTAACCCAGGGAAGCCGCTCGCGAGCACGCTTGACTGATGCAAGCAAAGCCGCTGTCGAGCCTGCCCGTCTTCGGCGAGCTGCCCACGCTCTCGTCGCACACGACAATCCTTCTTGCTGTGCTGTGCTGTGTACATAGCCGGCACACGACACAGCGCACGCTCTGCACGCTGTCCAGCCAATGGCCTCGCGGCGGCCGTCCGTCTAGTTTGTGCTTCATTTGCCTTCACATGGGCCCCCCTGAGAGTGCAGCCCAGCAACGAATGAAGCTGGCAGACCGTAGCCCTGCTCACACCGACACCCGCACGCTTGCATCGACGCCGCGCACGCGTTTGTGATTCGCTGCCCTGCTTCGCCATGGCCCTGAGTGAATTGCATCTGCTGCGGCCCACCATATGTATGTGCATATTGCACCGCGCGCGGTGGGGGCGCCCACCAACCTGATCGATGCTGTGTCGTAGACGAGCCCTCCGCTGGAGAACACATGTTGCCGCGCGTGGCTTTGCCTCGGTCTTTCCATTTGATCGGAGCATATCCACCAAAACTTGCCTTTCCCCCTTCCGCCCCTCCATTACACACAACCAGCGGAGACGGCACATCGCCGGCCTCGAAGCTTAACACAACCACGCCAATCAGCACGCCGTGCAACAATCACATCGGGCAAGTCGCACGGTCACGCGCGTAACGGTCGTGCAGATCTCTGGAAAAGGGCACCATGAAACGCACACTCAGTAGGCAGCCAAGTCGATCACTGCGGAAAGGATCACGCCATGCGGTTCGTTGACGCCATGCGGTTGGTTGACGCCGTGAAGATTTGGCATCCCCATGAGTATGTACGGATTTGCTGTTTACGGTTTCCCTGCACTGCCAAAATCTTCGACAGCGTCGGCTCTGTCCCAGCTGCCCTTTTCGAGTTCCCGCACTCGGCCTAGCAGTTCCCTCACTCGGGCGCTGTTCTTCTCCTTTGCCTGTTCTTGCAGTCCAAACGTCTGCTTGAACTTGTCAATCATGAAAGGCGGCAGTGGGGACTTTTTCGCTGTCCGGTAATCGTAGACGACAATGTCCTCGACACAGCGTGCTGCTGCACGGCGGTGTGCCTCTGACAAGATCAGGACATCTAAGATGAAATGGTCGGTGCCTTGCTCCGGCTTACTCCTGAGCTTGTGCAAGACAGTTATCCTGCCTCGGTTAGACTCGCCATGTGAACCAAGGTGAGCGCTGCTAACCTGTCGGGCCACTTCATGGGCTGAACGATGGACCAAGTCAGCACAGTCTTCTTGTTCCTCGGTTTCACAAGAAGCACGCGACACCAGCTTCCGCAGACATCCTACTGGGTCATTGAGGAACTCACGAATTTGTAGTCGGTCTTTATGCTCCTCAGTATCAGTCCGATACTCTTGGGTGACATCAACTCCAACCACTCCTTTTTGTGTGTTGGATCTTGTGCAGCGAAATTGAGTGTCCAGTTGACGCGTGCCGACTCAGCATACCGGTTGTACATGACGTTGTTGACATGCCCCTTCAGTGTTCATCAGTACGCCCTGCTTCAGTCGTCTTGCTCACACAAGCACGCTGGTACTTGATAACTCACCATACTATCCTACGTGAACACCGAGACAATCAGCCTCGACCCCACACACATATACACAGGCTATCACCTACCATCTCGCCCCAAACAACTTCCTGCCTGTACAAACCCCTGTAATCCTGCCCTGTCAAGAAGCCCTCGCTCCCAGCAAGCAGCTCTCGCCAGTCGCTCGACACTTCCTGCAGTATAGACCCAGCCTCACTCGTCTGTGCATCGTCGATGCCAAACATGATGCACTTCCCAATCCGCGCGCGGACGTCTGACAGCCACCGCGGCGACAGGTTCTCGGTCGCGGGCGTCTCGGTGCTGGAGAAGCGGCACTGCGGCGGTCGAGGGACGGGTGCGCGAGCGCGATGCGCCGAGGCAACCGCAGAGGGGCGCAGGAGCGCTGCGCGTGTCGCGAGCGGGCGCATACTTGTGGTGAGGCAGCAATTGGGTGCTATGAAGTACAAAATTTATCTGGGAGCGGGCAGACGGAGGGAATTGTGAAGGCGAAGCTGTCGTCGGGTGTTGCGCGATGCCTCGACGGAATCAAGCCGAGGGCCGCTTCAACCGCCATACGTCAGAACCTCAATGTCGAGCTCCGTCCTGTCCTGCTGCTGCTGCTGTAAATAGCGCCGCGCTCCAACATCAACATAGTCTACCTACCTTTCTGCCTCTAACCGCGATTACCTCGCCAGACCTGACGCCCGGTCTCACACCCTCTACAATCGAACAATCTCCACCATGTCGACCCCAACCCTAACCCTGCGTCATCAGGTGATCCGCATATACAAAGGTACATACACATGTCTACTCACACACGCCATCACTCGCAAGGTTTCGCTCGCGCTGACACAACACGGTGGCAGAACTGCTCTACCTGTCACGCGACTACCCGCAAGGCTACGACTGGGCGCGCTCACGGCTGCACCGGGCCTTCGCGAGCCAAGCGCACCTGCGCGATGAACAGGCCATCAGGAACGGCATAAAGCGGGCTGAGTTTGTGAAGAAAGGTATGTGATTGCACACGCACATGCACACGCACACGCTATGGCAGGGTGACGATGGCACTGACACGCTCACGCACACGCAAACAGAAATCGAGGCGTTGTACTACTTGAAACGCTACAGGGCACTGCGCCAGAGATACGACCCCATTCCGTAGCCTGGGGCGCTGGAAGGTTGGCTGGGGAAAAGAAGCAGATGCGAGCATGCACAGCATGGTCTTTAGATCGGGATATCACAGAAGGAAAAACGATTGACAGGACGGGAGGGGGGGGAGGGGGGGTGATATGTCGGCCTTTTTTTCTTTCCCTCACACCTTCTTGCACCACCAGATGCCAAACTCCAGACACTCGCCGCTGCTGGCGCCTTTCTGTTCGAGCAGATCGCCCATCAGCCCCGCCCACCAGCGCTGCCACTCCTCCTGGTTCTTCCCGCTGGCCTCTTTCAGCAGGGGCTCCAGGCTCTCGATCATCTGCGTAGCAACGAGCAGCGCCGTGTAGCGCAGCGCGGCCTGTTCTTCGGTCAGCGTCCCGGCGTCGAGGGCCACGCTTGTTTTCTTCGGGTTGGGCCGCGACTCGGACTCGCGGCGCTTGGGGGGTTTCGGGGGGTCGGCGGCAGACGTGGCGAGTTCGCGCTCCCAGCGCAGTTCGCCGAGCGGGATGGCGATGCGGCGGTCGCCGACCGAGTGCAGCGTCTCGGTCTCTTGGAGCAGCATCTCTGAAATCCTGGCGCACGGCATGGTGCCCAGCTTGCGCCGGTCGAACGCCTCCTGGATCCAGGTGTTTGCGTCGCGCAGGTATTTGTTTTGCACTTCGGTGAAGGGGGTGATGGGCGAGATCAGGATGGTCCCGGAGGACTCGGCGCTTGCGCGTTCCTGGTCAGATTTGCCTGGGACGGGGGGTGGGTGTGGCAGGATGGAGCGGACGAGGTGGTCGGTCTCCCAGACTTCAAGGGTGCCGCCGGATTTCAGGACGCGCGTGGCTTCGTCGAGGATGCGTTGGGAGAGGGTGCCGAGGGGGGTGACGAGCGACAAGTCTTTCATCAGTACAATGTCGAATTCGCCGTCGTTGAACGGCAGCGGCGGCTTGCGCAGATCGTGCTGTACAAACTTCCAATCAATGCCTTGACGCTGCAGGTCGCCTGCCAAAGGCACAATATCCAGCCCCGTGTACGAGACGTTGTCGTAGCCCAGGCTGCTGAGGTACTCGTGGCACACGGCCGTCCAGTAGCCACTGCCGCACGCGAGCTCGAGCACCTTCTTCGGCGGATTATCCGGCGAGGGCGTCGAGCCGAGCGCGCGGCCGATGATGGCGGTCACCAGGAGCGTCTGCAGGTTCTGGCGCTGCAGCTCAGGCAGGTCGCAGGGCAGCGGGTAGTACGGGACGGCGCGCAGGTACCGGCGGCCGTGGCGCAGGATGAAGGGATCCGCAGACTCGTCGCGCGTGGCCTGCGTCGACGTGCTCGAGACGGAGCCCCGCGTCGCGTCCATGGCGGGCGAGGACTGGGGCGGCGCGGTCGCGGCGGAGGAGCCAGAGGGGGTTCTAGCGGGCAGGCCTGCGGGCTCCGGCGTGCATTGCTTGAGCTCTGCGGCGGCCGGCTTGGGGCGCGTAGGGTACGGGACGTGGTAGCGGTACTGGGCCTCGATCAGAAGGACATTTCAGACGCAAGAGCAGCCCAGGAGGTGCGGACCAGCAGCCATTCTGAATTCATCCTCTCCGCGGCCCACTTGCACGGCTAGCGTGCGGCTCGATATTGGGCCCTGGTGCTGTGCTTTGCGCCCCGAGTGCGCAGACAAGAAGCAGACTCGGCGCACAGCAGCGCAGCAGCGCTGGACGGCGGACGGCGGACGGCGGACGGCACACGACGGTCAGCACGGCGCTGGCGGCGTGCATCCTGGGACGGCTCGACGCTCGTCTGGCTTGCGGCGCGCGCGGGGGCAGTCGTGTCGCGGTGCCGAGGGCGCTGTGGGAGCATCTCCAATCACCGCGGCGCTCCCCAGATTTGGCAACGTAAAGGGATTCAGGAACTGACGCGGCGCTCGTTGCTGCACGGCATGCCTTGCGCCTCTGCAGTCTGGACGTCTGCGCCTGCGCCTGCGTCTGCGTCTGCGTCTGCACCAGGGCGCTGCCTGAGGACTGCCGTGCTGGGCAGTGTCTGCCACTCTCCACGGCCATGTCGCCTGATGCAGCATCACACCATGTCCAAACGCCAGAGCCAGCGCCAGAGCTTGAGCCTGAGCCTGAGCCAGCGCCAGAGCCAGAGCGGCGGCCTGGCTGCTCACACCCACACGGGGTGGTTTCATGTCGCGGTCGAAGAGACCACGTGACGCATAGCTCCAGCGCAGCGCTTGGCCTGCGCATCGATGCTGGTGCGGGCCTCACGTCGGCCCTCGATAGCACCATCTTCACTCTCTATTCTTCCCCAGCTGCGGTCGGACCCTGCACCGAGACCGTCTGGCACAATTGAGCTTGCCTGCAGAGCCTGCGCGCCCGTTGACTCTGCGCTGCCCGCCGCTGTATGTTGTATGTGTATGTGCGCGCCTTCTACCCGCTTCTGCACTGGTCCACTGGTCCAGCCCGCCCGCTCGCTGTCCTCCCGCGCCCTTCACTGACTCCGCTGGGCGCAGACGCTGCGATATTCAATTACCCCTGCGCCGTTTGCCCTCTTCACGCCTGCGGCCTGCGCCCGCCTGCGACCCACCTCCACCGGCGCCAAACGCACCTCCCACCGCGTCCCCGCTTTCATCGACCGCGCCGCAACCCGCAGCAGAGCAAACACTGCATGGGCGACGCGTGCAGACCTGAGCAGTGAAAGCCTATGACGAGGACCATAAGGGGCGCCCATGTTACAACGGAGAAAGCAACGCATACGAGCCCCACCACCCACCTGCGCACCCTCCCCCGGCGCCTCTCCTGCCCGTCTGCGCTGCACCCCCCGGGCCCGCCTCTCCACGACGCCGCGATTCCCTTAGATGGCCGAGTACTCGGTCTACCAAAGGGGAGCCGGCCAGACATTCTATCCACAACACGCAACAAACATTCGCAACCTCCCCAACCGCGTCCGCTCGCCCACCACCACCACCGCCCGCATCCCCTTCAGTAACCCCGACACCCCCTCGCCCTCTCGATCGCCCGGACGCCAGCAGTCCCCCCAGCAGTTCGGCATGTTCAACCAGCAACATGGTCACCAGGCCCAGCATGTCATGATGAACGGGCGCAACACCCACCAGAACTACGCCATGCAGATGAACCTGGCCAGCAAAACCTTCCCCCACAACCAGAATCATCAGCACCACGGACAGCACCACCAGCAGCACCAAGACCACACTGGTGGCGCCCACGGCGGACAGTACAACCACCAGCACAACCTCTCGAGCGGCAACATGTCCAACGCGCAGCCCCACTTTGGCCAGGCTCACATGCAGAACGGCACTCCGAACAGCGTCCACAGTGGACTGAGCAAGCCGCCAAACGAGCACTGGGCGGAGCAGCTGCGACTAGCACAAACGGCGCGTGAAATGACACAGTCGCACTCCCACGCCAGGATTCACCCGAGCGTGAGCAAGAGTGTCGTTGGAGGAACGGGCAATGGCTTGTCGAAAGAGCCGGACAAGGAAGAGCGCAATAGGCCCGCTGTTGGAGGAGCCGCCGATGGAAAGGGTGACCACATCTGGACCATCCTAGACTTTGGCGGTCAGAACCTGAAGGTGATCACGCCTGCACTGTTCAATTACACGTTCCTCACGAAGCTTTACGTCAACTGCAACAAGCTCTCGTACATCCCCCAGAGCATCGGCCAGCTACGAAACCTTACGCATCTGGACCTGTCCCTGAACAATCTTCAGTACCTGCCTCCGGAGATTGGCATGCTTGTGAACCTGAAGCAGCTCCTTCTTTTCGACAATCACCTTGACAGCCTGCCATATGAACTTGGCTCTCTGTTCCAGTTGGAAATGCTGGGCTTGGAGGGGAACCCACTGCCTGACGATTTGAAGCAGATCATCATGGAGCAAGGAACCACGGAGTTGATCAAGCATTTCCGAGAGAACTCACAGGGCCCAGAAGCGCCTAACGAGCGAGACTGGATCGTGCTCGACGAGATCCAGGACTCAGATCAGGAGACCGTGACCGCTCTGAGCTACAACATTCTCTGCGATAAATACTGTACACAAGCTCAGTATGGATATACACCAAGTGCGGCTCTTTCGTGGGAGAACCGCAGAGAGACAATTCTGGGAGAGCTGCGAGAACGTAACGCCGACATAGTGTGTCTGCAGGAGATTGATCAAGACAGCTTCAACGAGTACTTCCGCGAAGGTCTGGCCCATAACGATTACAAGGGAGTGTTCTGGCCCAAGTCTCGTGCACGAACGATGGCAGATCGAGAAGCCAAGCTGGTCGATGGCTGTGCTATCTTTTACAAGAACAGCAAGTAAGTCATGTCGACTCTCTACTACAAAGCAAATACTCACGTGTATAGGTACATCTTGCTGGACAAGCAGCTCATCGACTTTGCCAACACTGCCATCAACCGACCGGATATGAAGGGAGAGCATGACATCTTCAACCGTGTCATGCCTCGTGACGACATTGCAGTCATTGCTTTCCTTGAGAATCGGGCCACTGGCTCAAGATTCATCGTTGGAAATGTCCACGTCTTCTGGAATCCTGCATTTACCGATGTCAAGCTCGTTCAAGTAGCCATTCTGCTGGAAGGCATCAAGAACTTTGCCAACCGATGGGCCAAGGTTCCTGCGTGCAAAGACAAGGTTGTGTACCGCTTCACCAACGGCGACACCGAGGACGGCAAGGAGCCAGATCCCTCGCAAGAGCCAGGACCATCCAAGGAGTACTCTGACGGCACACAAATCCCGCTCATCTTGTGCGGTGATTTCAACTCACTGCCTACATCTGGTATCTATGATCTTATCACGACCGGTAGCATGTCCAACGTCCACGACGACCTTGGCAGTCGAAAGTATGGTAACTTCACAAGGGACGGTATCTCTCATCCTTTCAGCCTCAAGTCCAGCTACTCGTCAATCGGAGAGCTGTCGTTCACCAACTACACACCGAACTTTGTTGGTGTCCTGGACTACATTTGGTATTCAACAAACACGCTGCAGGTTGTCGGGCTGCTCGGCGATATCGACAAGAACTACCTGCAACGAGTACCCGGATTCCCCAACTACCACTTCCCCAGCGATCACATCGCTCTGTACGCACAATACATTGTCAAAGGTCAAAAACAGGCGAAGAAGGTCTCCGAAGTCGACTTTGGGCCAAGCTCGAACCGAGACCGGAGAAATTGAGCCAGGTTGCGAATCCTTCCAGCCCCGCATGCATCTGGTGCGCCTTCTCTATTGTAATTCTCCGTGGCTGAGAAGCTTGTCAATAGGCGCGAGTGCGGGAGTTGTGTCTTGTTTTAAGGCGTCCGTTTGCTCGGTGTTCGGTTTGCTCTTCTCGCTGTCAAATCTTCATGGGTCTGTGATGGAAGTTTAGGATTGTTTATTTGAGTCCAGTGCAGTTGGTCGGCGGTGTGAGGGTTTCGACTTGGTAGACGGAGCGCGCTCCTTTCATCTGCATTGGGGGATGGGGAACTTGCAGGGCGGGTTAGTACACGAATCTCACATCATGTCTGTTGTTCTGCGATGTCGCATCGGCTTGGTCTATTCATTCTTTGTTGGGACTCGAGCTCTACGCTCTTTACTGTACAGCGTAGATGATCTGGCTGGCTCGGCCGCAGGGTTGCAGCACGACGGCAGTCAGTGTTGTCGGCATCTTCTCCATTCTGTTTTTCTTCTTGCAATGTATCATCTATGTAGCTCTCTAAAAGGCCAGTCCCCTCCGCAAGGACGGGGTCGATAGCGGCTTCACTACTCCTACCGATTTTCCGTCGCAAGGGCAGGGCAAGCCCGAGACGTTGGTCAGACCGTCAGACTGTGGTCATCAGCGATTTGGGCATTACTAGATGCCAAGCGATAGAGCCCAGATGATCTGTGATTCAATGTTGAGGGTCCAATACGCTAGCACGTGTATGGCTACCTCGTCATAACAGAACGTCCGCGCTCTCAACTCCACACCGACACGTACGCTGCGACTCCTATTGCTGGACTTTCTCATAACCTTTTCGTGATATACCCTCACCACAGTCGCCCCCTCACAATGGCTGCCGCACCCGCCACCGAGCTCCAGCTCGACCCCAAGTACGACCACTACGACTACCCCACCGTTGCCCCAGTTGCGCAGAACGGGCACCCCGGCCACACAACGCCCGAGCAAGATGCGCAGGTCTTCCAGCTGCGAACACAGCTCGAGCAGGCTGGTCACACCAAGAACCTTGACACAATCACGCTCGTATGCGAAAACCCTTGCGAAGAAGGGGTATTGGGTGGTTAACTAAATTATTTACAGCTGCGATTCCTCCGTGCCCGCAAGTTCAATGTCGAACTGTCGAAGCAGATGTAGGCAGATATGGCGATCCTCTACGGAGAGTATGCACTAATGTGTGTGCAGGTTCATCGACAGCGAGAAGTGGAGGGCATCATATGCTGGCGTTGGTGTTGAAGAGCTGGTTCGCACCTTTGACTACAAGGAGAAGCCTGAGGTGTTCAAGTTCTACCCTCAGTACTATCACAAGACCGACAAGGTATGAGGGCTGCAATTTTGCAGTTTACGTCATGCTAACAGCAAACTCGCAGGACGGTCGCCCATTGTATATCGAACAGCTCGGCAACGTCGACTTGACTGCCCTCGGCAAGATCACCAGCCAGGAGCGCATGGTTCAGAACCTTGTCTGCGAGTACGAGAAGATGGCCGACCCTCGTCTGCCCGCCTGCTCGCGCAAGACCGGTCACCTCCTTGAGACCTCGTGCTCCATCCTCGACTTGAAGGGTGTTGGTATCGCCAAGGCGACCTCCGTCTATGGCTACCTGCAGGCCGTCTCCGCCATCTCGCAAAACTACTACCCCGAGCGTCTCGGCAAGATGTACGTCATCAACGCACCCTGGGGCTTCTCTGGCGTCTTCAGCGTCGTCAAGAAGTTCCTCGACCCCGTCACCAGCGCCAAGATCCACGTCTTGGGCTCCGGATACAAGACAGAGCTGCTCGCACAGGTCCCCGCCGAGAACCTGCCCAAGGAGTTCGGTGGCTCGTGCGACTGCCCTGGCGGCTGTGCCCTGAGCGACGCCGGCCCCTGGCAGGACTCGCAGTGGGTTAAGGAGCCCAAGTGGGCGAAGAAGAGCGACGATGCTATCGACAACGCCGCGATTCCTCCTACTGCTGGTGATGACGTTCCCACCACCGGCGCCCCTGCAGGCGCCCCTGTTGACCCGGCACAGGCTGGTGTTCCCCAGACACACGCTTAGAAGTGTGCACTGAAGAGGTAGTGAAAGCAGGGTGGGATGCAGAGAAGAAATAGTTGGACGACCTTGATTACAGTTCAACGTTTTGTCAACTCAGGACTTCGGACCCTATCCTGGCTACTGCTGGCGGTGGAGCAGCCGGCTCTTCTTGTAGTGGATGTTGATTATAGACATTTTTGGCGGGTGGTTGACATAAGGAAACATCAAATTGGCCCGGAGTTGGGGCGTGGTGGGTGTGTCATAGCGGCATAGATGAAGAGCTTCCGTCTCTCCAAAATCCTACTTGTTTTGCTTTGAGGATGGATGTCTTTGTTCGATACTAACCCGCCTTTCGCCTCTTCTCCAAAACCTTTGTACGCTGCTGACCATACGTGTTGCAGGCGACTTTCCTTTGTCTCAAGCACCGCAGGACATAATCACCTTCACCTATCCATGACACTACCGCTCTCATACATGTTCCTTCAGAAAAAGTCTAACACTTCCACGCAAATCAAACCAACAACCATGTCACACACCCTCACCCTCTCAATCCCCTTCATCCTTCTCGGCCGCCGCTCCTTTCTCCCTCCCACCTCCCCCTCCACCACCCCGCCACTCTCCTTCGTCCACAAAACACTCCAGCGCTTCTGCCCCAAAATCCCCATCCGCGAATGGACACCCACCACGCACCCCTGGCAGCCGCAGCCGCAGCCCCCCGTCCCCCTGCAAGACTCCTGGGCTGCCCTCGGCGTCGACGGCTCTACCGCGTGGCTCCTCCGCCCCGGCCCCTGCGCCACCCCTGCCCTGTCGCGCTTCGACGCCGCGCGGGGCTGGCGCGACGGCGATGCGCGGCTCTTGCCCGCCGAGGCGCAGAGGCTGGACAAAAGCGTGTGGGCGTGTCCGCTTGTGCTGCAGCGGTTTGGCGTGCCGGTTGAGACGGCGGGGGCGGCATGGAGGGAGTTTGTCGCCGAGACGCGCGAGGTCCTGGGTGCGCTGAGGACGGCGTTTGTTCGGTTTGAAGGGCCAGTGCCGGGCGTTGGGGGCAAGGCGAGGTGTTGGGATGTGGTGTTTGGGGCCGAGTGTTTTCTGGGGTTGGCGGTTAAGACGGAGGCGCACGAGGTGGATGTCGATATGGGCAGGAAGGTTGTTATGCTGCAGGCGGCGTTTGAGCGGGAATTGGATCTGTTGAAGTCGGCGAGGGAGGTGGTGGAGTTTGCGAGCGCGAGTCGTTGGTTGGAGGGGGTGCTGGTGGGGCGGTTGGCTGAGGAGAAGAAGGAGATGTGGCGAGAGCCGGGGAGGTTGCGAGGAGAGGAGGGGGAGGGAGAGGAGAGGTGTGTGAGAACCATGGGTAGGGGACGAGAGTGGTGGGATGTCGTGCACGATATGAAGAACGAGGACATGCTCGAGCAGATGCATCGACTGCGACAACATCGCTCGAGAATTGGAGTGTCTGTACATGCAAACGAAGACGGCGCGGCGCACATCGTAATCCAAGGACAACACAGCACACTGGATCCCGACTTTCTGGTCGCGTACACCGAGCTCATCGCCCGCCTTGTTGATACCGCTGCGAGCTGCAACATAGCTGGACTCGCTGAAAAGCTCGAGGATGTGCAACGTATTCGACCAGCGAAGCCCACCGATCGTTTCGCCCACATGCTTGATTTCCTTACCGCAGACGAGCCAAAAACAAGCGAGGCGTTATACGCAGCGCTCGTTCCACACATCACTCCACCAGCACTCCGGCCTATGCAAACGAAACGTCCATCGAGAGCAGTGGATCCGTTCTACAGGCTCAGAACACACCTCCAGGAAAGCTACGAGGGCAGCAAACAAGACATGGCGCTGTTCATGGAGAGGTACGAGAGAGCTGGTGGATACATGCCGACCAAGAAGGAGAAGCTGTGTGCGATTTTGAGAGCTGAGGAAGAGAGAGCGAGCCCAGCTCGGGATAAGAAGCAGCGGGTAGATCCTACATTTGTAGCTTCTGAAGCGAGAGCATGTGGGAAGAGTCTTGAAGCACCCAATCCGCCCATGACGGATGATGGGCCGCCTGCTGCGGAGTCGGATGTGGAAAGAATCAAGAAGAGAGTTCACGACTGGCTTCAGGACAAGACACTCGGATACATAGGGTAGGGATAGAGCGCGTCTTCGGAGGATTTGTAGTTGTATTCCACGTCCCAGACGTCATTGGGTATATCTTTGAGTTCGATCTTCAAACATGTCATCTCCTTTGGGGGATCTGTGTGCCTAGCAGTTGACATCCTCCATCACTCCGCCTCCTGAGCTCTTGACGCACTTTCCGTGATTCTGGCGTACTTCGACATCTGATCTGGTTAGTTGTGTGATTCTGTGGTGTTTTGTAGAGGACGGTTGCATACCTTTGGCTGGCGCAGGAACGGCGACAGGGATTGCAATGGCGAAAGTGGCCATGGAGAGGAAGGTAGCGGCGACAGTGGTGAACTTCATTGTGTGATAGAGGCGGTGTGATAGATATGACAAAGAGATATAGGCACGCAAGTTGACTCGGTTAACCGCGAAAGAGTGTACAGCAGGCGGCAGATGTGAGTAGAAGATTGAGTATAGACAGAGAATTTGGTTGATAGCAAGACACCAGCCCTCCGCTGCGGTTGAGAGCCTTATACCTACCTCCAATGTTGCGTAATTGACAAGAAGCCCAAGGCCGCCTTGTCAGTGCTCAACGTCGCAGCGAAGTTGGCCTGAAACCGGATGCACACCAATCCTGAGGATCTTGCTGCCGCATAAGGAACGCAGGCATCGATCTGGCGTGGGTACATCAACCCTCGCTGCCAGGCGAAATACGGATTGGCTTGGCCTGGGTACGGGACGGGATCTTGTGTATGGAGTCGTGTCAGAAGTTCTTGAAGTGTCTCAGGCTGCTCGTGGAATGGTCGAGACGCGCGTGCGCTCAGCCTTGCCCAGTCTCCATGGGCGCGTATAGAATCTTAGGAATGTAGACATTTGGCTATGTTCGAGGTTCGAGTAACATGCTCGACGTCCTGTTGCGTTCTCCGCGGCTGTCCTTGTGCGCTATCGTATACAATGCTACATCGAGAGGCTGCTTGTATTTTGTCGCTACTGAGGCGTTGGAGGTTGAGAAGCCCATCTGAAACTCCCCCAAAACACCTTCCAGTGGCGTTGACGTCAGCACACGTGATCATTAACGGCGAAAACGAAAGGAGAGGCTGTGACCATATTCTACAAACATGAACCCACATACGATTCGTCGATAATAACGGCCGGCTATACCTGTCCTGTAGTACAGAAGATGCTCTCGTTATGTGTAAGTATATCGACCATCGTCAACCTGGACATCAACATAGCAAGCATTCCCGTTCACTTGAAAGCACATTCCAACCAAAGCATATGTATGCGACATTTTACGGCCTTTAAAGCTCTTTGTGTCTCAGGGATCGCGTGCTGGCTTGTCTGTCTCTCTGAGGACATGTTTGCTCCCAAACGCCTATCAAGTCCAGGACTAGTCGCGCCCAAGATGTTCAAGCATCCATCTGGTACTTGCAAAAGGTATAGCCCAGAAAAACATACCCCTAGGAGTAATGATACTCCACAGCCATCGTCGTTCGGTCCATCAGCAACGGTTGCGACTGGACAACTCTGAAAACTCGGCTGTTCGCTTTCGAGTGCTCGCAAATACAAAGTAATCTTCCTCGAAGAATAACTCATCACTTTTAGGATGAGGTCAGCGTAATAACAAGAACGGTGGACGACAGACGAGGTGCGCTGCCTGCATCTCTCTGGTGAATGGCGCTTGTTAGTACGAAGAAAAGAGTAAGTGCAAACGAGCATGTTTGGGTTGCGCCCTCACACCTTCTCCGTTTGCGAGGAAATGCGCGCAGCACTTTTCTCTCGTCTGTCATCATTCCTCCTGCAATGGGCATCGGCCGCTTCTACTCACGTCCGCACGAGCCGGATCGTACTCAAACACGGCAGCAAACGATCGAAGCTAATTTCCACCCGGACACTACTGCGAAAGATAAGGTGAGTGTCACGTCTGGTGACACTGGTAAGGCAATGGTCGACAACAAAGGGTGGCGTAAGAAGAAAGGAGGCAAGTCGAATGAGCCACTGCAACTGAATACTACGTTTGAGGACGATGCTGCAGTACTGCCTACAGATGTCGCATTGGAGCCGAGTGACCGACGTCGCCATGTCTGGCGAAAGACAATAGCGACCGGCAGGCCGTTGACCCCGTTGACCCCAGCTCCGACCACACCGACGCCAGACGAGGTGGAAGACACAAAGGGCGAGCGGTCCGAAGCCTCCGCCCCACGTCGAGATTCGAAGCCAAAGCTCACTCGCTATACATCTTTATTCACCACCCACAAGGAGGAGCCAACAAATTCAATCTTCTCAGAACCGTGGAGTGTTGATTCTCTGCCTGATCAGGATGGCTCTTGGTCCTTTGTCGACCCGGTTGTCATCATGGAGTCGATTCATACGCACATGTGCAAGAACTACATGATGCCTATTCCTCTACGGTACAATAGTGGATTATTCCAGATCTTCGACGAGTATCGAAAGCTACGATCGCACAAAGAAATCCTGGAGGCTCGCGAACGAGAAGCACTTCGACATGCGGGCAACGTCACAGCGCAATGGCTTAAATCGGAGCAATTGTACCAGTCGGAGGTCCGGCGTCTCGAACTGCTCATCGCCTGCGGGACGAGTGGCATGGCTGGGTGAGTGAATCCTCATATAACTGGTGTTGCCTCTAACAACATGCTTGTAGTCTCATGCAGGCACGTCAAGGGACAGTGGTGGATCGCGGACGTCAGCATCGAAAAACTGTTTCCTCAGATCACCTTCTCCATCGCTATCAGCATATGTCCTCTGCGGAAATAGAGGAAGGAATCAAGACAAAGACTCAACAAGGTTCGTATACATGAGCTTGGTTCGTATCAGAGCTGACAGACTGGTAGTTCTCTTTCATCGAGCGACCTCACCATCTGAGAAAATGGCTGCTCTATCTTGCCAACTCGCCAATGCGGGTACATCGCACTTCCATATTGGAACACCACCCAATATTAAGCAGGATTCCATGCTGTCCCGAAAAGTGAAAAGTGAGCTCAATTTGACGAATTTGCGTTATGCAGAGGTTCCGCAGCCTGTGTCAAGTGCACATACGGCTGGCCAACCGAAATATTCACCCCAGCAGGTCACTTCCAATGAGAATCAGCCAACGTATCATGCTATCGAGTGCAATGCGTTCGTTGCTCTTAAGGAGCTCGGCGCTCTTGTGGCACGCCGAAGAGGTTTGGATGTGGCAGATTTCGTCAATGGAATACTGGCATTGCTTGCCTCGGCAGATACTACGGAGCCTGTCGCTGAGCGCACCGCAAGTGATGACTCTGATCAAAACTTTGAGATTACAGAGAACTGCCTGGACTTTGCCGACACCACTTCTGGATCAGCGCTTCAGGAAAAACGATCTCGATCATATCATGGATTAGATCAGAAGCACCGACGCCATTTCTCGTTTGAACCCGGAGATGATCAGTTTCGAGGACTGGAGACTGAGCCCAAGACTGTGGACTCACTCTCGCAGACTCACTCCACTGGCTCGGAGCTTTCGTCTTCGGCAGACTGGCACATGCATCTTCTCAATGACAGCCGGCGAACAAGTGCCGACAATTTGAGCCTTCATCGCACATCACTAAGCACAGACTTTCCGAAGCCATCTTTGATTCCGAGCCCAGTTCAATCGCTTGGACGAGTCCGTCGAGGGAATTCAACGTCAAGTCTACAGTCCACGTTCGACCAGAATGGTCGAGACGGTCGTCATAATTCTCGTACCAGCATTCAGACAGCATTCCGTGAAGCATACAGCGCTCACGTGTCGGCGAGATCGAGAAGCAGGAACAGCTCAAATTACAACCTGCGTACCGCAGACCCTCCACTAGGCTCGAAAGATCGACTCCAGAGCCCTTCGAGTCGACAAAGTACCGCTGCTCTGGCCGCTGCACGAGCAGCCGAGTCCAGGAGCAACAAGTTGTCCAGAAATAACACGCAGCTATCTACCACTACATCAGCTCCTCGTAAGAGACATGGTACAGGACAACAAAGCACCGAAAACAATAACCCAATCACGTGCAAAAGCGCTGGGACAGAAAGACGCTAAGTGACACCAGAGTTCAAGACTACCTTCCTGTTTGGGTACCGACGATGTATTGACACTCAAGGATCCACCAACTCGGTGGAATAGACGCACACACGCTCCTGATCTGTTCCACTGCATGTAGCTTTGGCGCCATTACCGTCACAGACCACTAGTATGGCTACAAGCTCGGGATACGGCGAAGCAGTATCCTTTGCAGAAAAAGGTGTGACCATGCAGAGTGAGAAGAGCTCACTTTCAGCTCATCAGTAGTCTACAAATTACTGTCTTTCTGTGAAGTCGATTTCCATCTACACATGTTCTCCACTGCTCATTTCGCAGACCCATGTACCTATTACAAGGGCAGATCTTAATTGGCTAGGACCTGGGTCTCGGAACCGACACCCACACATGGTCACATTCATTTGCTGCATCCCAAGATTGCAGTCAAGCCCGCAATCTAATAAATTCATTTTAGTCGCCTTCACGCTGCAACCGAATGTGCGGCGGCACACGGCGTCATCGCTACATTGCCAACGGTGATTACGAAAATGTTGTCATCGATTAGAGCACGCAGGAGATGTGTACAGTGCCTATGGGACGAATGCTGCTGTCGAAAGCGGCACGAGGTATCATCTCACCGTCTGATTGTGGCTAATGCGTTTCCCCAGGCTTAGCACTCTAACCGAGCAACTCGATGAACGCATCCACTGAGCCCAGCCTTTGCGGAAAGAATCTATTTGAGTTCATGCTGCAGGAGTACGCGTCTCTTCCTGCAGAACGACTTGTCATGGCGAACCGAGTATATGCGCCACACCGTGGCGGTGGCAAGTGGCGGTGGTGGCGGTGCTAAACAGGACCCTGAATGCACGTCAATCATACCCATTCTGCACAGGCGTTCGAACTCGCGTGATGAGCAACGACTACGCTTCACCCAATCAACGCTCCTCGATCTGCTCTTGTACCCGTTTGTTCGCCACACTACTGTACGGGCCAGTCCACAAATCGTGTTCGCCGGATACCTTTACCATCAGCCTTGCGATTGGGCACACATCAAGCTCCGCAACACATGCGACTGTCCAGCACGACGGCTAGTGTAACCAAAGCTGGTACTGATCCGTAGTGGTGTTACAGTCAGTCGTGGTTCTTTCATCACCGACGCACGAACACTGTGACGATGACAAGAATCTTCGATCATAGTCGAAGCGAACCAGCGGTCGCTCGTTTCGGGAAAGCGCCCGCTAACGACTCCTTAATCTCGGCTTGACAGGTGCTAGGGGTAAGATTCAGCACCAACTAAACCAGTCACATAGCACCAAGCGTTGCGAGTCCAACGGCTGCTGGTGGGATTGGCCGGAGAAGGTCTGCTTCGCAAGCGGACAGGCAGGGTGCATTGGGTCGGGCAAGCGGTGCAGATGCGCAGGGGAAAAAGCTCCGAGGCCATGAAAAGGTCGGAGAGCTAGGGTCGGTGCAGCTCCATGGGGCCACGGCAGAGAAGTCTGCCGCGTGGAGACAGCAAGCGACAAGGGCAGCATGGCCCTTTCCGGACGCAAATTTCCATCATCAGATCCGTTGATGTCATGGCGCATTACAGCGCCAGCACACACCGTAGGCGCTGCAGTGTCTTGAAGCGTTCAACGGGGCCTAGCGCGAGTGGGGATGGACTCATGGCGAGGGCAAATTACGAACATGGAGGGGACGCGGGACGTGTCAGTGTTGGACGAGCCACACAAGGCTCGCACGACCGCTGGTGTGGCAGTTGAGGTGGATTCGAGAAACAGCGGGCTGGGACCAAAGATCCTTGGACCGATGTGCGGTCGCGGTGCGGGATGGCGACAGGTGCAGCGACAATCGCACCCCTTTGGGCGTCGCAGGACTTCTGGACGCTCGCGGGAGCCGTAGGGCAGTGGCTGTGCAAGACGGCTGCCGGGAGATCAGTCGCAGATGGCCGCGCAGTGCGAGCCACAGAGAGCAGGCGGCCTGGGAGGATGCGCAAAATTACACGCCGGAGCAGCCAGGAGCCCGGCAGGCCAGCCTAGCCAGACTCTAGACTCTCACCCCACTGCAGCGGCTTGCACTGACGCTCCTAAATGCCACGCGCGGCCCTCGCAGCGATTCCGTCAGGCAGCTCGGTCGCTAACCTGATAAAAGACGCCTGACCTGTCGTCGCATGCGCCAACTCGAGCCACAGTTGACACTAGCCCTTGACTGTGGGAGTTGCTCCGTTTCATCAACCCAAGGTCCACATCAGGGCTCCCCAACCTCCGACCCTCATCTTCACCTCTCGATGCTCACAAACGACCAGCCGCGCCTGCTTTGAGCTTCTCGCGATGTTTCGCAACCGGTAGGTCTCCCTGTGTGGTCATGTTGTTGCTGCACCGCCCCGTGCTGTGATGTTCGCGCGTCGCGTCCGGCCCCGGCAAGCTCGTAGCTAACCAGCCGTCAGATCCTCACAAGCAAAGCCGAACGAAGAGCTGCTGGAGACGTTCAAGGCCAGCTTCCCCCACCTCGCTCAGCGGTCGCACTCGATTGCAGCGCCTCAGGGCCACTCGCTCGCCGATGCGCTCGACGTAGCACACCCGGCCAGGTACGTCCCTTCTGCGCAGCCCTGTATTTGTTGATGCGTGCTGCGTGATGCGTGATGCGCAATGCGCGCCCGCCATGCGCCCGCCGTAGCGCGCCATGCTCCTTTGTCCCTGCACCCACGCGGCTGATGCTCCCCGAAGCCCTTTCAAACCACGTTACTGACGAGCTGCAACAGGCCTGGCGACGCCGATGACATCAAAGACCAGGATCCCACCCCGCGCGGCAACAACGAGCCGTGGAGGTTCACGCCCTCGCTGCTCGACCCTAACAGCTTTGCATTCACCACCTTTGCCAACCAGCCTCCGGGCTACTACACGCCTACGCCGGGCGGTACTAACACGCTCTACCACAGCCAGGCCGGCGACCTGCACACGCCCGGGTTCAGCTTCGGCCTGGGCACGCCGCTCTCCCTCCCAACCTCTGAAGGCGCCCTCCACGCTGGCCAGGCCGCGCCCAATCCCCACCTCCAAGGCTTCAACCCTCACGCACTAAGCACCCACCACCACTTCCAGAATACCAACCCATTTGGAATTCAGCCTCAGCACTCCCAGTCGTTTGCGCCCCACCAGTTCACGCACCAGCCATCTGCCTTCGATCATGCACCCCATTCCCAAGTGCACGATGAAGGACCCATGGAGAATGTCATTCCAGAGGTTGAGATGCAATCTCCTTTGATTGGCTATGCTCCCCAGCCTTTCGATGGAAATATGGCGAGTGCAGTGGCCCCCACCGTCCATCCAAACCAGAACTTCCGCTACCACGTCACTTTAAATGCGCCGACTGCTATGGTAAAGCAGCCTGATGAGGTACCCGTGACCTACCTTAACAAGGGCCAAGCCTATACCGTATCGCTAGTCGACACAATGCCGCCTACGCAGGCGCCATCAGCCGCTCTCAAATACCGCACCTTTATTCGAATCTCCTTCGAAGATGAGCAGCAGCGACAGCGCCCTGCTTCTTGCTGGCAGCTTTGGAAAGAAGGTCGTGGTACTAACGAAGCGCATCAAAGGGGTGGTCGCCTTCAGGCGGTTGAGTTTGTGGATCCAAGCCAAGTCGGCGGCGGCGAAGTGCAAGGACGGCCAAGAGTCGAGCTTGAGGCATCTTCTTTCGACGGCTTCGTCGTAACATGGACTCCTGCGCCAAACGCCGCGGCTGAATGCTCTCTGGCAGTTAGATTCAATTTCCTTTCCACCGACTTCAGCCACTCCAAGGGCGTTAAGGGCATTCCGGTGCGCTTGTGCGCCAAAACCGAGTTGGTCTCAGAAGTTGCTGGTTCTCCTTCCGAGGCACTCACCGCTGAGCTTTGCTACTGCAAGGTCAAACTCTTCCGCGATCATGGCGCAGAAAGGAAACTGTCAAACGATGTTGCACATGTCAAGAAGACTATCGACAAGCTGAAGCAGCAAATTGCCCAAGTCGAGTCTGGCATGAAAGATTTTGGAAAACGCAAGCGCAGTGGAGATGACAAGAGTGGCAATGCCCGGCCTGGGAAACTTCAGAAGCATAAGAGGACGTGGTCAATGTCTTCTGCAAGCGACAACCAGGGTGCTCGTCCAGCAGCCGAAGAAGACTTGCACATCAAGCTCGCCTCTCTGCAGGATATGTTCAGCTCCACACGTCCTGTCAGTCTTTTATACCTCAAGGGCGAGGAACAGGATGACCCAGATCTTCATCCAGTCCAACTATCATCAACTCCTCAAGATCTGTCTAAGATCGACACCAATGTTGACGCCCAAATGTGGGAGGCACAAAGCTCGCAGACAGGTAACTCGTCCATGGTATCGCCGACTCCAAGTTCGCAATCTCTACACTCTGAAGAAAAGCGCCGAGCCTCCTCCTTCCAACGCCCTGGGCCATACGGACCGCCATCACGCATGACTTCTGGCGAGTGGAGAAGTCTCCCGCAGACTGCTACAGGTGATCTCAAAGGGATGGTTGCAATGCATGCCGGCTCCGATGTCCCTACCAAGGTTCAGCGGCCTTACTCTGACGATCATGCCCTTTCTGGCTGGATCGAGGCTCTTGGTGTCGATCAAACTTACCAGCCCCCACCCGAGCCTATGCTAAAACCAGGTAAGTGTCCTGCCCCTTCAGTTTTTTTTGGCTATCTTGCTGACGCGGTGCACAGTTGCCTGCTTTTTCGTGCAGCCCAGAATCGCTGGCAAGCAGCCCGAGGACAATTATTTCCGAGCTGTTTATGTTATGGAACGATCCGTCAAAGCTCTTGTGAACAGCATCGCTATGAAGATCAATATTGAGCCCACCAAAGTGACTCGCACAGTTCGGGTCAACCAAAAGGGTCTCCAGATCTTGATGGACGACGATGCAATCAATGCAATACCGGAGCAACAAGACATGGCAGCCGAATTCCACGAAATCGGTACACCTCCCGTTCACTCTGTGAAGCGCGAATGGGACGCCGGCCCTACAGACATACAGGTTGACGGCGATATTTCTGTCGTTGAAGCTGTGCATTCGACCGGTTATGAGCTCCGCCTTCTTTTCTGAGCGCTAAATCGAGTACAGGCCTTTGCAGCTTTCACCGCCTCCACTCGATTTAGACTCACGACACATTCATACTTATGATTTTGTACTATTCGTACATCAACGGCGGGTCACCCCCGCCCTACAGGGGGCTAATCGTTATGAACTGTGTTCTTGGACGCTCGCTCATTGCTACCGGCGTTGAGAAGGTCTGGAGATACCATTTGTTCTTTGCGTACGAGATTTTTTCTTTTGTTGATATACCTTGTTTCTTCTTCTTTCGGTTCGACAACGATACCCATATACCATTTCACCTTTTCCGCGGTTTCAGATTGCGAAGCAACAATTTAGTGCAAGGTTTCTGCAGGAAGCAATGATGGTACATACACGTGCGTAGGGCGGCGCTGCAAGAGCGCAGTAATTGTCTCGAGCTACAGAGAGCAAACGCGCAACCCTTCTGACGAGGACGGCAAGCAGCGTCTGACAGAATTCAAATCATTACACTCCTACCAAATGCTTCCAGCAATCCTTTCCGCCCTTGCTCTTCATGAACTAGGACAGAAAGCATTTAGCCCTGCCTGTCGAGGTTCACTAGTCACCTATCAATAGTTAGAGCTGATACTGACAAGGGTTGCGCTTGACTCCACTTGCTGCGACAGCAACCACACGGGAAGCTTCTGCGGTACCTCTGGAGGCGTACACATGCCTCGAAGCAAAAAGTAAACTTGGTACCGCACAATAGCCTCGCCTTTCAGCTCTTGACACATTCACAGCTAGAGCTAGAAATGCCAAGCTTACTTCGGGGGCATAGCTCCATTTGCTTTTAGGTAAGCAGTGGTAGGTCACTGATGCCCTGCTATTGGCTTTGATACGACCTCGAAAAGATCATTAACATAAGGATCGACCAAGCTGCTGCCAATTTATTTGGTTTCTCAACCACATGAGATAGTCCGACACCGACTTCCGCACCTAAGGTAATGGCGCTGGCCGCTACAACTAGGCTGCGCAGGATCCCTTGGGCAAGCGAAATTGTAGTGGCTGGTGGGCAGGTCTAGCCGGCGCATCCTCTTCAGTCAGTTTTTGCCCAGGTGGTATGACGTCATAGCGCATATCCTTTCATCCAATCACAACATCGCTGCACCAAGTTGTCAGATAGAGAAATGCCAGCGCATCTGCGTTGGAT
Source organism: Stagonosporopsis chrysanthemi (assembly GCA_022560025.1). Lineage (NCBI taxonomy): Eukaryota > Fungi > Ascomycota > Dothideomycetes > Pleosporales > Didymellaceae > Stagonosporopsis > Stagonosporopsis chrysanthemi. The sequence goes on from JAFISE010000094.1 coordinate 23,201, forward strand.
CTGAGATCCTCGAATAGGAACTTCCCGGGCAAACGTTTTCGAATTAGGAGATGTGACCTCGTGCTCAGAACGTACACTCCTGCAAAGGCCACAAGCCATTACCAAGACGATTCATCCACCCATCATCTACAGTTGCTGCAGGAATGGTACGACCATGGCAAATAAGGTGCTGGAATAGACTTGACTGTTGCCAATGCTTCGCTGGCGTCCGAATGATTTTGGAACGAATTGTTGTTCTACAAGAATGGAAAGGTCCGTGGACATCAGCATGAGCGTATCAGACGTTCACGCCTCTAAGGATCCCGTGAGTATGCAATCATTACGACACCGCCTTGCACCACCTGGTTACTCGCCACCAGTGCGCGTACTCTGGGTCTCAGGGTCTCGAGACCCTGCATACAATGCTGTGAGTGGCATTACCAAGAATGGGCAGCTTGCAGGCGACGCGTAACACTTTCTAATCCACCGACAGCCTATTTGGTTATCGGTCTTCGACCAAACGGTCACTCGGATATAGTACTCTTCTCGCGTAATTCTAATCTTAGCAAGTCCATGTGTAGCCAAGATGCGGAGCAGCTACCGACCACTCCAATCACCAAAGACTATGCGAAAAGATCGACAACACAAGCACCGCAAAGAAATGATATGAGCCACAAGATTGTGACGACTCAGGACCTGTGGCTACATGCACTCGCCACAGCGGCTCGGTGATTTTCAGCTGAAGGAGGCTCCAGGTGCCACCGAAGCTAAGTCTGACGTATATTCTGCAGAAGCTTGTGTTCTCTGAAGTAAAGATCGTCTTTGCAGAAACTGACGACGTACCAGATCAGAAGTTTGTGGCAAACACATGTCAAGCCGACCGAACGCCCGTAGCACCGCCACAAGCAATACGTATAGCGACTTGGCAACGTTACTGGCGTGCAGACTCAAACCAATGCCGAGCATTTGGAACCAATGCGGTAAACCCCGTGACTGCATCAAAATGAGGCTACCCCGAAGCCACATCGAAGTTGCCAAGTGCGGGGCACTCACGCAAGATCGCAGCCACATCTCCGCCCATCCTTGAAAGAGTCAAGATGGCTGGACGAGAAGGCCGTCGGCCGTTGCTAGACGTTACAGAAGCATCGTTACCTACCGGCCATAACTCCGTCCCACGCAGCATGCCACGAGCTGAGACGAATGTCACCTCAAGGCAGCGGGCGAGAACGAGTCGGATATGGCGCTCGAACCGTTATAGTGATTGCAATTGGTGGAGATTGATGTGGCTGGGAACTTCGAGACTACGAGCAATGCTCGGCGAAGTGCACCGATGGCAGCACTTTTCTTTCGGCGACATTCAAAAGGATGCATATGCGGCAAGTGCCCTTGGTACAGTCCCAAGGCCTTAATTATGATATGCGCTTGTGGCTTCACTCTGGCCATGACCAGTGCGGGTAGGGCTTGAACAACAGCCTTTGGGCCGCATCGAAGTATCTCGGATATTGTTTTCAGATCGCACTCGATATCCGCACCCTGAGACCAAAACAATAACGCGGCGAGTATCGATCGATAGCAATCCTCCGGACAGGCTGCGGCATCGGTGTTATCCATGCGTTTTTCCTTGCAGTTCGGCACTTAACAGATGTTGTAATGATGGCAGATCCTACATCACAAGACCATCGCTAGGAGCAGTTGCAAGTCGAGATCTCTGCGTCGCAAGCGCTACTAGCGACCTTTGATATTGACCGCTCTTTACACACTGGACTTTTATTACGAGTAAGGAACAGTACATTTGAAGTGGAGATCGTTGAGTTCTCCATGAATTCACGATCGACGTTGGTGACTTGGCCCCTAATCAGCCAAAAGAAAAACTTTCGAAAGAGCACGTGCAAATAGGATCGTGCCTACTGGGTGTGTTCAGATCGTGATAAGAATTTGCTATCATCATTGCATCACGGGTTCCGTTTTCTCTAAGCTGCAGAAATCGCAAGGGTTGTCTCCACAAGACGTTTGTCGCTCTCGCTCTGGTGTGATCTTGTTCTTCCCAATCAAGCAGTGTGACATCTCGCTTCCCGCTCCTGCAGCATCAGCAGAGCGAATACAAGATCGTAGCATGGGTCCATGAGCTCGCGCCGCTGACGCGCGCCTGGAAAGCAGCCGGTTGGGCGTACACAAGGAGATGCACAGAGCTGATGGATCGAGCCACGTCGCCCCGGTGCGCAAAAGCCAGGGGCCCGCAAGGTTGTCTCCAGATGTTCAGCGCGTTACTCTCGCAGCCTCTTGCTTTTCCCTCGACCTCGTCTTCTCCCTTTTACACATCACGACACGTATCACATCAGTCACCACCGCGATTACAAGAGCGGTTCGCATCTTTCTGTGTAGACGCTTTGTCGCCCGCGAGTCAGGCAGCTAATACGATAATCGTCAAGGACAGGGGAGGAGGCCCTTCCTCAGTCCGAGACCCGCGGTTCAAGGAAGTGCACGGCACGACGCGCCGTGCTCAGGGCAGCTTTTCCCGATAGAGACACTCAGTTTATGCATCGTCGTTTGTACGGTTTTGGCCGACTGACTAAAGGGTTGGTAACCCGGGATGCCGGACTGATATGGAGATCTCGCACGAAGGATGCGCTTTGCGGAGAGCGTACGGATGTTTGTGGTCCGAAGTCCGTAGGATCGGAGGGTAGAGAGTGAGGTTGGCGATGCTGCAGAGAATGGCAAGTAACCCGATTTTTTTCAGGAATTTTGAGAACGAAGATTTTTCACGATGATATGTATCTGTTGCCTGTAAATGGGAGACACCAATCAAAGCAATTACACGTTTCAAGGCTCATGTGATGTCGGCTCCGTTGCCGATGGGTGTAGCCATGCTCACACTGACGAATATACATAAGCACCATCAAGAAGTGAAATCGCAATTTCTCCTTGTGAAATTCTTCTGCAGGGTGATCAATCACTTGGCCCTTCCATATCGCTTCTCTGTCTTCACGATCTTTCAATTTCAGTTTGAATTACCGCACGGGCGCTCTCCAAGAAGAAACTACCAATGCAGTTGTAGTAAACTTATGCAACTCCTGGCGCTCCAATCTGCCTACAGAATCTGTAGCCGCATAGCTTAAGCTTTCGAGTGAAAGTCCGTTGCATGTATCGTGGACTCTAAGCATCCTATGCAGACTTATAGATGACTTTGTATGCGCTGCCTTTACAAAGATGAGGAGTCTCTTGCTGATTGGGCCAGTCGAGGCAAACGACATGGCAGCATGAGTCAGTAATTAGCATGGAAGAGACGAAAATAAAGTCAATCACCATTACTAGAGCTCAGGCTTAAAAGAGTTCGACACGGTTTCTTGAGATATCTAAGGACACCAGACCAGACTAGTCAGTGTCCGGCATAGCAGCTTGCTCATTATCAGCATCGTGCTTTGTTTAAGAGATATCTAAAGCACATTTGTGACCACGGCAGGCATGCATGATATGGAGATTCCTAGGGAAGATGGGGTTTGCACTGAAAACGAAGGACGGAATATCTGATTTATGATGAAAGCTGTAGGCATGAAGTATCTATTTCATTCGCTAAAGCAACTACCCAGGTCTGTAGAGCAACCGAAAGAGCTGGCGGAGTGTCAACTGATGATCAAGGCTGGTCTCAATCAAGACTTAGCATACAATCAGGTCTCACTTGCACCGCCGGTCCAGTATCGATGGCAACGGCGACACGGATGCCACCGGTATAGCAAAAACGCTACCTCAAACGAATATTCACTGGCATAATCCACCAGGTCTCAATGCGCTCTCATGTTGAGGATGTGCATCGTGACGTTACATGTCAATTGCCTGTCACTTGCATAGTTGCTTGGATCTCCTCAATCGTCCAACTCTCTTCCAAAATCGATTAGCCGTAGCTTCTTTGCATCCTTCGGATGGAACTGCGCAATTTTCGCCCTCACTAGAAATCGTGTCGCTGCCGAATCCCGTTCGAGTTCATAGTATGCCTTTCCTCCGCCAGGGCCGATCAATGTTGCAAACAAATTTTCGATGAGCTGCCGCAATTCCGCATCGGCTGCCTCGGCTTCTGTTGGCGGCTCCTCTTCATCGTCTTCGATGGCGGACTTGCTTCCCCAGATCTGATCGATTCTTCGCTGGCGCGTTTTGTCGGATACTGTCTTTTTCGACGACTTTGCTTTGCCTTGCTTGGTGAAACCTGCGGCGAGAGTGCCGTTTTCGACAGTCAGCATATCACCAACGACTGGACCTCCTAGCTCTTCAGCTGCGATCATCGCCGCCAGGTAGTCATTGATGAAGTCATTCATAGCCTCTCCGAATTCTAGTGTTGCGGTGTTATAACTGTCTTTCTGCACCCGCTTGGTTGCAATCAGCTCTCGAGCAAGTTGTGCAGGTGATTTCTGCGAGCGATCGTCCCGTTGCGTACGCAGTCGTTCAATGCGGTTCTCCATAGCTTGCGCAAGAAGTCTGGCATCGTTCAAGTTTGCTTCCTCGCGGCTCAGGATCGTTCCTGTCTTCCCTATCTTCTGTTGCGTGCTAGAGATTACTTCCTTGGTGCCCTGGATATTCTCCTGTAGGGTGCGCGCAGTCAGAAGTGCCGGGAGTACAGAGCTCTTCTCTGGAAGGAACGGTGCAGTGGGCGTGAGACGCTTGTACGCGTCTTTGACTGCAATAAGTTGTCGTAGCTTCTCGCGCTGATCCGAGGAAGCGAATGCGGCTGTTTCGATGTTTGTGTGTGATTGCGCTCGCAGCTACATGTAAAGTAAGAGAAGCACTATGGCATTGGGGGCCGTCCATACCGTATCCAGCGCGGCTTGTTGTTCCTTAACGCGCGCCTGCAGTTCTCTCACTGTTTGTGCCAGCCGCGCCTCAGTATAAGACGCGTCAAGCTTCATTTTTTCATCATATAATTCATGTACACCATCGGAATATTTTCGAATATTTTCTACGACGTCGCCGTATCGTTGCGCCATATCGTACTGTCTCGCCGACTGTAATGCGCTGGTGCTGATGTGTTCTTTCGTATTGCAAGCGACAGCGACGACAAATTAGGCGACGTCGCGACTTTCGCCTGGTAAATGCGTGTTTCAATGCGCCCTCTCACTTCTTTTGTTGTATTGGCAGGTAACGTGCACGTTACACGTTACACTGAAAGCATACATACAGGCAACTGAGGTCGCACACGTGATTTGAAACCGCCAAGACTGACGATCTCCACTTCCTTTTTCGCGACGATTGCATAACGTCCTTTCCCGTCGCCCACTCCACCTTCCACTCCCCAGAGCTATCTCGCGCACTACCCCGCCCCTGCCCTTCTAATCACACAACCTGTGGAAGCCGCGAACCTTGCTTTGAGAGAAGGTTTGACGAGCTAGCTTTTCTTACGTGGGCGGTTTCTTCTTCTGCTCGACATCATCTCGCCCCAAACCAACACCCTCTCCGACACTCTCGCGTCCTTTGCACACGCTCTTGCAGTCTATCACAGACATCAAGAAGACACCATTCCGACACCCATACCATCTGCACGCTTCCAATCCAGTCCAAGCTCCGACCGACCTCACCTCCACGCTCCCTCCAACCGCACTCTCGCAATTCCTTCCCAGCCGCCAGCACCAACACGCTTTCCTTGACAGCCCCCGCTGTACATAACAACGAATACAATTGAACAGTTCCAGCATTCAGCTTGAGCATTTGCGTGGACTGTGAACGAGCTTATCATCCACCCTTCAAGATCCCCCACAACAGCTAGGATTATGTCCGCCTCGCCAACCATCGCAGCCTCCACCAAGCGCCCGCTTGAAGAGCCCTCTTCCCCTGCCGGACCCAACGACCAGCCTGATGCCAAACGCCCCGCACTTGACAAGCTGGTGAAAGATGATGCCACTACCGACGACATTGAGACAGCACTTCCTGTTCAGGCAGAGAGCATCGCTACAGAAGACGTCACGGCCAAAGGCAATGAGCCGGAGGATGAGATTGCTCAAGCAACTGCTCAGAACGGCGAGCAACACGCTCAGGCAGATACAGTCGTTCCGGATGCTCCCGGCATTCTCGAAACCCAACCTATCCAGTCCACTTCTGGTGCTAATGGCCGCCCCGGTAACGGCAACCAGCAAGTTGACGAGACAAACTGGTTGCATCTGCGAGCCTGCATCGGTACCAGCGAAGCTGCGACCATCATTGGCAAAGGCGGCGAGAACGTAACTCAGATTCGACGCCTTTCTGGTGCAAAGTGCACCGTCAGCGACTACTCGCGCGGTGCTGTTGAGCGCATCCTTACCGTGAGTGGTCAGGTTGATGCAGTGTCAAAAGCATTCGGTTTGATTGTGCGCACTCTGAACCAAGAAGATCTCGAGAACCCTTCAACGTCCACATCAAAGGCTTACCCTATGCGCCTCCTCATCCCTCACATCCTTATTGGTTCCATCATTGGCAAGGCTGGAGTCCGCATTCGCGAGATTCAAGAAGCATCCAACGCAAAGCTGAACGCTTCTGACACCCTGCTGCCCAACTCTGGCGAGCGATCATTGGTTGTCCTCGGTGTCGCCGACGCTGTGCACATTGCTGTGTACTATGTTGCTCAGACCCTGGTCGAGCAGCTAACAGAGCGCTTCGGTGGACCGGCCGCGTCTCAGTATGCTACACGCAGTGGTATGGCTGCCAATGTCGTTCCTGGAGGCATGTCTGTCCAACCGTACGTTCCTCAGCCGGCCGGAGGTCAGTATTCACAACCTCACCCGCACAACTTCCGTCGCCAAGAACCTCAGCGCACTCCTCAACACGGAGGCTATGGCGCTCCTCACATGCATGGTCAACCACCTCAACAGGCACCATATGGACAGCCTAACATGCCTTACGGAGCTGGCTCGCCTGGTCGTGCTCACTATGGTGGCCAAGCGCAACCGACGCCATATGGTGGTCACCACGCCGCAGCACCCGTTGCACATGGTGGAGCACCCAGCCAGCCGCCGGTTCAATTGCCCGGCCAGCCCCTCACGCAGCAGATCTTCATTCCAAACGACATGGTGGGTGCCATTATCGGTAAGGGTGGAGCGAAGATCAACGAGATCCGTCAGCTCAGTGGCAGTGTCATCAAGATCAATGAGCCCACAGACAACAGCAACGAGCGCCTGGTTACAATCACAGGAACACAGGAGTGCAACCAAATGGCACTCTACATGCTTTACTCCCGTCTCGGTGAGGGGCATTGATCCATTCATTTGAAGAAACGAGGCTAACGCCTGCTTCAGAATCGGAGAAACACCGCATTTAAGCACCTGCGTTACCGGAGCCACTGCGTATGTTCGTGTCTTTGAACGATGCATTGCCTGAAAGCTTCACGTTTTAATACAACTGCACACCTAGCGCGGCGTTCTCAGTGAAGGGTATACTTTCACGCTTGTTCGATCTTGCGACATATGCAAGCACATCCAGCCAGCAATTGAACGTTGGCTGTGCCTGATGATGAACAGTGGACAGAACCATCTATTCCCTATCTATTTCAGTCACATGTACATGGCAGCTCTTCGTTAGCAGCAGTCATTAAGCAAAAGTTTTTTTCCAATACCACATCTCTGAGCATAGTACCCTTTCTGAATCCCGTGCATTATGCAACATTCGTTGTTCGCGTGAGCTGTTTGACGTGTTGTTGTCTTGTCTGCTTCTGCCAGGGTAACACAGCCACCGTTTCCGGCGTTTGTTTGCTCCGCTAGGGGGTCAGCAATGAACAAAGCAGCGAGACTCTGCTGCACGCAACCGCAAGGTAATTGTCGGAAAGATGTCACACCAAAGAAGTGTGATTGTTCACGGTTTATACGGATATAGATGGTCGCATTCTAAACACGCACATTCCTTAAGAGTCAATGACGGAAGCGCAGCCCTCCCGCTTGCGGTAGCAGTACCAAACCTCATCAAAACCAGAATGTTCCCTCACTGCGCATGTCTGCTCGAGTCTGTGACTTAGGGGATCTCCAGTGCATGCATGGTATCGAACTTTGACTGTAGTAGAAATCAGACAAGATGCACACCATGCAAGAAACAACGATAACTACACGCAACATCGGCATGGCGTTTACCACCGAACCATCACCTACGCGCATCCTCACCAACCTACCGCCGCCATACACGTGGACAGGTGCGCGAGCCGGCGAACTTCGGTACGTTATCTATGCAAAGGACCTCACTGCTATCACAACTGACCGAGCCAACCATAGAGCTAACTCTTCGGACTTTACATCCACTGTGACCCTCTATATCGGCCCAAAGCACACTCCATTCAACATTCATACTTCACTTCTCACCACGCAGTCACCCTACTTCCGTGCTGCACTCAACGGTCCGTTTGTCGAATCCACAACGAAGACCATCACGCTTGACGACCTTTCGCCAGACCACTTTCAACTACTCGTCTCCTGGTTGTACACATCATCTATACCTGCGCCATTCAAAGATGGAAAACCGGCGTACTACACACTTTTACACCTCTACTCACTCGCCGACCGTCTGTGCATGGAGGGTCTTCGAAACGCAGTGGTGGACTTGATCGCCGACCTCGCGGATCGGACAAACTCCGTCCTGACACCGAGCGATACACGTATTTTATATGACGGTATCCGCGACTCTGCGCCGCTCCGCGACCTCGTCCTTGATCTCTTCGCATTCAAGAAAACAGATCGCCTTGTGGAAGGGCACGTGGATAGCTGGCACGCTGCGTTCCTACGCGAGCTATGCGTGCTGCTTAAGCGGCCCTGCTCCCAGGCCATGGTCAGGCACAGATTGCGCATGTGGTGTCCTGAATCCTGGCACGGCGCTAGGAGCTGCGATAATTGCCGTGGTGTGCTGCAGCCGCGATTCGGCGCTGTGGCGTGTGATGATTGCTGTCTAAGCTTCTGCACAAGGTGTGTAGAGGCTGGTGTTGCGATGGCTGGGTGGGACGATGGTAGGGGGAAGGAGGAAGTGGATGCAAGAGATACGACTGAGGGTGCTGGGGCTGACGTGAAGATTAGAAAGGGCAGGAAGTGGGAGGCTTGTAAGCCGTGGAGGGGTTCGAGGTGTGCGTTGTATCATGAGCACGATGAGACGGAGAGGTGTGGAGACATCTTCATGGGAAGATAACGAGGCGTGGAAAGGAGACCGGAAACATGGCGACATCTGCATAGCGTTTTGGAGTTCTGCAGTTCTTAACTTTGGGTTTGTCAGATCATGCATATACCATAAAACAAAGGCAACAGAATTGAACAGTCTACAGTTGTTGAAGAGCAGAAAGAGCGACGCTTTGAACGCCGTAATGGTATTGTATCCTCCAGTCGTATCAGTCACACATCCGGGTGGAGAAGGCCCGCCTATTTTACATGGCTGAGAATCGCCTTATTGACTCCAAAAGTTGAGATTACAAGTAGTACACAGCGGCACAAGAGGACGCTTATGCAACGAAGTTCTTGACGTTGTTCAACCACCTGATGTACTCCTTCTGCTCCTTGTGGTCAATGTAGTCGGGGATGAAAAGAGCCAGGCGGGTGTTGATACCACGCTCCTCCAGGTACTTCTCCAAGAGAATCTGAAGGTCCTCGTCAAGGTTGTTGAAGGGAGGGCCGGTGTAGAGTGTCCTCCTCGCCCAATCCTTCTCAGCGGTCTGAGGGTCGGCGAGCTCGGCGTCGGGAAAGTAGTAGAGGTCCTCGATTATGAAGTCACCGTCCTGAGCAGTAGCCTCGATGGCAAGAGCTCCCTTACCAGGGCGCTCGATGCGAATGCTGGCATGAGCAGGGAAGCCCTGCTCGACTTCGCCCTCGCCTTCATAGTCGTCTTCGAGTTCCTCGCGATCGGCGGGCGCAACACGGTCCTCGGGGGCGATGCGAATGTTGCCATCCTTAGTGTTGCCCTGGTTGATGGAGCCCTTGGTGCTAGCACCACCAGACTGGACGTCCATATCGGCATCGTCGTACATGGCCTGGTCCTCGAGGGCGTCCTCGGGGTTGACATTGTTGTTAAGGTCGGCAGTGGTAAAGGTAATGCGGATCTTCTCGTCGCCGAAGGTGCGGGACAGGATGACTTCCTGGTTACCGGCCTTGTCCTCAATCTGTAAAGAATTAGCATCTCATCTACGAAAACCAGAAGCTCTTCTCTTACCTCAAATGGGCTGTTCTCAAGGTATTCCTTGATGTTGGCGGAGAGATCGTCATCCTCCTTCATGTCCTCCTCCATAGAGATCTCGCTCTGGATCTTTGCGACAAGCTCTTCATTTGCTGCAACAACGTCAGCCCTAAGTTTATACAGACATGACAACTGCACATACCACCGCTTTCTTGTTTCCTGACAGTAGAGACGTGGAACGAAGCTGTGAGCCTGGGGGCTGCCTGGGACCATGCTGGCTGGAAAGCAGCTGTTTGGCGGAAGAACGACAATTGCGGGCGGACGGCCTTTGTGAAGCGGGCCGCGCGAGGCGCAGAGCGAGCAATATTGCGGAGAGAGAGCATTTTGTGCAGTGTGTGGAGGGTCGTGATGAGCAACGGCAGTAAATTGTGGTAACTTTTTGAGGTTACCAAAGCTTCTTGACATCAGTGCTTGGCGAACCATGACCGCGGCCAAAATGTTACTCGCCGCTATCGGCATGAAATGGGCACTTGTCTTTCCTCCACATTGTAAAGTTCGCGCATTATTTGCGCGCATTACGTTTCTTTCTCTTCAGCTGTTCCGTGAAGTCGTACTGCCATTGCGTGTTGTATTGTACAAACGTCATCGCGACGAGTCATCGCGGGAGCTCTGAGCTTGAGCACACGACTTCAAGAAGGCAACCCTTTCACATTTCTGACATTGCATATTCACAATGGCGACAGCACCTTCAGAAAAGAAGAAGGTATTGTATGGGTGTGTCCATGCTGTGACGTACGTGGACTGATCTCAGGGCAGGCGAGTGCTATGCGCTCGATTCTGGCAGGCGCAACTGCCGGAGCTGTAGAAATTTGTGAGTGAAAAGCACGGATTCCTCGAAACATTGCTAACTTGAATATTGCAGCCATCACATATCCTGCTGAATGTACGCATACTCTACCAGAAGTGAATACGAACCATCTGACCTCTCTCCAGTCGCGAAGACAAGATCCCAGCTCAACCGGCGGTTAGCAGACGGCCAGAAGCTACCATGGCCGCCGTTTGGCAAGCAATGGTATGCAGGGTGCACGACTTTGATCATTGGCAATTCGTTGAAGGCAGGCATAAGATTTGTCGCGTTTGACGCGTACAAGAACATGCTGGCAGACGCTGAAGGAAAGATTTCTGGGCCGGCGACAGTCATTGCAGGATTTGGTGCAGGCGCTACAGAGTCTCTGCTCGCTGTCACCCCTTTCGAGAGCATCAAAACACAGCTGTAAGAGTTGCGCATACAACGTGACGGTTTTTGGCTGACATATGGCGCAGTATCGACGATCGCAAATCTGCAAACCCTCGTATGCGCGGTTTCCTCCACGGCTCAAGACTCATCGCCCAAGAGAAGGGCATCCGCGGCTTCTTTCAAGGCTTCATTCCCACCACAGCCCGTCAAGCTGCCAACTCAGCAGTCCGATTCTCCAGTTACACATCGCTGAAGCAGCTGGCGCAATCATACGTTGCTCCAGGCGAGAAGCTGGGAGCTGTCAGCACCTTTGGTCTTGGAGGTCTTGCTGGTATCATCACTGTTTACACAACCATGCCCATCGACACGGTTAAGACCCGGATGCAATCGATAGAGGCGCGTAGTGCGTATAAGAACAGCTTGGACTGTGTGGTTAAGATTTTCAAGAACGAGGGCATCCTTACATTCTGGTCAGGCGCTCTTCCTAGGCTGGGGCGTCTGATCCTGAGTGGTGGCATCGTTTTTACTATGTAAGTCTGCGATTTCGTATTAATGACACGTTGCTAACGGGTTGCCAGGTACGAGAAGTCGATGGAGTTCATGGATAGGCTCGACCCTCAGGGGCGATACATCTAACAGCAATGAGCTATGCAGTACGATATTCAAGTATACAATTTTGACTTCCGACTGCGCTTCAAAGGTCGTTCAAATTCACTACTACAGCACCACAGCCTTCCTATCCTGGCAGTTCCATTTAGACCACCACTGATCCTATCGGATAGTTTATCAACGCAAAGGCGGCCACTGTGGTCACAGACAGAGTGACCTGTAGGTGTAAGAATCAACTTCCAGATAAGCCTCCAGCGTGGCAACCCCTTTCGTATCATAAACCCAAGCATAAATTCTTGGCGGCACGATTCCGTACGATGATGACCAACTCAACTAGCAGTGACCAGGTGATGGCACTAAGCAGCATTACTGGTCTCTGCAACATGTACAACTGCAGCTTCTTTGAGAACGGTGCAAGCACCGACGCGGTCATACCGGCAAGACGATTAGGAAGTCCTCTCAATCTTTGGAGGTGCTTTCCATGGCGGCAAAGAGAGATAGTCTGCTGGGAAGCTGATGCTACAATTGACAAGGCTATGACTGAAAATGCGTAGAGGATTAGCCCTATCTAAGCACAGCCCTTTTGTGATTATCGACCACAAGAACACTACGCTGACAACAGTGGCGAGCAGAGCGGCTTTTCTTTGTGAAGAGCGCAGCTTATCTGTGGGGACATCCTATCACGTTCTCAGTACCGAGTTCCTGCGCAATAACGAATTTGGCCTTTCCCTGGTGTCTCTGGCGTGCAGGAAGTCTTCTAGCGCGTGTGCCGTTGTGCTTGGTAGAAGCCTGGTGTAGCACTCAAGGTAAGGCTGACAAGCTCTGCTACTTCGGGTGCCTTCGCCATTGTTTTGGAAGGTTGAGGCACGCATGATGAGACTTCTCACCAAAAGTCGCCGTATATCGGCCAGCATATATGTACGTATCTGGGCAACAGCCTTCCAACAAACCGACATGGCGGTCAGACTTGCGCGTAGTAGCCCTCCGCAGCTCCTCAGTTCTGTATAGATTCCGATCCTCGGGTGCTCTTCTCTGATACGTTCACAAATCCAATAATATATTACTTTGACGTTCATCGTCCACAGATTGGCGAAGACTGAGGTGCTTATCAAACCACCAGGACACCATCATTGGCACCCCATAGAAATCGGCAGCTGCGGATGGCAACGGACATATACTGGACGGCAGAAAGTCATTACAGTGCTAGACTCCGCGGCGCCGCTTTCCAACGTCTGAGGAGGGATAAACAATAAATCCTTGATGCCTGCTGTTCGGTATTTCTCTTTTGGCCATTCAAGGCAGCGCGTCACGAACGCGTCTAGGGCGTGAGTGGGGCATGCTCCGTAAAGTGGGCTGCTCCTGCTGTCCGTCTCTTGCTAAACCCAACGTCGTTATGTTTGACCCACAGCAAGTCCTCAAGAACACGAATATAGTCAATTACATATCACTCCTACCAGACATATTGCAGTGCAGGTAGAGAGAAAAGGCCCAAATCTGTACTGATCAGATGGGACGGGCAACCGAGGTTGGCCTACGTCAGCACCAGTCGAGGATGGTGGGGTTGTTGATCGCGGGATAGATGGTATGCGAGCACGCAATTCCGACTAGAGATCACAACAGGAAGCTTGATGATTTGACAGCATCTTGAGGAGACAAATGTCTTGGGCGGGTAGGGATGAGGGGTAGATATAAAGTTTTGCAATTGCGCACTTAGAGGGTGAATCGCACTTCGTACCAGTCAATTGGGCAACATTTACACCTTACAAGCTTCAGCTTCACAACAGTGCTTCCTTTGACCTCTTGTGTCTTTCTGTTTACATACGATTAGTCTTACCTGAAGGCTTCATGCAATGGCTCCTGCCTTGACATCATCGGCGCCTACAGCTCCTCACGAGCTGTCGAAGGGTCTGGCCAACAACAAGGTGGACAAGAACATTTTCCCTGACGGCATCCGCACATCGGGACAACACGAGCCTCTCTTCGACCAGCTCCACCCATACGAAGACTTCCCAAAAGAGATCACAGGGCCTACTGCGTGGTCAAAATCCGATTACCAGAACAACCCTGAGCGCTGGACACATGTCTTCTCCGAGTCTGAAGTCGCTGAGATCTCTGGCGCCGCCGATAAGTTCATTGCCTCTGGGGAGCCGCTAACCGGCATCACAAAAGAGAAGTTCCAGCTCCCGGAATTCAGCCAATTCCTCGAGCCCCTTCGCAAGGAGATCATTGATGGCAAGGGTTTCATCCTGTTCAAAGGCCTGCCTGTCGGCGAGTGGGGGAACCAGAAGTCTGCTGTTGCATACATGGGTCTTGGAACATACCTTGGATACTTCGTGAGCCAAAATTCGCGTGGACATGTTCTTGGACACGTCAAGGATCTCGGCGAGGATGCAACTCAGATCGACAAGGTGCGCATCTACCGCACCAACGCACGACAATTCTTCCATGCCGACGATTCGGATCTTGTCGGTCTGTTGTGCATTGCCAAGTCGCTCGAGGGTGGTGAGAGTGATCTGGTGAGCAGCCACGAGGTCTGGAACGTGCTGCAGAAGGAGCATCCCGATGTTGCTAGGCTCTTGACTGAGCCCATCTGGTACTTTGATCGTAAGGGGGAGACGAGCAAGGGTCAGCAGGAGTGGATCCGAACCAGTGTGTTCTACCTCGAGACCGGCGACAACCCGCGGGTGTACTCCAAGTAAGTCTACATCGCTGCTGAAGTCAGTCACAATTCTAATTCAATCAGGTGGGACCCATACTACGTCAAGTCCCTGACCCGCTTCAGCGATAAGGGTCTCATCCCTGCGCTCTCCCCCGAACAGGTTCGCGCCGCTTCCATCCTCGACGAGACCTGCCTACGCCTTGCTCTTCACATGATATTGGATATTGGAGACATTCAGTTCCTGTCTAACAACCACGTTCTTCACGCTAGAACGGCGTACAAGGACTTTCCCCCACCGGCGCCCCGCAGGCACTTGATGAGGCTCTGGCTGAGCACACCAGAGGATGAGGGTGGCTGGAAGCTGCCCTTCCACGACAGCAAGGACAAGAAGAGGGGTGGCATCCAGGTCAACGACACACCACCTGTGGCCCCTTACGATGCCGAGTGAGAGTGAGACTGCGTGATCGTACATCCCATAGATTTCTCAACCTCAGTATATAGATACTAGGTCATTATTTGATACCAGTGATTCGTTGTTCCAAGTGGTATCAAGCTTCATTTGTGCGAACTTGCACTTTACCTATACATATGCCCAAGGATGCCGAACGCCGCGCTTGCTGCGCAAATTCGCGCGTGGTAGTCGCGCGAACTGATTTTCAAGCCATCTCTTGTAGGGATCGCAGGCATTGTGCGATTCCACTGCTGTAGGCCCCATCTCCGTGTCGGCAGCAAATCCAACTTCTTGCCAATCGCCTGAGCCCCTATCGCATGGCCTCTAGATCTTTGAGCCGTGTCCTTTCTCACGCCTAGAACCCTCGGCCACGGCCTCCACCACGACCTCCACCACGGCCACGACCACCGCCGCGACCTCTTCCACCGCGCCCTCGGTCACCGCCACGGCCTCCTCGGTCCGCCTCTTTCCTCGCCTTGTTCTTCGGCTTTGGCGCATCATCGATAAGCAACGTGTCGAGCGGCAGAGAGTCGGGTAGAATGATGTAGCGAACTGTCGAACCGCGCACGGTCATGGTGTCGAGGGTCACGGTGTCCCGGTTCTTCGGTGTGTACTTGACTGCTCGTAGCGCAACGTTCATAAGCGGCGTAACAGCGGTGATGGTGCCATTGACGATAGTGCCATTCTTGAGCTCGACAGTAACAGTCTCGTTCTGGCATTTCATGAGGAATCTGTACGTTGATCAGTTGCAGCTCGCTTTAGGTGTGGTTTGAGAGGCTGCGACCTGACGAGCTTCATGATTGCGAGTTTTTTGGCAATATGATTGGGTGTTCGAGGCAATTTATTCGGTCAACCAAGCGCGCCGTGTTTGCGATCACGTTGTGGGTTGTGGTTACGTTGTGAGGTTAGCTGGTGGAAGCGTCGCAGCTACCCAGAAATTACGGCAAGGCAGCGAGAGGCTTGGCGATATCACGTGCGCACACCTTCACGACCTTCGAATCACTGATTCTGATTCTGTCTCACGAACGCATAACCCTGAAGATCTTATAGGATCTTATGTCTGAAAACGTTTTTCTCTATTCGAACGTTATTGGCGCGTTCGCATCGGTTCTGTCGCATCGCTGTTCAGCTGGCAGAACAGTGACCAGAATTGTCAATTTAGAATGGAACGCCAGCGACAATACATTACTGAATAACGATGGCTTCAAGCGACTACAGTCCTTTCCTTGATGATTTAACGCATGAAAGGCGCGATCAAAGTCATGCGATATACCCACGCAAGGTTTCTGGCAGAGGTCAACTCACTTTTTCGAATGGTCATTGTCCCAACCTCGTAACAAGTCTGGCCCTAAACTTCTCGAAGGTGTGAGTAACAGCTCTGCAACAACACCAGAGTTGCTCGAGCTAGCAGCATCAAGTTCGGAAGTTAATCGACTTTCCGACTCTATGTCTTGGTTTCGGGATGCACAACAGCCTATCTGGACGGCTACCATTGGCCTACGGATAATGATTTGCACTCCTACCTATGACAAGATCACTCAGAACAACCTCCAGCAACCGCGCATCGCAGTGTTTCCGCCTCTTGTGGGGCTCCTTTGTCGCTTCAGAATCGTTGCCTTGCGCCTGTCTCCACTTTTGCACTCCCCTTCGCTAAGGATGTCTATATCTGCCGTAGGGCAGCCTCTCCAGTGGATGCGGCTTGAAAGAATAATATGCACTACGTCAGGCTATTGGCGGTAGAAGAGTGCGGGATGGTTCCACGCCTCCGGGTTTACCGCAATCCCCAGATTCTTTCCCCGCATTGGCATGGTGGGCACGGAAGCAATGCTCGGTTGCGGTGTGCTTGCGCATGACTGTTGCATGGTCAAGATCGTCCAGTGTGATCTACGTATAAGATGATAATCACGATCGGTAGAAACCTGCATCGGCATCCTACGGACTCTCCTTCATCACCGTGTCAATATGGCTGAGCTTAGGAAGCCCAGCGTCTCAGAAGATAAGGTCGAAGTTATCAACGACACTGCCGGAACACACATAGATGCTATCGCAGAGAAGAGATTATTGCGGAAGTGCGATTTTTACGTCCTACCGCCCTTATTCGTACTATTCCTGCTTGCCTTTCTCGACAGTAAGTAGGGCGCCGCATACCAATATCTACACTAAACTTCCTCAGGAACCAACATTGGAAATGCAAGGATTCAAGGGCTCGAAGCAGACCTCGACATGCGAGGTAGTGACTACAACATTGCACTGTTCATCTTCTTCATCCCGTACATCATATTTGAAGTGCCCTCAAATATTGTGCTGAAGAGGATGAGACCATCCACATGGCTATCGCTTATAATGATACTTTGGGGAATATCAACCATCGGCATGGGCCTAGTGAAGAACTTCGAAGGTCTGATTGCTATGCGTGTCCTGCTTGGCTTTTTTGAAGCCGGCCTATTCCCCGGTAAGCAGCCAACTGAGCTTCTACATCTGAACTTGGTTGTACTAACACCAGAAGGTTGCGTCTACCTCATCTCCATGTACTACAAGCGCTATGAGCTGCAATGGCGTCTGACGCTCTTTTTCACGGCGTCGATTATCGCTGGAGCGTTCGGTGGTGTAAGTTGCTCTACCCACATGTATTGCATCGCTGACGTTGTCTAGTTACTGGCTTTTGCAATTGCGAAGATGGACGGGATTGCAGGTCACGGTGGCTGGAGGTAGATCTCACCCAACGAGTAGAACGGCCATGTACTGACGCTGCCCTTCAGATGGATTTTCATCATCGAAGGAATCGTTACAGTCGTGATGGGTTTTGTCACAAAGTTCTGGTGTGCAGATTGGCCAGAAACCGCGCGCTTCCTCAACGAGGACGAACGAGCGCTGCTCATCGCACGCCTCAGTTCTGACACAGGAGATGCCGTCATGAATCGTCTCGACAAGAGGGCTGCTCGCCGTATTTTCTCAGACCCGAAGATCTGGTTAGGAACTCTGGCATACTTTGGTGAGCTACATCACCACCGCATCAAGCTTCCAAGCTAACTTTTACAAAAGGCATTGTCAACACGGGCTATGCTGGCTCCTTCTTCGTCCCAACCATCGTAAAAGAGCTCGGTTATACATCCTCCATGGCGCAAATTCGTTCCATTCCAATCTTCGTTGTTGCGACTGTCACCGCAGTCATTGCAGCATACGTGTCCGACCGCATTCGGAATCGATATTGGCTCACCATGCTAGGTCTGGTCGTTGCTTCCACGGGATATATCATGCTGCTGGCGCAAAACAACCTTTCTGCAGGCGTCAAATATTTTGCTTTATTCCTCGTCGTACCAGGTGGTTACATCACACAGCCCATTGTGCTAGTATGGATGTCGAATCTCGTCTCAGGACACTACAAACGGTCCGTTTCATCTGGACTTCAGGTAGGGCTCGGTAATTTGGGTGGGATCGTGGCGTCAAACGTTTTCTTTATATCAGAGGCACCGAAGTACCCAACTGGATACGGTGTAAGCCTGGGTATGTTATGGATCTGCGGTGCTGCCTGCACAGCACTTTTCTTCCTTGTCAAGACTGAGAATAAGAAGAGAGACCGAGGTGAGAGAGATTGGAGGCTCGAAGAACCGGATGCAGACAACCTTGGTGATGATCACCCCCATTTTAGGCTCACTACATAGACCGGAAGTTGAGGGTGCGAGTGAGGATAATTTCAATGATCGTAGATCACTTTTAACGAGGAGCCTGAGCTTACATAAAACCGGCTCTGTCGATCCTGCTCAAACGTTGTGTAAGTGACCTTTTCTGATGCTTCACCAGCATACGCACGCCCATCAATATCAGTCCACCACCATTAAACTCTTTAAAGAATGTATCAGAGTCAGCTTGCGTGTGGTCTTATGTCTCGATGCACAGTTCTGCCCCGAGGGTAGTCGCAGCGCCGAGGTGCGGTCTATTCTAGTCACACAAGAGTTTGGTGGCTGGCGTCGCCGTTATTTGACAAGGAGGCTTAGATTTGGTCTCGATAAAATCTGGTAGCTGGCATTGCAACGGTCGCAAAGGACGACCAGCCACCAATTTTTCCTGTCGTGAGTCGTGACGAAGTCATCAGCCGGTCAGCAGTAGGTCTCCGCGTCAGCTCTGGACAAGTTGACCATCACATACAATCTCTCGGATCAGATGACATGAATTACTTCTTCCTTTGACGCATCGACTGGACGCATTAAGCCGCACATGTCGTACGCAGTACTATAGCTGCCGTGAGAAAGAGCCGCAGGGCTTGCTTTCGAGACCTGCATAGCCGTCCTCGTGGCTGGACCAATCCTGAATTGGAGAGACAACTTCCGGAATGATACTTGACGGGTGCACCTAGCCCGATGAAACAATGAGGAATGACACCTGCAGGTACCAAGGGAGGAGAACGGGGAGCAATACGCGGCCAAGGGAGGATGAGCGTGCGGGGTATGAAAGGCTCAAGAATCCGCGTAAGTTGGGATATGATGTGCGAATAAGGTAATCTGGACACTCGTTGGTATTCAAGATGTTGGTGAGTTGATTGAACAGCGGTGGTGGTGGTCGGGAAGGCGCGTGCTGACTGGTTGCGTCGCTAGCGCGTACGTTCATTACAGTGGTTTTGCTTAACCATCATCCTTCTTTCGACAAACGCGTTCGCGCAAAGTTCATCATCGGAGGATGAATGCGACTGGTACTGTTGGGTGGAGAATAGACTCGACAGGCTGGAGCAGCAAGTTGTCAGGCTAACTTCGCTTCTTGTAAGTTTGACGATTCCCAATTCCGAACCTCCTGTGATCGAGACAGTGTCCATGCTGACTTCTGGCAGTCTGGATCGAACAACGGCGGCAAGCCTTCTTACTCTCAGCGACCTACACAATATACCACAAGCACTACGCAACGCTACTCGACCTCGTTCGGAACACCATATGTAAGGTACCAACAATGGACTGAAATTCGTACCTCACACTCACTTCTGTGAAGATCACTACAACTGCAAGAACCAGCTATTCTGCGCAGCCCACAAAAACGTCATCCAAACAGATTGTGACAGTCTCTACTACAGGTCAGGCTTCATACCCTACGGACGTGGATTCTCGCGATGGGTATCGGGCTATCGGATACTTCGGCAACTGGGACATATACGCAAGGAAGTTCTTCCCGCAGAACATCCCAGCCGACAAGCTTACTCATGTGCTCTATTCCTTCGCCGACAACAAAGACGATGGCACGGTCTTTTTCACCGACACGTATGCAGACACCGACATTCATTATGCAGGTGACTCGTGGTCAGAGAGCGGCAATAACGTGTATGGTGCTGTGAAACAACTTCAGCTCTTGAAAGCGAAGAACCGTAACCTCAAGATCATGCTCAGCATCGGTGGATGGACCTATACCAATACGAACAAGCACATGGACAAGCCCATGTCCAGCGCTGCTGGCCGTCAGAGATTTGCAGACAGTTGCGTAGCCATGATTCGCGACTATGGGTTTGATGGTATTGACATTGACTGGGAGTATCCTCAAAACGTCGAGCAGGGCGGCCAATTGCTCGACGTTCTTAAGCGAACCCGCAAAGCCCTCGACGACTATGCTAACACCCTCATTTATGAAGATGGCCATGGGGAGTCCGAGAAACCACGCTTCGAGCTATCCATTGCTGCGCCCGCAGGCGAGTCTAACTACAAGAACATGCCTCTTCGCGAGATCAGCCAAGTCCTCGACTTCATCAATCTCATGGCGTACGACTACGCCGGCAGCTGGGATAAGACCTCAGGTCATGCGCAGAATCTATACAAGTCGCGCTCGAACCCCGCCTCGACGCCCTTCAACACCTTCGACGTCGTGCAGGCGTACTTCAATGCGGGCGTTTCCCCTTCCAAAATCACTCTCGGCATGCCCATCTACGGGCGCGCGTTCACCAGCACTGCAGGCCTGGGCCAGCCGTATAACGGCAACGGCAAGGGTAGCTGGGAAGGCGGAGTCTACGACTGGAAAGAGCTCCCGCTGAACAATGCACCGGTGTACTACGACCAGGAAGCCGGGGGCACATACAGTTATGACAACAGCACGGGCATGCTCGTCAGCTACGACACGGTGGACATGGCGCTCAAGAAGACCGAGTGGCTGAAGAAGACGAAGCTAGGTGGTGCCATGTGGTGGGAGCTCAGCGGCGACCGCTACGATGGCTCCGGGCTGATTGACAATGTGGTCAAGTCCCTTGCTGGTAGGGATGGGAGGGGCATTCAGCAGAAGAGTAACTGGCTGCGCTACCCGGACAGCAAGTTCGACAATATCAAGGCGCTTGGGAAGTAGTGGCGTGGGTCAATAGTTTGAGTCTGATTTGCATCTTTGGCGTTCATGCATGTTTGGTGGTATGGGTCTGTGTCTGTGTCTGGGTCTAGATTCCGGTCGTGCGGTGCGGGTTGTGTTATATAGGTAGATATATACTTCGCATAAAACTCGCTTAGACGAATGTCGACGTGTGCCCGAACAGGTGGTCTGTGGAGAGTGTGGGTTTCACGGTGGTGGAGACGCGGTGCAGGATTGCCGTGTACGTAAGACCGAGGTTCAACCAGACCTGGCTGGCTTAACCTGTACCTTCGTACTACCATATGCTTATTAGCGATAGCGAGATTTTATCGAGAACTCATGCATTGGCGATACGTTTCAATGAGATTCGATATTTCGACATAGGTGGGGATGCAGACGCATGCTCGAGGCCCTGAAAGACCGGCCCACATGTAAAGAGGTATAGTACGCCGATGCCTGTTCAACGATAAATACATCCAAAGAACAATGCCGTTCCAACGCCAAAATGCACCGTACATGCCTTCGTTGATGAGGATTTCTTCTACTGCCGCCCTATCTCGTTTGGCGCACAATTCTCGCTCGGCGGCAACAAGCGATGGTAGCTCTCCTCGCCGGCCAGATTCGCCTCTCTGTGCTCCAGAAAAGTGCGTATCCTCTCATCGCGGTCCCCGCTCATAGTGGCATGTCTGCTGCGCTGGTACACGCTGCTCGCCTCGCGGTGAACCTGGTCTCTGCGCTCGACAACAGAGCTATGGAAACCGCTAAAGCGTGTTCCCTGCATGACTCCGCCAATCGCAACAAACGCGAAGATGAGCGACATGAAGGTGAAGTTGCTCATCTGAATCGCGCGCTCGCCCTTGGGTTGAGACGAGTCGTTTTCGCCGTACCAGCGCTCCCAGTCCTCCCAGGTAGCGTTGGCGCGTGGATCCGAGTTCCAACGCGTGCGGTCATAGTCCCAGTCATAGGGATTCCGGGTGGTGCCGCTGGAGGAGGGTGCGCGGTGGTGGCCGGCCCAGCCTGCGCCCCAGGCATCGTATGCTTTGCGCTTCTCGGCGTCGGACAGGATGTCGTGGGCGGCGACGAGCATGCGATAGCGCTCTAGACGGACAGCTAGTGGGAGCGTGTAGGTAGAGGACCCTGGGTGACAGCGGTCGGGGTGATAGAGTTTGACAAGAGCATAGTAGCGATTCTTCTTGTAGGCATCGCCTTTGCTGCATTTCAGAATTTGGTACGGTGTTGGGGTGGTGTGCGGATGAACGGGCTCAGGCCAGCTGAGCAGGTCAGCATTGCTGGTATCCGCGTGTTGCGCATAGGCGCGACGCTGTGTCGTGTGCTGCGGTCTCGGCGATGTATGACGACACGAGTGTGGCGAGGCGGCGTGGGAAGAGTAGAGAGGCGAGAGGGCATTGGCGTAGGACGAGAGCAGCACGGAGGACTTCTTAGGCAGCATCCTCACAGGAGGTCGTCAACAGACGGGTGGGCATCTCCAGGTGAGTTGGAGCACAGTCAGGTACTCGAGCCTAGAGGCGTGGTGGGGATGCGTGAATGCTAGAGCGATGCTAAGAGCGGGGATTAGGCCGCGCCATCGATCGCGCTCAGCGGCAGGGCTAGGTACTCTGCTCTAACCTGCTTACGGCATGCGACTCCTTCCACATATCCACAGCGAGGAAGCTCTCACTCGACAGTATTTACAGCAACAGTCCACGCCGGCGTGTCAGGGCACAGCTGCATGCGCGGCTACTTCCGCCGTGCACACGAGCTCATATTGCTTTTGCTCCGAGTTTGAACCCAAACGCCTAGCTTCCGGCTGCACCTGCGCGCGGCTCTAATTCGTTGTTGGGTGGACGCATGAATTGCAAGCCCAAAGCAGATGCTCTTCACTACGAACACGGCATTAGCTCTGGGTAAAGTGGAGGCTGTGGGGTTGCAGGTATAAGACGTTCCTGTATCGATTGCGCTAGGTGGTTGTGCCTGCTTGTTATATCCTGTTGCTTCCGCCGTCACTTGATCCCCTTGACCTCACCTCATGTTGGACACACGACCCGGCTGGGACTCGACCATGAGAGACCTGGAGCAAGAGCTGGCGGCCACCATAGCGCGTGGTTACGACAGCAATGGCCAACCACGTGTAGGCTTCTTCAACCTGACTCGGCGCATGGAGAACGAGGAGGACCAGCTTGGTGTCGACCTCACCGTCTTCGACTTCTTCCTACATAGGGCGACTGCGGCTGTGTTTGAGTGGTACGCCAGGCCCGATAAGTACGAGTCTGATCTCCCGAATGCGCTCATTATAATGACTGCTGGTAAGACGATTCCTCGGCCACTTATTCACAACTAACTTTCCAGAATGGAGATCTCTTCTCTCACAAAAGCACAAAGGTCAAAGTCTCACTGGTGTTACCGCTTTTCGCTCAAGGTTGCTGCAATTTGTTCTTCTATTCACACATCGATACCATCCAACACAGACCTGGGCAAGTGAAGAGTCTTTGCGAAAATTGAAGGAGCAAAACACCGCTCGTGGAGCGCTCTGGTCGAACGTTCATGGCGACAGGATGGAGCTTAATGACTCTGACTGGATTCTGGAGGACGAATTGATCCAAGCTGTTCGCCAACGCCGTGCCGCTGATCTGAGCCTACCCTTTTCCTTCGACCTGGATCGTTTCAACGACCCAGATCGGCCTGCGCTAGCGGACCTGTTGCCATTGTTCATAGAGCTAACAGCTGTACGAACTTGCCTCAATGATGAGTGGCAACCAACCTCTGACTGGTTTGACCTGGCCGGCCAATTCATGCTGCAGGCAGTCATTGACCAGTATGTAGCCAATGGACGTTGCCAGGTAGAAATCCTCGCAGCCATTTCTGCTATCGGCGGCCCAGGGGCGGAGCGTGACGGCGAAGCGGCCGATACTGTTGCGTTGCGAAGGTTGTTTTGCAAAGATGGCAGTCAATCAGAAGAACTGCCTGAATGGACGGCACTCAGGTGTCGATATCTCAAGGAGGTGAGCCCCAACTGCAGATACTGTGCCATACATTAGCTGATAAGTATAGGCCAACACAGTGCGCGATTTTGATAAGATCGAACGGCGACATCCATATGTCAAGTTCGAGGGCAGCTTGCTATCCTTTCTGCAGCACCTACACGAGAGCGCGATCAAGCCAGATTTGGTGCAAGTCGCGGAGGGGCGCATCAATATTGACGGCAATGAGCTATCGGAAGTAGAATCGAGAGAGATGATCAAACGTATGAGGCTTTAACAGTTCGATTGAGTATTCTGGCTCGCGTGGCAGATGCTCCCCCGATTGCCGCCTCTGGGTTCGTCCCGTACTATAATTCGCCACTATACGCCCAAGTTACCCAGGCAGCATCGCATGAACAAGCCGCGTAGCCCATCTGCAGGTTATTGTCAAGCTCCGGGGCCGGGTTAAAAATCTTGGCCAAGATTGCTCCAAAGGAAAGAGTCTTGCATGCCGACGTCTGCTAGTTGAGCGGCGAAATCAAATGCTTCGAAGGTGTGGTCGTTCTTACTGTCGGATTCCAAAAATGAGTGGGCATCGTCGAGAAGCACTGCGTCCTGTGGGTCGAAGCCTAGCAAGTCCGTAACGTCAAGGATACTGGCCTCCTTGTGGTGGTCTGTATTCCACACTGGTAGTGGAGCGAAAGTACTTGACTGGTGCTCCTGATCGTTTGATGGAGCACCTAGCTTCTGCCTTTTGAGTAGTGTGAGATTGTGATGTATGCGTTCCGCAATCTTCCATGACACGAACAGCTCATCCAAGCACTGCAGACAGACGTCGACGTTTGCTACTGCAGCTCTTCTTACGCTTGCCTCGCTTTCACTACTCGCGACTTGCAGCAAAACTAGCGCTGCCGAAAGAAGGCAATGAGTGGCGGATATCGGGCTTTTGTGAAAATTGCCAAATTTGTTGCGATACTTCTTGGCTGCAATGCACACATTTGTCGCTGCTTCGTAGCATACGCAGCTAGCTCTTTTGTCAAGCGCGTGTAGTTCGGTTGTCTTGGGTGAGACTGAGTGTGCATTGCTAGCCAGAAACCCGTTTCCAAGAAGGATCAGTGCGGTATGAAGGGTCATATGAAGTGTGTACGTTGGTGGGAAGGCATTTGGCTCCCCTCGGACATCCAACCTGAGATCGTCAGAAAGATCGTAGAGCCAGTTCTTCAGCTCAACGAGAGTGGCGTTGAAGAATGAATCTCGACGCGAGCCCGTATGCGATGGCTTTGGAGCGTAGCTGCAATTGTTTTAGCATATAAACCTGGACGGTGGGTACCTACGTGACCCACAAGCCAAGAAGGATCTTCTCGAGTATCTGACTCTGTGTTGCATGTGCACGAAGCAAAATTTTGGTATGCTGTGAGCGATGGATCAACCCACTGACGCCTTTTTCTGTCTGCTCAAGCGAAGGTAAGTATACAGCGCCTTGTACGTCCTAATAACGTCAGTTAGGTTTAAGCTTCCACATCATACTCCAACGCCAGTCATGCAGGCGATGTTTGCCACGTACCAGCATTGTGCACACCCGTCCAGAGTATGTTGCGTGCAATTTGTCCGTACAATACAGGGACCAGTATATCTGTCGGCTCAAGTCGACTTCTTCCAGCGGTATGTCCTTTGTGCCAAGCATAGATGTAGCATCGATGTTGAGACCCATATCGAGTGCAAGTCTATGAGCTGTGCCTTGGTGAAGCCACGCTACAGCATCTGCTGCTCGACTCTGTTCTGAGGTCAGCATGAAAGACTTCATAGACGTAGCAGCCCAGCTGATAGATATACCCACAATGTATAGAAGGACCATAATAGCCACTGCTTGTATTGTTGTGAGGCTTGGAGATAACAAATCGTAGTACAGGAGACTCTCTGCCTCTCCAAGAAGCTGGTCTCCTGCAGTATTAGAATCGTGTGGATCGGTGCGGACTTCATGTCTCTCGGAAAAGCGAGATCCTGCTGAGTACACAGCTCAATAATAATGGACTGAAATACCGCCCGCTACCTTTGCGTAAGTCTCTTCGGAACAAATTCTCGTCCAGGACCGGAAACCATGGATTCTGCCAGATGAAGTATAGATCAATGAGTTCTGCTTGGAGGTCTTCGTCGATTTGCAACCCTGACAGTCTGGATCGTGCCGAGGGCGAACGAGAGGTTTTGGAATTACCGTTGAATCTACGTAAGCTGTTATTGGGGACTGCGTAATCATCAGCACCTGCATCCTGCACTGGGAAAGTTAGAACGGTGAACATGCTTGGCCACAGTATATTGCTTACAAGTCTGAAAGTGTAAACGGCCACTCGTAGGCCCAAAGTAGTGACATTCTCCGTCCGCGTCGAAATTGATCGATTCATCGAGCGATAAGGTGCCTTCAAATGCCGCACAGATCTCCTCGAATTGCGCAGCAGTCGTGCTGCTATCCTGTGCATTTACAGAGAGCCCACGACGCGCATCTCGATACTGCGCAACTGCAGCGTCGACATCGATAGAATTGGTCCGCAAGATACATTCTAGCATCTCTATACGATCCCGTAGAAGTTGTACGTAGGACTTGGACGCTGGTTTGCGTCCGTCACTGACCACGCTGTACTGACAATCGACGGACTTGCTCAGACACGGTAAACAAGCGGGCCTTTGACCATCACACTATATGGAATCTGTAGTCAATCACTGAAGTTCAGCTGCGAGCGTGGCAGCTCGGAACAGGGGAGCGTACTTTGGCCCGTCGTTGGCGGCAAGGCTCGCAGGCTTTTGAAACGTACTTGCTTCGCTTCGAGCCATTGCCTGCTTTGATTGTGCGCGCACTGCTTTTCTGAGACATGGAGCAAGCCGTACAGTGAACATTGCGTGTGCTGCAGAAAGATACTGTTCTCGACGAGACTTGGCTGGTGGTAAGCTTGGAAGGAAAAGTGGGCCCCGCTTTGAAATCATTCAGGGACGAAGTCACGTCCTACACGGAACCCATGAGTAACTCCGAGCTCGCGATATCAACGTTGCACAGCTAGAGACTTTCGTCATGTGACAATCTCTTGTGTTATTCATCCGCAATGTAGGAGGTCGTTGTGCCTACACTATTGCGCGTAGATGCTCCTAACAAAGCGATGGAGCACAGCGGAAAGCAAATTCCGCCCCAGCAACAGAACTATAAGAACGCTTGTGTTAGTGAGCTTTGCTTCTTCTCCATCCCGATCGTGCATCAATCAATCCATACGTCTGGCAACGCGAATCAGTCGCATACCGAATCTTCCAACATGTCTCATCTCCAGTACTACCCATACAAAGGTGTTGGTGAGCGCAATTTGGACCAATACGGCTACAACCAGGCCGTCCGTGTTGGAGACCGGATCGAATGAGCAGGTCAAGGTAGTCATGCCCATAGATTGTTGCAAGTGCTTCTCCTAAGTTCTCCTAGGTGGATGGAATCGCGAGACGGGCGAGTTTCTGCTCGAGATCAACGCCCAAATCGACAAGGCCTTCGAGAACGTCGACCACAACCTCAGAGACGCCGGCGGGAAGGGCTGGTCACAGGTTTTTCGCGTCAACTCCTACCATGTACCGATCAATAACGAGGCGTTGGCGGCAATGACGCGAAACTTCAGGAAGTGGATGCCGGATCACAAGCCAATCTGGACCTGCGTTGGAGTTACAAGGCTTGGAGAGGATGACATGCGTGTGAAGTCGAGGTAGTGGCGCATGATCCAAAGTAGGCTGCTCTACGTCAACTTCTGCTTCTCCCAGCGTTGAATTAGGACCTGTCTGGGGGTTGTTGGCGAGCGCAAACCAAGCGGTATGGCAGAGAGCCGGCTCAGTCGCTCATAGTGGTAATGGGAGAACTCGGAGCGCCAGCAACGAGGAAGAGCATGCCGGATGCACCGGAATTGTCTAAGAGCTTGCTGAATCACAATCTGCGGTCTGACTCTCGGAGGACATGATGGCCTTCCTGCGGCCAGAGCTTTTTAAAGGGCTTGAACGTTCTTTTTGTATTACGGAGTCTTTTTGTCCGTAGCATCCGGTGTCGCGAGTCTCGACCTCCGCAATGCCGATATCAGTATGGTGCTCGGCGCTAACTGACATCACTGCCGCTATCCGCCGCAGGGCGCTCATAGCTAAACACGATGACGCGAAATATTACTTACATCTGACCGGTGTCCCGCTGATGTGCCCTCCTGGACATTTCTCGTTCTTTTGAATCTCGAATAACACATCCAAACATGGCGGATCTTAGCAGAGTCGAATCAATGCAGTACCCTGCGGGGCACCTGGCCCATCTCACAGAGAACCAGCAAGCGCAGCTGGAGGCTTTTGAGAAGCTTGCGCACGAGCAAGGCTACTTCACGCCCGCCACCGACACCACCGAGGCCAGCCATGACGATGAGACGATGCTGTATGCTCGCTTTTGGACACCTTGAAGCGCACGCGGCGGGGCACTAACGTTTTCCAGTCGATTCTTGCGTGCGCGTCGCTTCGTGCCGCAGGAAGCCTTTAGGCAGTTCAAGGACACCGAAGACTGGCGCAAGGACCAAAAGATCAATGACCTGTTCGAAACTATCGAAGTTGATGAATATGAGCAGACACGCCAGCTGGTACCCGTTCCTCTGCGCCTGTACAGCAGCACTGCATCTGACAGCTACATCTAGTACCCCCAATGGCTTGGCCGACGCGATAAGCGCGGCATCCCGCTGTACCTTTTTGAGGTTGCTCCTCTGAACTCCAAGAACATCTCAACGTATGAAAAAGCTCTGAGTAAAGCAAAGACGACGTCGCCAAAGGTCTCTACGAAGAACCTCCGCTTGTTCGCCCTCTACGAATCGCTCACCCGTTTCGTCACACCCTTTTGCTCCATGGTCACACGCCCGCATCCCGAGACTCCTATTTCGCAGAGCAACAATATTGTCGACATCAGCAATGTTGGACTGAAGCAGTTCTGGAATTTGAAGAGCCACATGCAGGATGCGTCCGTCCTGGCAACAGCGCATTATCCTGAGACCCTCGACCGTATTTTTATTGTCGGCGCACCTGGCTTCTTTCCTACTGTTTGGGGTTGGGTCAAGCGCTGGTTCGATCCTATTACAGTTTCCAAGATCTTCATCCTGTCGCCCACTAACGTCTACGCTACTCTAGCTGAGTACATCGATCACGAGAACATCCCCAAGAAGTATGGCGGTGGATTAGAGTTTGGGTGGACCCAGATGCCGAATCTGGAGCCAGAGATCGACGCTGCGATCAAGTGGGAAAATCCAAGCATAGAAAATGGCAGGAAGACCATACCCACCGGGCCTGTCAAGTGGGAGAAGGGGTCAAATGGCGACATGCAGGCCTGGGCAGTAGGTCGTGAGAACGGCAAGCCTCGTCGACAACTCATCTTCACTATACCAAACCCTGTAGGGTACAGGACGAAGCCCGTGGTCAATACACCCGCACATGAACTCGGCAACCCCCTCACGACTGTAGGCACCGCCACTCATCCCCCAGATGTTGATCTTTCGGCCGCCGATCAGTCTCCTCCCTCCGACTCACCAGCGCCCTCTGAAATCAACGAATCGTCAAATGTGGCTGCAGCCAGTACAGCGCCTTCGTCTACTCCCGCACAGACAAAGCTACCCATTCGTGAGGGTACATCAGAGACGCGCTTCGAGCAGCAGAACCAGACACATGCTTCCGGCCAGCTCGCAGAGGGCACACCACATGCAGCTGTGAGAGATCACGGCCACGGTGACAAGACAGTAACGATGGAGCCAAACACAGTCGGCCAAGCGCCAAAACAGATACCGCTTCCCGAGCGCGAAGAGCCTCCTGCGCCAGGCTACCTCGAGCAGGCGCAGAGCGCGGCCGCCCAAGCTTCAGGCTATGTCGCCTCGACGGTGACCTCCGTCGCGAACACCGTGACCGGCGCCGTAGCAGGCAACGCCAACAAGGAGGCGGATGTTGCAGAGCCTGTACCCACAAAGAGCCCAGCCGAGCAGCAGCTAGACCGCCAAATCGACGCGAGCAAGGATCAGAATGTAGAAGTGTTTCTGCGTGAGCAGAACAGGAGCCATGCATAGAGAGCCTGGCATTGCATCGTGTGTTCTTGATGAGGGCGTGTACGATATTATACCGTAGTGGCGAAGATAGCTCTGCATCCCGACCGATGTCCGATGATCGGCGTGGGCTTACGAATGAACGTGTCTTACTCATTGTCCTCACCAGGCACATGTTGACAGCTATGCTCAGAGTCGTTCTCGGATGCAAGCTGATGTCCCGAGTAACCTGTGGCTAACACGTTGGGAGACACAAAGAGGAGTTGGGGGCAAAGACGGTGACACAACCAAGGGGCTGGGGCAGGCCCAGGCGATCTGTACCACAGGGTGTACCGATGCTGAGGTCGGCGGATCGTGGTGCGTTGCATGCGTACCTCGTGTGTGTTCGCGCACGTTGCGCTCCAGGTCAACGCCGAAGAGAAGCTGGTGAGGTCGTTGCTTTCTCGAATCGAGAACAAGGCGATGTTCGTTTAGCACACAAGCCGGAGAGACTAGTATATTCACTCTGTCGCTACTCGCTAGATTTCAGATGGACTTTCCCGCCCCAAATGGTTTACAGGTCATGTAGCGCACGTCCAGTCGCGCAAATGCAAATGCAGATACATCTGTACAAAACACAACCCTCCTTATCAGCGACCATCCCATGAGCATATTGTCTAGCTCAGTGCGCCCACTGTCTGCCCTCGCCGTGCAAGGTATCATCGCACGATGTCGTTCAGCTATCAAACCTGTCTCTGTAATCTGAGACGTCGTAAAGGTGTTGTGGAAGGTTGCGCGACGCAGGAACGCAAAGGAATGAAGATAGGCAGAGATAGGCACGCATGTAGAGAAATGCAGGGTAAATCGTGAGAAGCTGCGTATGCGTGAAAAGGATAGTGTGCGACTGCTTTGGATGCTGTTGATGTTTTCTCAGACCAACATGCATTTGTGCATCGACCATACATGCAGTGATCCTGCGTGCGCGACAGGACGGTAGTGTCACAGTAGCTCATAGGAGATTTGGGCTCCGCGGAGCACGATATCTGCGCATTCTTTCACTGGGTGCGGGTGTCAACATCTTTGATGGAACGCTATCCTGTAGATAGTGAAGCAGATATTTTGGCTAAATGCTGGAATCGCATGTAATCCTCCAACGCCCGCATGCTACGGCTTACACGGGCCGGTAGTGTACATGCGAGCACGGAAAGGATCGTCAATGGCGCTGGGTAAGCTTACGTGCGGGGTGGACTAGGTGCTGAGAGTTGGTACAGGTAACATGTATGACAGCAGGAGCATGAGAGGGCAGCACGTATGCAGAAATCACAGATGTTGAGTGAAACACAAGATTGAGATAGTACCAACAATAGTTGGTCCAGGGTATAATTCCTCCAATATGTACAACCACATTTAATGTAGTCTATACACTACCATTCACTGCCACACATGATCTTGATCCAGATCCGTGTCTAGGTACCCATACTTTCTATGCGGTCTAGGTATAGAAACGGCGTGCATGAAGTACTCGCCACGCCCCTCCTGCCGCACACAAGCACGTAGTCACTTAGACAGTCTCAGTCTTGGCGTTAACGTTCTCGGTGCCAACGGGGATCTCGAGGTGCTTCTCGCCAAGGTGCATCTCAGATGCGAAGGTGCTGTGAGGCTTCCAGGCGCGCGAAGTGCGGGGCGTCGTCTCCTCGAGCATCTTGTCGACCTGCTCGAGCGTAAGACCCTTGGTCTCGGGCACGAAGAAGAACGCAAACAGGAAGGAAATGCAGCACAGACCGCCCCACATGAAAAAGACGTTGGAGCCGAGGCGGGCGGAGTCGTCACGGTCGGCAACCAAGTATGGGGTGATGACGCCGATAATGCAGTTCCAAAACCTGTGGGGTGTTAATGACTTGAGGTTTGCGATGAAGGGGACGTGACTTGGACTTACCAGTTGGAGGCGGTAGACAAGCCAACACCGCGCGAACGGATGGTCAGAGGGAAGATCTCGCCAATGACAATCCAGGCGGCAGGACCCCAGGTAGTGGCGAAGACGGAGATGTTCAAGCAGATGAAGGCGATCATGGCGCGAGTGGCGGCAGGGTTGGCTGGGTGGTCGACAGTGTTCTTGCCGGCAGTGGCACCAATGGCGCCGACGATGAACTGCATGATGACCATACCGGCAGCACCCCAGATAAGAATACGGCGGCGACCAATCTTCTCGACCATGACGAAGGAGGCGGGTGTTGAGAGCACGTTGACAAGGGTGGTGACAAGGGAGATCAGGAAGGGGTCGCTGATGGATCCGAGTTGCTGGAAGAAGACAGGACCGCTGTGTAGTATTAGCGTAAGAAATCTGCGATTGATATGGGGCGGCTTACAAGTAGAAGATAAAGTTGATACCCGTCAGCTGCTGCATCATCTGCATGCAAATACCGAGAATGGTACGACGCTTGTTGGAGGCAGGGCTGGAGATCTTGCCCTCGAAGCAGGCGGCCCAGGATCCAAGGTAGCTGGTCTGGGGAACGACGGACATTTCATACTCGTGGTTGGCGATGATCTCAGCAAGTTCATCCTGGATGTACTCAGAGTCGAGAGGCTGGCCACGGACGCGACCGAGAGCGGCGGCAGCCTTGTCGAGCTTACCCTTCTTGACCCAAAAACGGGGCGACTCTGGCAGTAGAGCAAGACCAACAGCCAAGATGATGGCCCAGAGGAACTGCACAGCGATGGGAATACGGTAAGATCCAGTGTCGCGGCGGTTCTGAGTGGCGTAGACAACACAATTGGCAAGCAGAATGCCAATGGTGATGCAGAACTGGTAACCAGCAACAACGGCACCACGGACCTTACGAGGAGCGATTTCAGACATGTACCTGGGTTTGTTAGTGATTCTGATGAGACATGTTATTCGCAGGTGACGTACAGAATGACGATGGCGGAAATGAAACCAACACCGAATCCAGCGATGAGACGGCCAGCGACCATGACGTTGAGACCAGTGGAGGCAGTCTCAAGAATTCCACCTACACAGAAGACGGCGCAGCCCACGATGATGGTCATGCGGCGACCGATGAAGTCGGCGAGATCTCCGGCGATGATAGCACCGAAGAAGGTACCGGCAGACAAGATGGAGGTGGTCAGAGACTGTTGCCATGA
Source organism: Stagonosporopsis chrysanthemi (assembly GCA_022560025.1). Classification (NCBI taxonomy): domain Eukaryota; kingdom Fungi; phylum Ascomycota; class Dothideomycetes; order Pleosporales; family Didymellaceae; genus Stagonosporopsis; species Stagonosporopsis chrysanthemi. Next base: position 56,676 of record JAFISE010000094.1, read on the forward strand.
GGGGATACTGAACTGTGTGTTGCGGTAGGCTTTGAGTTCCTCGGGGGATGCACCAGGAAGGGCGATGTCGGGATATTCTACGCCAGTGTACTGATTGATGAAGAAGGGCATGTTGAGGACGCCGCCCATCCAGCCAGTATCATAGCCAAAGAATATGCCACCGAAAGCTGCAAAGGCAACAATCAGATAGGCGCGGACGGTGACGGGTGCCTCGACGCGGTTGACATCAGTCGTACCGGTGACGGGGATGGCTCCACCACCAGGCATGTCTGCTGTGTTGTTGTAGAGTTGTAGAGTTGTAGAGTTGTAGAATTGTAGAATTGTAGAGTTGAGGAGTTGGAGGCGGTAGTGGGCTGGATGTATCAAGGATTAAATAGTTCTTCGGTTAGAAGAGGCGTCCCGCGCAGCGAAGAGTGAAAGCTGGGGATGTCTGTGAAACTGCGCGGGACCCCAGCTTTTAATATGGATCCCAGGTAGTGGTAATACAGCCAGCACGGTGCATGCGTGTCGCTACGAGTAGATGGGACGTTGGGTAGAGTAACCTTACACAGCACCCTAAGATCAAAAGGGGTGGTCCTCCGTATCTCACGTTTCTGGAAGGCTTGTCGCGTCTCCCCACTGGCTTCTCACTCAGTCCGTTGGAATGCCACCTGCAGACATGGCTGAGACGCAAGAACAGCGTGGCTGCACCTAGTCCTCCGTCGCTGTGTCGCCTGAGCTGTGCCGTCTGGAAACACGAGTCTCTCCACGCTTGCAATTCCCAATGCGGAAAGCAAACAGTCGGTCCGGAATGCGGGATGCGATTAAGCGGGGACCAAACCTGGGGAGTCCAAGCTCGCCCAAGCACCTCCCGAAGCCAGCTTTGTTAGCTGCGGGTTCCGTTGAGGACCCCTACTCCGAACCGAGGACCGCGCGCATGAGCCAATGGTTGTCTGACTTAGAGCGAATGCGACACTAAATCGCGGTTCGGTGAAAAGATCACATGCGGTGTCATTTGACTCGAATCCTGGCGCCCAGCCCCTTGCCCAGGGCTTACATGGAGACAACGAATGACTGCAGATTGTTGTCCGTATCTGTCCTGGTGACGGTCAGTCACATTTGTGTACGGCAAGCCACAACGCGCCACTGCCATGTATCTGAGCCAATATTCACATTGGCTGGTACTCAACAGACCTCAATACAGAGGAAAACAGCACTGAGGGCTCAGACATTACCTTGTACATCATCGCAAGAGCTTATGCGATGGTTGAAGCTGAGTGCGTCCCGCCTTACAGCACAACCGCGTGTGCGGTGGTACATCTCTATTTCCAGAAGTGGTATGCCAATAACTTGCAGCGGTATTGATTGGACAATGTTTTTAACACGCCAAGATCTGGAGCATAAGCTGAGGGTTGTTATCTCCAATGATCAATCTCATTGCATCGAAGCTCGATTCAATGGACGCCTCGTACTACATGCCTGTCTCATGGTCAAAGAGTTCGTCTCGCCGTCAGCTTGTAGTACCAAGGACTAGCCGCAGCCACTTCGATCTCCACGAGATACGCGTTGTGGTGTTCACAAGCAATTGTGGCGCCGTTGACATTATGGTCACCTTTCCTCTTGGTTGTCTACATCCGTGCGACGCATCTGGAGAACCTTGCTGTCAGGCGTCCATAGGCAACCCCAGCGCGTTAACGAGCGAATGGTACGAAAACGTTGATCGCCGCTTGAATTCCGAGCACACACTTCCGATCCGTGAGGTAGGGTAAGGCTTCTGAGGAGGAGCACATGACGGAGCGACTGCGAACAAATGGTGGTGGCAATCGACCGCCATCACACGTATCTCCAGGAGTGGATATCTGCATCTGGAGCAGCCACACGTCCACAAAAGGAACTGTAGCCTTCGACTCATGTTCATTAGCAGACTTCACGTCAGGGGCTGGGGGTATTATTGGACCTACAGGCCACAAGCACTCGGGGTAAATCTAAGTACGAAACGTGCTATACTGCGGCACGGCAGCTCTTGTGTTGCGCTGATTTCGGTGTCTACCTAGTAGGAATGCAGGCGTTTTTCGCGACACCAAATTCTAAAAAGCTTTGTAGTCTTGCTACGCAGCTCCTTTACGTGTAAGAGAGGGCTGTCTAGAGATGTGTTGATGGCCGTAAGGATCGTACAAAGCGTGTACAAAAAGCGTGTTCATGAACAGTCTTCGTCGTGACATAGCACGACTTAGGCACATATTGGCAGTTGCAAGGCCGAAGGATGTACCAAGTAAGCGAGTTCGAATATCCGAGGTGCTGAGGAACGCTCGTGTTCTGTTCCAGAGGACGCCGTACAGGAAGGCAGTTAAGGTTTACCAACACTCGTAGTTGACAGAAGCTACTGGCACAGCGTGTTATTGGTCTTTCCGAGCCTTCGCAGCCCTTGAGCAATCTAGAAAGGCACAGACAAGTTGACTATTGGCAAGTGACTCCAGCAAGCATAGTGACCAGCCAAGATGCCAAAAGTACTGGCAGCCGTTGGCTGCTGTTAAGATTCTGCAGGTGTTCACAAAAGGAGGGGATCCTCTCGTAGCTCCACTTCGGGCCTCTGTAGAGTCGATCAGCAAAAGTTGGCCTGACTCATGGCGGTACCCATGCTGATTCGTGAAGGTGGTTGAGGACTTGCGGCCACGCGAGACCCACCTTCGGGAGCTGCAACCACAATTTCTTGTGCCACCCCACTAGCCAGGGCACAGATATGTGACATGAACTATTGTTCGGGCTGCTCCGAATGAGCCTCATCAAGACCACTGTGTCGTGATGTTCAGCCTGGGTTGCGATGGTACACAGTAAGCAACTTGAAAGATCACTCGGTTATGATCAACGAAGCATCGAGACCTGACAGCGCTGTAACGACCTGGAATCCATAACGCGACCAATCGACCGATGACACCGATATGCACCCAAGGCTCAGGAAACGTGCTGTCGATTTCGCGAAGGTCGCTTGGCGCAGGATTGAAGCGATAACAGCAGGATGCATGATCCCCGCAGACGCTTCGTGCGCAGTAGGTCAGGTATGGTGTGGCTCGACGATATGTCTAGCTATACGCAGGTTGTTCATACGAACTCTGCTTCTGTCGAAAGACTTTAGTTCGAGATCGTATGGATCGGAGTCGAGAATAGGTTTTGGAATGGAAGTATGTATCTTTCCTTCGAGCTGTTCTGATTCGCCAGGGAGCTACCCTGTGGTCTCACAGACGCATGTAGGTATGGCAACCAATACTCTTTTTTCGGTGATTCAGGGACTAATGCCATCTGGTACACGCTTCCGCCCAGATCGGGGAATTCTTGTCGTAGACAGAGCAAATGCATGTGTGAATGTCTTGCCAGAATGCAGAACAGCTCAATGTTATTTTGAGCCGTGTTGAAGCACAGCAACACTCTTGAGAAAATCGCCATGTGCCAACGAGCACCTGTATCGACCCAAGATTTCGCATACACGACGTAGGTCCCATGGAGAACAGACCATGAAAATTTGGTGACAGCATGACGCATCGTGATGATGCTGATGCGATATTTGACTGTTACCAGAGAAACCCAAAGGCTACACGCAGCATTCAAGAATTCGACAGTACATCATACCCAAGGGACCAGCGAATATGTTATGGGATGTTTGTCATTATATTTTGCTTCCTATTGAACAGAAAGATGCACCGCGCGCGATATGCTTAGATACCGGGATTGCGCCATGAGCGGAATGCCTATGCCTATGTCAATGCCCATCAGAAGAATCCAACAAACGCCGTGATGTGCATGACATGCTCGAGACTACCGTGAGTCGTGACCGTTAGCCATAGTGCGCCTTGGGACTCCAAATAATCATACAAACAGTACCACCCTGATGCAGAGAGCAGAGCAACACAGAGAAGCTACAGATTAATGCGCAAAAGACCACGTTGCGTACCAAAGACGACGTGAATCAGCAGGCAGCTTACTGCAGGCCCGCCTTGGTCATCTTCACCGTGTGAGGGATGGGCTGCAGGATTCCCTTGTTATCCACAGCACCAAGGGCCATGCCCTTCGACCAACCCATCTTGGCCAGCAAGGCATGGCCCTTGTTCTCAGGACCAATCTCAGGGGCGTTGGCACCAACCGTCTCGCCGTCACGATAGCCGGTCGAGGGCTTGCCGCGCGCTCCGCCGAAACGGACTGTGGCAGCCTTCCGAGGACGATCGCCCTTCTTCGAGAAAGCTGCTCCAGAGAGACGGTAAATCAGGCCTTTATGGAGCATTGCCTTGTCAAACTCGTCGTCGGTATACGTTCGCGTCCGCGTGGTCTTGGTAAGTACAGTGAACCTATCGAACCCGTCTCCGCGAGAGCGCGATGTGAGCTTGAAGAAGTCGGCGGCCTGGTGGATGGTCGCACGTCGAGAGGCGTCCATCGGAGGAAGAGCGAGAGTTTGCATGTCGCCAACCAAGAACTCGCGCATCTCCTCGACAACATCCTCCATCATAATGCCGTCCTTGTACTTGACCTTCAGGCTTGGTGCCTTGCCCTTGCGTCCAAGAAGACCCTGCTGTCGCAGCTCCTCCCGCTCGACCTTCTTCATCCGCTTCTTTGAACGATCGTTCTCCCAAGCGTTTTGCAATTGTTCGTTCAGATCCGAATCGTCAAGAAGCTCAAAGGGCATCTGGCCACGTCGTCCTTTCTTCTTAGGTTTTAGGGACGGGCGCTCAGTGTCCATGATATCGAAGCCATTGTAAGGATCCATGTCAAGCGCATCTGCCATAGCGGATGCCGAAGGAAAGTTAGGCTCGCGGTTCTTTCTCCCTCCTCGCTTTTGCTGCTTGCGGTTCGATCTCCCGACATTAAGAGGTATGAAGTCATCTGCGCGAGACGACCCACGGAAGTAATCGTCGGCCGCGTAGAGCACAAGCTCGTCTGCACCTAGACCAAGCTCCTCCTGCTTCTGCAGGACGCGCGCAATAGTCTCGTCGTCGAGCTCCTCGTCATCGCCAAACTCATCGTCTTCATCGTCCTCGTCGTCTTCGTCGTCGTCTTCGTCGTCGTCATCTTCATCGTCATCTTCAGTGCGCTCCGAATCGCTCGAACTGCTGTCGTCCAGTTGTGCTTTCTTACGGAGTAAGAGAGCCGCCTCGAAAGCCTGGATCAGATCTTTTTCTGCAGAGCTCTGGAGGTAGCTTCCAGGTAACCAGCGAGCGTCGTCTACCACGGAGCCCTCATAGACGCACAGGTACTGCACTCCGCTTTTGCGGTTGCGCTTCGAGACGATCTGACCTACGGTATCCATAACGTCTGATGATGTGCTCATGCCCTCGAAGTCTTGGAGCATGTCGGAGTTCCAGCTGTCGCTCTGGGCTTCTTCGTCACCAGCTTGACTCCCTGACGCGGACTCCCAGTCATTGTGGCTACCGGCATCGAGATCCATCTCGCGCCTTGCAAAGGTCGAGGCAGCCACCATATCATCGGTCAGACCGAAATCTTCAACGTTCTGCATATAGTCGTCCATGGCGGCGTCGCGAGGATTGACATGCCCGGCAAGAAAATCGCCCATGGCTGGACGATCCTCGACAGGCAACCACCCTACACCAGGCTTTGACCGAGACTCCCATGCTGTTGTAGTGCCTTCCCACGAAGCCTTGTCTCCTCTTCGTTTCGCGAATGTTGCATCGGTCACGATGTCGGTGTCTGAATCGGTATCGGCATCTTGGGGGAAGGCGGCAGGAGCAGTAGTAGAAGAAGCAGGTTGTTGATCTGGGGAAGGTTAGTGACTGGTGGAGGTGGCGCCAGTGCAGGATCGTACCTTTTACTCTAATGCTGACGTTGACCTTTGGCTGAACATGCACATCCTCGACAGGGACTGAAGCAGACTCGGCGACCTGTGCAGCGACTTCTTCTGCCTTGACGCTAGCCTTCTCGATCGCTTGGTTCACAGTCTCGGCGACTGCGGAAGCTTGCTTTGGTGGAAGAGGGCTTTCGACTCTCGAAGCAGCGAGGGACAGAGGCGCCGATGTGTTGCCACGCCCTTGGAAGATGACCTCGTCGCTCGAACCGCTGGAGGCCTCTGACGGAGCTGGAGAGGGACTCCGGATCGCCATCTTAGCCATGGCTCTGGTGTTGTCGGGTGGCAAAGCGGACGAAGATGTGGAAGGTGCGATTGACTCGTCGTCGGACTCGGAACCAGAAGTTTCTGCAGTCGTCTTCTCGCGCTCCTTGATGGTGCCCTCCAGCATGCCAGCACTGACAAACTCGACAGGCATGTCGCGCAGCTTCTTGCCCGATTCGAAGGCGTTCTTGCGGTGGTCGCGAACGTAACGTGCTTCGTCGGCGAGGGAGAACTTGGTCTTTGGCCTCTCTACTGGCAGCAAGTCAGCAAGCAGCACTGTGGCGTTTGACGTGTAGACGAGCGCGCAACAACGTACCCTCATCGTCCGACCAGCCTTGGAACTTGGAGGGCGTGCGGCGCGGCGCGTGTTTCTTGGGCGTGTTCTTAGGCGTGCCCTTTGCGGAGCCCTTGCTCTTGTTCTTGCCCTTGTTCTTGCCCATGGCGACGGTGGCGTGCGGCTGCACGGTGAGAGTGAAGGTGGAGTGCCTGCGCGGCGAATGCTCAGGTACAGCAATTAACGATGATGGTGACTTTCGCAGTGGCGGCGGGGACTAGGGCTTATCGGCGCGTATCGCTGGGTCTGGCGGTGCTCGTGCGCAAGCTGTTCGCCGGGGGCCGGCCAAGGCATCGCACCGCAGCGCAGTTGCAGAGGCAGAGGCACAGGGCATATGGGCGTATGGCTGCTGGCTGCTGGCATGCACGGGTACCTGTGAATACCGGGCAGGTACCTGTGGATGGAGGCCGTGTGCCTTTGCATGCTGGAGAGCGCCAACGCAGCAGGGCGTTTGGTCGACGTGCGGCACGACGTGACACAGGCACCTGCACGCCCCTCCCCCACCACGGCCGTCAAGGCAGCTGGCAGCATGACTTGGCCAGGGTCTCGAGCTGGGGAAGCTGGCCGCAACCCAGCGCACTCCGCCCTTGACAGCCACGCAGCACCTGCTGCATTCCTTCCTAGAGCACCTGCATAGCCAGCCCGCGCCAGAGACCCGAGCAGAGTCGCGGAGCACGTCTGGATGTGAGACCTCGAGGCCGCCGCACCCCCGACCTCCGCCGCCGCCGCCTCCACCACCGCCGCGGCCTGCAATAGCCGCATCCACTGCACTCCGCCACCATGAACGACTTCGAGCGCGTCGGCCGCAACCTCGTCCGCACCTTCTACGACCCGCTCCCCACCAACGACTCCAAGGACCCCATATGGCTGCTCGGCGAGCGCTATGATCCCAACCCACCGCTGCGCTCGCCGCCTAGCGACACCCCCTCGGCCACTCGCTTCACCGAGACCCCCCAGAACGAGCGCGGCGAGGACGAGAGCTGGATAAGGACCAGCGTCGACGAGACCGATCGCAAGGAAGCACCGAACGGGCAAGATCCGGCACAGTATGGCGGCTGGCCTTCAGCCTTCCTCGACGACTTCGAGTCGCGGATATGGATGACCTATCGCTCAGGCTTCACAGCAATCCAGAAGAGTCAGGATCCCAAGGCAACAGCGTCTATGAGCTTCCGCGTGCGCATGCAGAATCTTGCCTCTCCAGGCTTCACCTCAGACACAGGTTTCGGCTGCATGATCCGGAGCGGGCAATGCATCCTGGCCAACGCCTTGCAATCACTGAGGCTGGGGAGGGACTGGAGATGGCAGGAGCATACAACAGATCCGACACACTGCGAGATACTGTCGCTCTTCGCAGATGACGCAAAAGCCCCCTTTTCAATACATCGCTTTGTCGAACACGGCGCTGCAGTGTGCGGCAAGTACCCAGGCGAGTGGTTTGGACCGTCAGCAGCAGCGCGCTGCATCCAGGATCTCGCCAACAAGCACAAGGATGCTGGACTGAAAGTTTACGTCTCTGGTGACGGCGCAGACGTCTACGAGGACAAGCTGAAGCAGATCGCCGTCGACGACGACGGAAACTGGCAGCCTACGCTCATCCTCGTAGGCACCAGACTGGGCATCGACAAGATCACGCCCGTCTATTGGGAGGCGCTCAAGGCCGCTCTGCAGATGAAGCAGAGCGTTGGCATCGCAGGGTAAGCAGGCAGCAACGCCCTCCCTCTAATCTATCGCGCCACGCAAAGCTAACACAAGCACGCAGCGGCCGCCCATCAGCATCCCACTACTTCGTCGGCACTCAAGGCAACACCTTCTTCTACCTGGACCCGCACAGCACACGCCCTCTCCTCCCCTTCCACACCGCACCCTCCGCTTCCACCTCCGAGACCATCCCCTCACCCCCACTCACTTCCTCCACCGCCTCAGCAACCACAATCACCGACTCGCAAACCACCATCGTGCCCTCACCCAGCGACTCGTACACCCCCGACGACATAGCAACATGCCACACGCGCCGCATCCGGCGCCTGCAGATCCGCGAAATGGATCCCTCGATGCTGCTCGCCTTCCTCGTGACCTCCGAGGCCGACTACGAGGCCTGGAAGGAGGGCGTGCAGAGCGTCCAGGGCAAGTGCGTGGTGCACGTGCAGGAGCGGGAGCCGGCCCCGCGGGGTGAGGAGCGGGAGGGCGCGGTGGACGAGGTGGAGAGCTGGGACGAGGACGGGCTGCAGTAATTGGGCTGGTGGGTACGCAACAGGTGGGGTGGGAAGGGAGAACTGCAATGATATCATACGGGACGGCGGCCATGGCATTTTTTGGAGTTTGGGAATGAGTTTGGGTAGGGCAGATACGCAATCAATCGCACATGCCAGCTTCGCGCTACGCTGCGCTTTACACGTGTGGCTTGCATCTTGCTCATTCTCATCATTGTGGTGATTTTTTGAGGTTGATTCTGGTGGCGAACACGTCCAAGCGCAAATACCTATGCACTTGCCTTGCTCATATGAGTCCAGCGTGGAATCGCGTCCCCGATCCGTTTGCGTTTCTCAGTACCATGGATATGCCACATCTGGCATACGTCACTGCTCCAATCATCTCGACGTGTCAGATCCATAGTTCGGCGCCTCTTCTGGTGGTCGTCGTGGTGCTGCCGACTTGCTAAGCTCGCGCGCATAGTCGTGACAATGTCGCTGCGGTCCTCAAAGCGTCCAGATGCAGAATCCCGCATAACTGCCTCCATTGCGTGGAGTTCGGAAACACGCCTTTCGAGATTTGGCGTGCTGCTGATTTTCTATCTCATTCTGATTACTGGTTTGCGTGGCTGTACATAGGCGACGCGATGTGTCACGCCGCGACGCGTCTGACGTATAGGTCGTGCTCGAGTCCAGACTGCGCATTAGTACAAAGTCCAAACTTGATCGACAAACAAAGTCCAAACTTAGTGAACATGACTGATCCAAAACAAAAAAGGAAGTGGAGACAGTGTATGAATGTTGGAAAAATTGATTCGTTCCCGTCTGCGTTTGGTATAATGTACAGACCCCAGATGGATCGTGTCAAACCATCATGACACGATGACGCATGGACAAGCAAACCGACCCATGATCACATTAGAAAATGACCCATGAACACCGTCACCCCGTAACCACCTTGTCGAAAGACAAGCAAAAGAAACCCAAAGAAGCAAACCATCAAATCAAGCACTCTATTTGGAAGAAGAGGAGTACTTGGTGACGGCCTTGGTACCCTCAGACACGGCGTGCTTGGCAAGCTCACCGGGGAGGATCAGTCGTACTCTGCGAACGGGGTCAGCAAATGGCACTCAGGTCGAGGATGAAAGAGGGAGAGCGTACGAGGTCTGGATCTCACGCGAGGAGATGGTGGACTTCTTGTTGTAGGCAGCGAGCTTGGATGCCTCGGTGGCGACGCGCTCGAAGATGTCGTTGACGAACGAGTTGAGGATGGACATGGCGCGGTTGGAGATACCAGTGTCGGGGTGGACCTGCTTGAGGACTGCGGACGCGTCAGAAAACTCTGCTCGATGAAACAAGACGATGCGATTGCAACGCGAGGATGCAATCAAGGACCGGAGGCGACCGAAGACGCGTGCCAATGACGCGCCTCGAATGCGCTCGAGATTGCAGACTCACCCTTGTAGATGTAGGAGGAGTAGGTCTCCTTCCTGGTCTTGGTGCGCTTCTTCTTGTCGCCGGAGGGAGCGGCGGTCTTCTTGCCAGCCTCCTTCTTCTCAGCAGGAGCCTTGCCGGCCGGGGCCTTGCCGCCGGTGGTGGGAGTCTTCTGGGCCTTGGGGGGCATTTTGAGAGGTGGTAAGTGTGTGGGTGAAAAAGGTGGTGGTTAAGGCTGGTGGAGCTGGGCTGCGATGGAGACGGTGAGTGCGTGGGTGAGAATCGAGATGGAGGGAGAAAGGTCGCTGTCGGGCGGGGACGCGCTACTTATGGCGAGCGCGCTGCGTGTTGTGATCCAGCAGCGCCTGGCGGGCCCGTGCGCGAGCTGCTGCTGCTGAATCAGAGCGGCCATGGAGGGGCGGGCGCGGCGACGCCTGAGTGGCCGGCTAAGCGAGGCGAGTGTGATCTTGCGCAGCAGGCGGGCGCGCCCCAAGCTGCGACGCTGCCAGAGCTCCCGTCGCGCTAGCCGGCCAGTTGATCTCGCGCACCACAACACGCCCGCGCCGTCCTTATAAGTCGTCGCCGCCCCCCACCACCAGCAAGCAATCCATCGTCTCGACACTCCACGCCCACCACACGCTCCCAGCCCATCTTCAGCTCCCAGCACCACCACCTCCCACCTTTTCCAACCAACCCCCAAATCTCTCAAAATGACTGGCGGCAAATCCGGAGGCAAGGCCAGCGGCTCCAAGTCCAACGCCCAGTCGTAAGTTGCGCCTTTTCCCTTTTGCGCGCCTTGCGCACCGTCTCTGGTGTTTTGACTTTGCGTTTTTGCATCTTCAACGCTTGGATTCGAAGCCTTTGACGCGTCTTACATCCACTTGACGCGTCTTTTTCGGTCCACCTCCACCAGCTCCATCATGCGCAAGCCTTATTGAGTTTCTTTGACCGTTGTCTGACATTGCGCAGTCGTTCTTCCAAGGCCGGTCTCGCCTTCCCCGTCGGTCGTGTCCACCGTCTCCTCCGCAAGGGCAACTACGCTCAGCGTGTCGGTGCTGGTGCTCCCGTCTACCTCGCGGCCGTCCTTGAGTACCTTGCGGCCGAAATCCTCGAGTTGGCTGGCAACGCTGCGCGCGACAACAAGAAGACCCGTATCATCCCCCGCCACCTTCAGCTCGCCATCAGGAACGACGAGGAGTTGAACAAGCTTCTTGGCCACGTCACCATTGCCCAGGGTGGTGTCCTCCCCAACATTCACCAGAGTACGTCTCCTCTTCCAGTGTTTTCCACTTCCATTGCTAACGCGATCCAGACCTCCTGCCCAAGAAGACAGCCAAGCCTGGCAAGGGTCCTTCTCAGGAGCTGTAAGCGCGCTTTGCGTTTGAGTTCTTGCTTCATCGGTGTTTCTTCATGGGTCTTTTCATCTGCAATGATAATGGGAGTCTGACTGGGTTTGGGTTCACGGCTTTTCACGGGGTTATACCAGAGCTGTATATTAGCTGGTCGCATTTTGGCCAGATGCTCATGAGCTGAATCGAGCTATATCACTTCACTTCCCTTCCCCTTTCGTCGTGACTTCTAACTCTAGCTTTGGATTTCGTCTTTGATTTGTCTGGCATCGCAGCTCATAGGCGCCGAGTCCGCTGACGACATGCATTGACGCAACTAGCTAGCGCAGTTCGGTGATGCATTCGAGCTACGTCACTGCCAGCTGCGATTTCCAGTGCCTGGACAGTGGCCACATGGCACGATTTCGCAGTGCATCGCAAAAGACTGCGAGTTGAGACATTGGCGATATTTGCTCACAGCGCGAGTTCCGCCATGGTTGACTTTAGGCTTTTGCTCCTTTGAGCTGCAGACGGCAGATGGTGAGTTCGCAAACGTGCCTGGTTTGAAGCTCTGCGAAAATGAGATTAGGCATCTCATATCATGTGAAACGCAAAACTTGGGAATCAAGTTCCATCCGTTTGACACAGCGACCGATGTACAAGAATAGCTAGGCATCTCAGCACTTACTGTATGACCGGTGTCAAGCGACTAGGAGGGTGACAGAGCACACAGCGATATAACAAGCGAGATGGAGCATTGAACAAAGAAGATTGATTCGCATCTAACTATCCTCGCGCCCCTGCGCATCGCATCAATGTGTGATATGTACACCTACAAATGCTTCTCCCCCCATCATCCGTCCCCACCCGCTTATGGGTTCATCCATTTCGGTGGAGCTGCACCCAATTAGCAGTGCATCATTAGTCATGTGTTCAGCAGAAGCACTCACGATCCAAAATCGGGACAGGCAGGTTGCGCTCGTACTTTGAGCCTGTACACATGTTAGCATTGCCGTGTCCGCGGCCGGTGCGGATATGTATCCGGGGGATATGGCAACGCACCTCCTGGGGCCGTGGGTGGGCGGTATGGGTCGGGGTGCTTCCACTTCTCAAGCAGATCCTCCGTCTCAGTGATCAGTGCCTGTTTGCAGCTATCAGCGCGGTCCTGGTGCATGGTCACGGCGCCTGGCGCTGGTGCTGAGCGCTGTGCGCCGGGTGTGGATGGCCTACGCACCCTCTGCTGTCGCGGCTCTGTGACGTGTCGGTTCGCCTCGAAGAGACCGCGGAGGTACACTGCCTGGCCGCGCCAGAGGTATCGGTGGACGCTCCAGTCGAGCGCGAGCTTCAGCGACCGCCTGTAAAGGCTTCTGCGGGTGCGTCAGTTTCTGCGGGCCGCAGGCGGCGCGCGGGCGGCGGCGTACAGGACATGCTTCTTGGAGCTCATGGCGATGGCGGCCCTTCCAGTCGTGTGCGTGGAGGAAGGGTTATGTGTGATGTGTGGCCGCAATGCCTCGTTGTCGACGGGTGCTTCGCGAGCTGCTCGACCTGAGGTGCAGGGCGCTTGGCATTACCACTAGCCCATGTTCCGACTGGCAGACTATGTTTCCGGGACGTCACAGTGCCCTGTTGCAGCTTGCAATTCCCTCACAACACATCTGCCTCACCTCCTTTCGCGGCTCTTGCCCTTTCCATTTGGTTTTCATTGTTCGTGGTCTTCCGCCGGTAGCCCGTCATGTCGAGTCAACAGTGTCTCCGCCGCCTGCCCAGCGCATTGCGCTCCTCAGCCCTGCATGCAGGTGCTCGTTCTGCTGTCCGGGTACCCGCGGCGCGCAGCTACTCTGCCATTACAAGAGCAACCGCTTCCGGCCTCCTGAGCCAGGCTTCAAAGTGCGCAGTGCCATTGACAAGTGCAGGGGTGCAGCTAACCCAATGACAGACGACCTGGACAGCTCGCGACACAACGCCTCTGGACCCTCGATCAGACAAGAGGCTACGGTTGGTTACAGCGACACGCGGAATATTTTCGCTACTAACATTACTCCAGCCGATGTCACCACCGTCAAGGTCCCTGAGATGGCCGAATCTATCACCGAGGGTACACTGAAGCAGTGGTCAAAACGTAAGGATGTCCGTCGCAGAGGAGCCCGGCGCATACTGACAGCATGCAGAGGTTGGCGACTACGTTGAGCAGGACGAGGAGATTGCTACCATCGAGACCGACAAGATCGACGTTTCCTTGAACGCGCCCCAGGCCGGTACTATCAAGGAGTTCCTTGTTAACGAGGAGGACACCGTCACCGTTGGTCAGGATGTTGTCAAGCTCGAGATCGGCGGCGAGGCGCCAGCTGGCGGAGAGAAGGCAAAGGAAGAGACCAAGGAGCCTGCTTCCAAGGACCAGGAGACCGCATCGCAACCCTCTGGCGAGCAGGAGCAGTCCAAGTCGCAAGAGCAGAAGCAGCCCGAGCCCAAGAAGGAGGAGTCGAAACCTGAGCCCCCCAAGCAGGAATCCAAGCCTGAGCCCCCTAAGAAGGAGACCAAGAAGGAGTCAAAGCCTGCCGAGGAGTCAAAGCAGACCCAGCCTGGCAGCCGTGGCGAGAACCGCGTATGTTGAGCAAGAGCTCTTGCAAAAAGAATGCGCTAACAACATGCAGGTCAAGATGAACCGCATGCGTCTCCGTATCGCCGAGCGCCTCAAGCAATCCCAGAACACCGCTGCGTCCCTGACCACCTTCAACGAGGTCGACATGTCGTCCATCATGGAATTCCGCAAGCTCTACAAGGATGAGATCCTCAAGAACAAGGGCGTTAAGCTCGGCTTCATGTCCGCCTTCTCGCGCGCCTGCATCCTCGCCATGCGCGACGTTCCTGCCGTTAACGCCTCTATCGAGGGTCCCAAGGGCGGCGACACCATTGTCTACCGCGACTACGTCGACATCTCTGTCGCCGTCGCTACCGAGAAGGGACTCGTCACCCCCGTTGTCCGCAACGCCGAGAGCCTCGACATGGTCGGCATCGAGAAGGCCATCGCCGACCTCGGTAAGAAGGCCCGCGACAACAAGCTCACCATCGAGGATATGGCCGGCGGTACATTCACCATCTCCAACGGCGGTGTCTTCGGCTCCCTGATGGGCACCCCCATCATCAACCTGCCCCAGACCGCCGTCTTGGGTCTGCACGCCATCAAGGACAAGCCCGTGGCCATCAACGGCAAGGTCGAGATCAGGCCCATGATGTACCTCGCCCTCACATACGACCACAGGCTGCTCGACGGCAGGGAAGCCGTCACCTTCCTCGTCAAGGTCAAGGAGTACATCGAGGACCCCAGGAAAATGCTGTTGTAAGCAGATGGTGTGATTCTGCTGTGAGGACGAAGATGTAGTTTCCCTTTTGTATATTCCTGTGGCTGCTTGGATGGATGGGCGGAGCCGGTCAAAGGCAATACCTGGGCAACTGGTATACGGGGAGTGCGCGATCTCGAGGTGTATGATTAGCTGATCAAGTGCATAATGAGCGTTATCTACCCACCCACACATCTACATATGTGCTTTTCTTTATTCTCTTATGGACATGTTACAACCTCTTTGCGGTGTTGTTGGTGTTGCGGTCGTGCTTGCACGTCCCGCGTGTACGCCACCGCATAATGCACACCCAATATCTTTTTCCTCGAACATTTGACCGTGCACATTTTTTACTGGCCTCCTGTACCATCAACGAACCATCTGAATGGGTTATTCTTTGTTTGTGGGTGTTTGGCATTGCATACATGAAATTGGCTGTTAAATAACGTCCCGAAGATGTCGGTGTAGGTCATGGTTAATCGTGCATTTCAAGCTCAACATAATATCATTTAAAAAATCACTACACCCACCACCACAATTTTTCCGGCATAAAAACGCGTCAACGATATTACTGTACTACTGGGATTGTATCAAGCAAGGCCTTACACAAGCCGATTGCGATGTGGTGGATTTATCGCGCATATGGCGATTTATCTATCACGACGCGACAGCCAGGACCAGCCTAGCCGCGTGGAGAGCGCACGCCATAACGTCAGCAACATTAAGCAAAGAATACAACAACAAAGGCGTCAGTACGCAAGCATTTAACTGATTCATTGTAGCCATATCAGACATGTAAAGACATATTTCCCGGGCGGCGAGACGCGTCTTTGCACACGTTCTGAACCACGACACCGCCACCGATACTGACAGCAGCGCAGCGTGCGCAGAGCCTACGAAGCTCGTCGGAACATAACCATGATGAGAAAAACCTGCTTGGACCAAGGTGACCACCCCGATGAAGACAACCACACCAAGCTGTCAGCACCAGACACCATCGTTCGAACCGTGAGTGGATGGCCGAATAAGTTCAGGCATTCAGCACACCCAGCGTCTCCGACCGACAGACCTTCTTGTGGATCGACCAGTGCTTCTTCTGGCAGTCATAAGAGCAGTACTTACGACCCTTGCACCTCGCGCACTGCAGAAGCGCGGCACTGTCGCGTCCATGTCCTGCAGAGCATTCGGCGCACACACTGGGGTTGTGAATCTTGCTGCGCAGCTCCTTCATGATGACTGAATCGATGGAGTTTGTTCCACGAGCACCGAACATACTACCCGGACCACCCATGACGTTCAGACCCTTGAAGCCAGAGGCGTTGGGTGGCTCGTCGTCGTCTAAAGTGGAGTTGGCGGTTTCGAGAAGGTCCTTCGACTCGAAGTTGTAGGGCTCACCGGCCTTGAAACCTTTTGGGCCGAAAAGAGCCTTGTGAAGCTGCTTCAGGGCTGGCGACAGGAAGCCACTCTCCGTATAGACGACCTTGAGCATGTTAAGGGCGGACTCAGGAAGATGACAACCCAGCGTCATGGCGCAGGCACCAAGCAAGACGTAACAGTAGACAGGATCGCGGAAGAGGTACTCGAGCTTTTGATCCTGGAGCCGTCTGGAACAGTGAGCATCTTGGTCTCCCAGGTCCTGATGCACTCGGCAAGTGCGCCAGAGTCGAGGTGCTTGCGCACGATGTCAGGGTGAGAGCCGCCACCGTATATGTCAAGGTGTATCTTGGCAACATCCTCATCGGACTTGCCTTCAGCTTTGGCGGCAGCTTCCAAGTCTTCCTAGAGCTTGCTCAGACCCATCTCATGGCCTAGCTCGCTGATCGTGTCGAAGTCATTGTCCGATTGAAAGAGACCTGCCTGACATTAAGCTTAGAATTGAGCTTAACCGAGCCTCGTACTTACAGTGACCCCAGGCACCCATGGTTGTTGCTGTAGTCTGAGACCGTAGGCTTCTTTGCGTAAGACGAAGATGTGGTTGATATTGAGAAGAGTTCCTCGCCGTTCGACATACTGTAAGATCAAGGCCGCTTAGGTTGGATGAGAGAGTGAGAAACAAGGCGAGGGAGTGGGTGTGTGGCAAATTAGGCAGATATCGTCAATTTGCGTCATGGGCAAATAAGAGGAAGGAGCAAACAACAGCGCGCCCACGTGGCCCATGTTTTCTTCTAGCAAAACAACGTGAAGCGCATTGGTAAGCATTATACAAGCCCGTACACCCGGAATATATAGAGATTGGAGTCAGTCCGAGTGTTGGATAACGTATGATTGAGGCTGACTAAAATATCATAGACCCCTTGTTCCGTACCACAAGCTGCTTCAATGTTAGTAGGAGGAAGAAGTGCTCAGTGCCTACGCGACACCTCAATCTCGTGATGGCTACATCGGCAGTTCCAATACGGATGTTCCCTCTCGTCTAGGTCTTGGCCATAAGCAGACTACTGTTCAAAGTGAGACTACTGTTCAAAGTGAGACTACTGTTCACAGTGAGTACACCTTTGCATGCTGTGACGGACCACAGGAAAAGAAGGACCACACTGCTTCGAATTCGTTGTAGCGTCAGCCTTTTTGGTAAAGTCATTTAACCTTGGGCGTGATGTGTGGCATGGTCTTCCTTCATACTCAGCTGAGCTTGTGAGCAACCTTCACTCCGACCAGCAATCGGTCTGTTGTGAGGATGTTTAGGTTGCAATGTCGTAATAAAGATGAAAGCCCTTATAAACCGTAGCCAAATCACGGAGGCCTCGTAAGATGGGCGCGAAGTCGAGGCATTGTTATCATAATCTCGTTACAAAGAATCTCGTTTCTCTTGAGCGATCGTTTAAGGGAACATAGATCCCTAAGTTGGCTACAACTCCCACAATAAATCTATTAAACCTCTTTGCGCAGACATGTAGTGTTTACTGCACTTTATTTTTTAGGCATCTAAAGCTTAATTTACATTGTATTCTACAGTAATTGTAGCGCGCACAGAAGATTAAGTAACAGCATCATGCAAATTTGCTCAGCCAAAAAACGAGCTTCTTCGTAGAGAAGCGAAACTCGCACTTGGCAGTGTACTTTGGTTCACATCAGCGCACTCTGGTATATACCTGATATAAAAGACATATTCGTTACGCCGCGATTGTCCTATGCCATTCATTGCACTTAATGACCTTCGTTTCGCACTATGATAAATACGTACGAACGCAAACAGCTAAGCCTTGCGGCGATCTTTTGGTTTTCTCTTGTATTGTCGAATGAGCAGTTGAAGCTAAGTTGCGATGACGATGTCCCTAATTTTAAGCGCTTCCCCAGAATGGATCGGCAACAGCTCCGCCATCTTTAGCTGCCGATCTCTGTTGTAACAAGCATCGCGGCGAATGCTTAACAATATTCCCGAGAGTCTGCCTGCCTGGTTTGCTCCGCCACAAAGCAGCGATGTCTCTTGGAGAGTAGTTCGAATTGTGGCAGTGAACGCCTAAGCTGTATATAGTCAACACACTCCCAGGACCTCAGCTTCATTCCACTATCGGGCTCCATACATAGCCAAAATTACGAGGATATACAAACACAGACCTTTTAGACAAATATATCCACCGTAATTATACAAGATGCTATCCTTGTTTTCGAGGAAAAAAGATAGCGAAAGAGAGGTCACCCAAACAGGGACACCAAACGACACACAGTACGTCTATGAATCATCTCGATTATGAAAATACTCACATGAATCCAGACCTTCACCACTTGCTTACGCAGACGATGCGACACCACCAACAGACAAAGCATCCTCATACCTGCGCTCCCTCCATGATGGTGATCCCAATGACAAAGTTGACGTACCGATGATCCACAGCGTACATAAGCTCTCTTTTGGAGACTACCTGCCCTGGGGAAGCGCCATGAAGACTGGAAAGCGGACCGTGATATCGCGCAGCATGACGCGTGATTGCTACATCAAGCACTACGCCAAAGACGAAGATGGCAACTACATTGGAACCGAGAGGCCATATCCAGATCACCAACTGGTTTTCGTGCCGACCAAGAGTACGCCTGAGGATATCCTGCAGCAGGTATGCCATCTTCCACATTGCATGCACGTGACGGTTGCTAATGTGGTGGCAGTTGAACGAGTTTGTGGATGTGAGACATGATATTCGACGTCTGCATGATCGCAAGGAGCTGAAACACATTTCGAATTAAGTCAGGTTGTGCATCAAAATATTTGTCAACGTCAGTGCGTTACTATAATAGATATCCAGGTAGTTCAGTCTCAATAGTATGCGTCTTGTGGTCATGTACACGCATGCACGTTCTTGTATCTACTTGCATGGGTCCTGACACCAGTGTGCTCATCCGTGTACTGCTGTGACGCGTTGGCCCTTGACTAGCATGTCAGTGTGCGCTCAGGGAGGAGATCTGTGCAGAGACTGTTACATGTCGCTTTCGAGGTTAACACAGGGATCTCCTATGCCGTGCACGATATCCAAGCTGTCAATGACATGCAAGTTCAAAGGACACCATGCATAGGCACGGCGCTCCGCTGAAGATAAATGCCCGGAAGTCGCGAAAGCGCCGCACTGAAGCCGACTCGACCAGGTCAAGACTTAAGACGCTTTGCATTCGACTTATCAAAGACCAGACTGTCTCCATGGACTTTAATTCTGCCTCAGGCAACCGAGCTTCGACCCAGCCAATCCTTCTGATCCTTGCCTAGCCAGTCTTTGCAAGGCTTCTCCCAAGGCAGCCGCTGCTTCTCGCACTCAGCGACCTCATGGTAGTTCCAAGCTACAAAGGCGACGATGCCGAAGGAAGCAGCAATGAAGAGTACTAGGATGACGACGAGGAGGGTTCTGCAGCAGGCGGAGGATCGGTCTTCGCGTGCGCGCAGTGTGTGGTGGTGGTGATGGTGTACTTCGACGGTTCCGTACCCGCCTGGATACGCTGGCGGGTTTGCGTCGACTACGATACTTTCTCGACGCTGGTATAGTTAGTATGAGAGACGAGCAGGAGGTAAAAGTCACTTACAGCCATGTTGTGTGGATAATTGAAGTGGAAGGAGGCGGCAACGAACTGCACCAAGGCTGTGCGTGTCACTCGGACCCATGCAGCGCGTCGCGCTCGTGACCAGCCAAAAGCCCGCAAGTGTCACGACCTCCACTTTAACACTCACTGCCGCATTATTCTCATGTATTCCATAGAAGACAGGACCCAACCGTGAAGTTCTTTTGATAGCAGCACCGCCAGGTTGCATCATCCTTGGTCCGTCACACGTGCGGCGAAGAGCTTACGTTCAGCTTCAGGTCTCATTCATGACGACTACAACCTTCGGACAACAATGCCGAACAGGAGCCGATCACGACGCGTGCCCTGCAGTCAGGGTACCGAGCACGACATGCTCACATGAAATCACGTTTCAACACTGATATATATATGAGGGGACTTTATTCCTCACGCATGCAATTACTGCCGCGTTGTAGGCTACATACAGCTCAACGTGCTCTCGATCGCCCAGCTTCCACTGCGTCGTACTACGTGCCGGACATCGGCGCGTCACCGCAGTGAGCCTGGACAAAGTTATATACATTGAACAAAAAGCAGACTCAATCCCGGGGTATTGACTGAATGTAATCGAGCGGCTGCCTCACCAGGGTTGCGAGGAAGATATGCGTGTCGCGCCGGACGTGCCAGACGTATGTCTCAAGCCTCAGCACCGACATGAGGCGACGACGACAGCAACGACACGAGGCGATGCCGATAGCAACGACATCGGACGCGCCTCCTCAGTCAAAGAAGTTTTCGAGTTGTCGGTTTCCACGCCTGAGCGTTCAATCTCCAAGTGGACCCTACAACGCAAGAACAGCAGGGATCTAGCACGACTCGTCCCATACCCACCAAGCGACCGATGATAGTGGATCTGTTTGACACACGTCAGGCAATACGCACTGTATGGATGCTTGTTGCAGCACTTGTCCTCGCTCATCAATCTGCATCCGAAACCAGGGTCTGCTAATTGAGATCCACACCAGGACGCTCCATCTACGAACGTATCTACGCAGCCTGCCAGGGTGCACGTACGACGAAAGTCGAGATGTCCACGCGGTCATGTAAATTGAGGGATTGGAGGGAAGGGATAGATGGGAGTGAGAACAGTCACTAACCGTACTTTTCTCTGGACTTTGCCCTGCACATTGAAACGTTCAGATCCAGCATTATTCCCCTCCGCGTATCATTAGCATCCTTTTGCGCATGGTATTGTGTTTCACAGTCAACATTGGCAGCATGGCAAACCAACAGTATACTCCCAAGCCCATCACGGACATCTTCACAGCGGATACGGACATCGATCGCAGACAATGCAAACGAATGGTCCCAATGCGTGTTCTTGCCTTAGGCTTAGGGAGAACAGGCACAGCATGTAAAATCCTCAGGTTTCGACACACGATACATCTGACTGATCCGACCCAGCTCTTCGTTGTGCTCTCCAGGAGCTAGGTTTCACAGACACCTACCACATGATGTCTGCAAGCGTAGAAAACCCACCAGACTGTTTGATGTGGCAGAATGCGTTCGCAGCCAAGTTTGACGGGAAGGGCGAGTTCGGAAGAGAGCAATGGGACCAGCTGCTTGGCCATTGCCAGGCTGTGTGTGACTGGCCTGCTGTTGCTTTCGCCAAAGAGCTCATTGAAGCATACCCCGAAGCGAAAGTCCTCATTACAACACGAGACGTCGATTCATGGCATGCGTAAGGATCTACATCGTTGGCACGACAAACTCGATACTAACAGTCATCAGATCAACGCTCAAAACCGTAGACTGGCGAGCCAACGATCTCGAGCTTAAATTCGTCGCACAATGGGATTGGGGAGCTGGTCTGTACCAGCCCATGCTACACAAATTCTGGACCACCTTTTTCAAAGGCGACTTCAAGAAATACGGCAAGCAGGTCTTCAACGACTACTACGCCGAGCTGCGAGCCATCGTGCCGCCGGAAAACCTCCTCGAATACAATATGGGCCAGGGGTGGGAGCCGCTCTGCGACTTCCTCGAGGTGCCTGTCCCCAAGAGCAACAACTTCCCGCATGTGAATGATACGGATGGGTTTGTTGATCGGTGCAAGGCACGAAATCGGGCGCAGATGTGCAACGTTTTGTTCCGCGGGTTTGTGATGGGCGGAGGCCTGATCGCGGCAGTGTTGAGTGCAAGCGCGACTATGTATAAGCTGGGTCTTGGAGAGAGATTTCCTTCGTTGACAGGGTTTCTGCGCGCTTGAGTTGTTGCTGTAGCTCGGAGCGCCCAGGGTTGAGGGCGGAAGCTGGCGTCGTGGAATTCCTGCACATATATCCTGTACCTTTGGAATATGTTCCATTCAACACCTTTGATATTCTCTACTGTTCCTTTCGTGTCAAAATCACAAAGTCATAACAGGTCTCTGCATAGCAGCCCTACGAAGAAGGTCCCTTTTTCGCCGATCAGATTTACATGATGCCCTTACCCAATCTTCAGTACACGCTACAATTACTGCAGAATACGATTGGAATTTAGCTTTGATAGCCCAGAGAATAGCGTGTCGTAAATACTACATGTCTGCGCAAAGACATTCAGTGAATTTGTTAGGGGAGTTGTAGCCAACTTGGGGTCCCTTGTCCCTCTAAGCAATCGCTTAAAAGAAACGAGCTTCTTCGTCAAGGGATGCAAAGACGTAGCTGTGGGTTCATGATGTTGTAGGCCCACCTTTCCTAGCGCACTTCCCTAGCCATCGATGCAGGACGCGACGCGTCTCTCGCACCGACGCCGCGACACCCCCTCGGAGCATCGCGCCATCAAACAGGGTCTTACGAGAGTCCGAACGATGAACCGACGACGATGCGATAACATTACTTCCAATCGTGCGCTTGCTGACGATCTGCATCAGCTGCAAGCATCCTTCTGAAACGCTCCGCACTGTGCAGATCAACGTTGTTACAAGAGTCATGAAACGGCTCCACGGTACGCGCAAGCTTCGCTTCCACGTTGACGCTGACGGCTAGGCTTGAAATGTCCCCAAGTTCAATGCTCAGAAAGGCGACGCGCTCTAGAAGAAATGGATGCAGCGCTGCAGGCAGGCATCATGGGTCGAGTACACCCAAGCATTGGATTCTGAAGTGAATACTGTTTTCAACATCTTCTCAAGCCCTTTCTATTAGAACATTGTGGCTTCTGTTGTTGTTTGAGTTGAGATGCTGTCGTTTCAACGATTGTCTGCTGCTCTTTTCGTTTTCGCGGGTCTGGTGCAAGCTGGTCTGGACAACATAACGTCCCCGACATCAATCTTCCGATCGGTAAGTTCTCGCAGATACGAGACTTTGTAACACTCGTCTGATGTCATGCTTAGCGACCGGATCTTCACGCTCCCATTATCAATTTCGACATCCTCAGACCGGAACATCTCGCCCCAGGCTACATCTTCCTTGCTCCATACCGGAACACAGATCCTGGACCATACATCTACGACAATGATGGACAGCTCATCTGGTCTAGTGCAGGCACACTGGGTGGATCTACAGCTCATAACCCTCATGTCTGCGAATACCAGGGCGAGGACCACATTTGCTTCTTCCAAGGACATCAGCACCACGGGTGGGCGCGTGGTCATGGCATCGTCATGAACAAGAACTATCGCATCGTACGCACGGTGGAAGCTGTTGGCGCTGCAACTCAGATGGATATGCATGAGTTCCGTTTGATAGATGGCGGAAAGCGAGCGTTGGTCACAATCTATCAACCTCGACAGTATGACCTGGGTGCTTTTGGACTCGGTCCTGGCCTTGGATGGATTCATGACAGCTTGTTCCAAGAGATTGATGTGGAGACTGGAGAGCTGCTGTTCGAGTGGCGTGCCCTCGACCACATCGCACCGAGTTTCTCCTACACATGCATCGACTGCACCGACACGAGTGGAAATGGGATGACCAGGGATACGCCATGGGATTTCTTCCACATCAACTCGATTGACAAGAATGCTGACGGCGACTATTTAATTTCTGCTCGACACGTGAGCGCGGTCTATAAGATCTCTGGCAAGACAGGCCAGGTGCTCTGGCAGCTCAACGGTGCAAACCCAACCTTCATCAACGTCAATCTGCACTTCTCTAGCCAGCACCACGCGCTTTTCTTCAAAGAAAATACAACGCATACGGTGATCAGTCTGTTTGATAACGCAAGCAACACTTTCAACATCACGAACAGAGAGTCTCGTGGCATGCTTATCGGCATCAACCATGTGGAACGCACCGCCAGCAAGCTCCATGAATGGCGAGCGCCAGAAGAGAAAGGCATTTCGTCTGGCTCGCAAGGCAGCATGCAGATCTTGCCTAAGAAGAACGTCTTCATTGGTTGGGGTGACCACGCTTACTTCTCTGAGCATCTGCCCAGTGGTGAGGCCGTCATGTACGGGAAGGTAGCTCAGCGAGCAAGCGACGTGATGATGTATCGCTGTAACAAGTACGTGTGGAAAGGCGGGCCTCTTTCATCACCGAGTCTCTGGACATATTCCCGCACCGGCTCCGGAGCTTCGAACATGGTCTTCTACGTGAGCTGGAATGGGGCCACAGAAGTGCGCTACTGGCATTTCTATACGGCCGACTCATCAACCGGACCGTGGGAGCTCATTGGCGCGGCCAACAAGACCGGCTTCGAGACAGAAT
The DNA here is from genome assembly GCA_022560025.1 of Stagonosporopsis chrysanthemi. Classification (NCBI taxonomy): domain Eukaryota; kingdom Fungi; phylum Ascomycota; class Dothideomycetes; order Pleosporales; family Didymellaceae; genus Stagonosporopsis; species Stagonosporopsis chrysanthemi. Next base: position 81,049 of record JAFISE010000094.1, read on the forward strand.
ACACACTATCTGGTTCGATGGACTGGGCGTACGCAGAGGCGCTGGACGTTGATCGTAAGCCGCTGAAACGCGGGCGATCGAGCATTGTCAAGACCTTTGTCCCTTCCGAACTGATTGTGCTCGGTTGTGATGAACGTGGTTGTGACGATGTTGTATCTCTTCGGGAAGGCGAGGTGTTCAACAAGACGATGCCAGAGGTTGGTGACCGCGGCGACAATTACACAAAAGACCTAGGCGTCAACACGGTCAACTACTATCCGATTCTCAAGTACAACGTTCGCAGATGGTCGATGTCGAGGCTGGCAGTCCCAGCGATTCTTCTCCTCATTGCAGGTGGCCTCTCGTTCATGCTGGGTAAGAGGAAGCTGGCAAGATCGTGTGCTGCCGGACAAGAGCGTCTTTTGCCATTCATCCCCGGTTTTCTGGGCGGTAGGAGTAGAGAGCACCGACGAGCTGATGCAGAGTACCACAAGTTGGAGACGGATGGCATGTAGAAGGATTTCGATGCTCACCATTTCGCGGCTCTGTCCCGACTCCCATTGCAGATCACGCGCAATAAACCAACCACGATACTATATATTTGTTGAAGTCACATCACAATCCCTTGTGGCGAGTGAGGGAAGACTTCGCGCGTGCGATTGGTCCATCTTTTGTTTAGGCCTATAGTCAGAGCTGTCTATGGAATGGAGAAGTTCAAAACATGCGCCTGTGAGTGGCTATCTAATATTGGTTCGACAGGCGAGTATGTACTTGAACAAGAACCACTTAAAACGCTGTTCATCCAAGCAAGGGCGGTACACTGTCAGTAGACGTGTCTTGATTTCGAATTCCAGAGAGTACATACACAGTACATCTCGCCAGTCGCTGATACACTCACACCCACACCTCAACCCCAGATTCAAGTACACCCAGAAAGGAGACCCCACGACGGGCCAAAAACGACGCGTACTACAGTTGACGCTTCCAATACATATCCTTGTCGATCAAACGCGGTCAAGGGTTTCAGGCAGTCCCCACCTGCCTGAACATCAGCAAGTGCCCCACCCAGATGACGCAGCTTCAACCGTCCACCAGCCGCGTCCTCGCAACAGTAACAGGCTGGGGTAACGCTGCAAGTGGACCGAAGTGGGTGAAAGCTTGTCTTTACACGTCTTTCAGTATATCCCTCTCAGATCGCTTCATTTCAGCAGTCAAGCTTCGACACCTGCCGTCTTTTCCGAGCATATACCATTCATTGCCCCAATCTTTCTACAACTTGTTTCCAGATGTCTTCTGATCGTTTCGACAAGTTTGTCTCGTACATACCCCACGCGGTGGCTACAACATTGGTTATTTTGTACTTCATCTTCGTTCTGCCACATATTCAGGACTACGTCGTTGCAGCATCGGGATATATATCTGCTGCACAGACAGCAGCTCATGCACAAGAGTTTCCTAGAGGCTGTTCACCTGTCACACGATACAACCGGCCTGTGTTCGAGATATATGGTCTCTACTGAAGGTTGAAAAGCGCTGCCTAAGGAAGAGACTCTGAGTGTAGCAGTGTCCCAGGAGCAAGGACCGCCCACGATGATTCTGAGAAATTTCCACACGCGGCAACGAAGCACATCAGCAGAAATAAACTCAGGTGCACGCAGGCCGTTGCACCAACGCCGGGAGTCAGCACAATTCCCTCTCCCTTCGCCTCGACCGCCTCCAACACCTACGATCATGATCACAGAACCAGACGGACCCACGTACAACGTGGAAAGCCCGAGCGAGAATGTAAGAGAAATAGAGCCAACATGGCTCAACATGCCGAACAAGCGAGCTCTGGCTATCCTGGCGCTGTCACGACTCGTCGACTTCTGGCAAATGGCCTCGCTTCAGTCCTACATGGTCGAGCAACTCCGCTCCTTCGATATCGGTATCCCTGCCGCTTTGCTGTCATACCAGGCAGGTGTGCTGCAAGGCTCGTTTACGTTTGCGCAAATCGTAACTTCTGTACTTTGGGGCCGCGCTGCTGACTCGCCACTTGTTGGACGGAAGACAGTGCTACTCATTGGGCTTCTTGGGACGGGCCTAAGCTGCATCGGTGTGGCATTTTGTCAAAGCTTCATCGAGATGGCGATGTGGAGGGTGCTTGGGGGTGCTATCAACGGGACTGTTGGGGCGGCTAGGACCATGGTTGCTGAGAGCGTGGACAAGAAGTGGCACTCAAGAGCGTTTCTGCTTCTACCGGTGGCATTCAATATCGCCAATATACTCGGTCCAGTTGTCGGTGGCGCCCTCGTCCACCCTGTGTCGACGTATCCGCGTATGTTTGGCGGCGCGCATGCGTCAAGTCTCTTCGAAACGTTCCCATACGCTCTGCCGAGTCTACTGTGCACCATCCTCCTCTTCACAGAAGCTGGTCTAGTGATTATGTTCCTAGATGAAACACTGGTCACGAAGAGACACGACCGATCGTTCAGGAACCAAATTACAGACATGTATCGCGGCGTCATCACGGTTTTATCAAGCAGTACCAGTCAATACCCATGCCCGACCTCCGAGAAGCACAGCAAAACCAGCCACCGATCAGCCCGCCTCCCCTTCTCTAAGATCTGGACCCCAAACGTCCTCTGGACCCTCCTCAGCGTTGCAATCTTCGACTTACACATGGGCGCCTTCTCCGGACTTTGGATCATTTTCCTCTCCACCCCGCGCGCCACCCTAGCCCAGACAACACACACAGACACCATCCACTTCACAGGCGGTCTGTCGTTCTCGCCATCCCTCCTCGGCTCCTCCCTAGCCATTCTCGGCGTCGTCGGCCTCGCGCTGCAGATACTGCTCTACCCATGGGCAAACGCCCGATTCGGACTCATGCGGTGCTTCCGCTACGCGCTGCTCTTGTTCCCGCTGGCGTACTTCCTCGCGCCGTATCTGGCTCTGTTGCCCTCTGCCACTGTGCCGCCAAAGCCAGCTTCTGGTGTGCTGGTCTGGCTCGGTATCTCTTTGGTGCTCACGCTGCAGGTTTCAGCGCGCACGTTCGCATTGCCAGCGTCTATTATCTTGGTCAATAATGCGAGTCCACATCCCAGTGTATTGGGGACTATTCACGGCGTTGGACAGAGCGTGAGCTCGGCAATGCGGACGCTGGGTCCGGTGGCGGGAGGATATTGGTTTGGGCTTGGACTGGAGACGGGAATCGTTGGCTTGGGATGGTGGGCTATCGCGGGTATCAGTGCGTTTGGGTGCCTTGCAAGCCTTTGGGTAAGAAATGGGACGGGCTACGAGGTCGTGTTTCGAGAAGAAGAAGAAGACGAGACCAGTGACGACAGAAATAGAAGCTAGGCAAAGTGTTTGGTATACTGCACAACAAAGAGGCCCAGCCCCACTACGAATAATGATAACACAGATCTCTCTTTTGTTGCCTCTTCAACGGCTCATTCAACTCTACCATCGTGCTTCGCCTTCCACTCCCGCGTCAAACCCTTGTAGTCCTCTGGACCGTACGGCTCCGTCCACTCCGCAATTCGGTTACTCTTCCGATGACTCTGCACACCGACATCCCTCAGCAGCATATCCATATATGGCACAGCGTCGAACACAAAGTCTGGGAGCTTCGCGCCATATCCACAGGGATACCTCCATCGCCCGAACCTTGCGTGCAACGTCGTGATCCAGCGCGCCTGCTCTGCGTTAGGCAGACGATCCAAGTTGCCGTCGAAGTACGCCGAGATCCAAAGCGCCTGAGCCTGCGCACAGATTGATGTGCTGATGGTTGAGATCATACCCGCGAACGCGATGTTGCGCTTCTCCATTGTCGCTGGCGGCGCGATAAAGCGGTAGAGCTGGAATGGTTGATTTAACGACTCTGTGTCTGTCTCGCTGCGACTTGACTTAGGGACGTTGGGCTGATTCTGGAGACGAGGAAACGTGTTGAGGATGAGGGAATCCGCTTCTGTGACCAGCGGGTCGGACTTTTCAGAGTAGTATGGGACACCGAGGTCAGAGATGCGTCCGTGTGGGAGGAAGTTGATAGGTGGACGCGATTTCCAGCCTGTTGCGCAGAAGAATGTGTCAGCTTTGACTTCTTGGCCGTCGGAGAGATGGACGGTTTTATCGGACAAATGAGTGACGTCTGCGATATGAACGCGAACCTGGCCACTGCGGATGTAATCGAAGAAGTCGGTTGGGAAGTTTCGAATGCTCAGACCACTTCCGATCCAGAAGGGTGAGTGCCAGGGAGTCAGCTTCTTAGTTTCTGGATGCTTATTGAACTCCATGAGATCGATTGCGTCGCTTCCAAGGATGCCCCAGAACGTATCGACGATCTTGCGGCCTAACCAGGTGCCATGCAAGAAGCGTCGAATGCCGCCATATCCATCTTCGTCACCCCAGATGCAGGGACTCAGCCATGTCAAGAAGCGTGTATGAACAAGCTTCTCGAGCCACTTCTTGAGAGGCGTCACGTAAGGCGGCGCCATCCAGACTGGTCCACGACCACTTTTGCGGATAATCATGTCAACTGAAACTCCGGCGCTGGCAAGGGCATATGCAGCATCCCACATGCTCTTACCACCTCCTAAGACGGCAACATTGCGAGCCTTCGTGAGCGTCTCAGCTTGGTCTCGAAAATCTTTGGAATGCAAGATTGGCGCGTTGAAGTCTGCTTCACCAACGAAGCTCGGTACGGAGGGCTCAGAAGTGAGCCCAGTGGCAATGATCAGCTTCTTTGCGTGTAGCGGCGCTTCTTCATCAGTCAGAGTATTTTTCGTGTTGAGAGTCCAATTGCCGGTCTTCAGGTTTTCTTCTGCAGACTCTACTCGAGTGTTCAATCGAGTGCGAGTATAGACACCGAACTCCTTTGCAAACGAAGTCAAGTACTTGTGCAACACCGTGCCTGGAATATGCTCGCCTGGCTTCACACCAAAGGTAGCAGTGTCCATGGGAAAGTCACTAAACTCATAGGTGCCGAGCATATTGTTGGACTTCAGACCGGGGTAGAGGCGCTCATGACACCAAACGCCACCGATGCTGGGGCTGCTCTCGAGAACGACGATCTCTTCTTTGGGGTGAAGCTCAATGTATGCTTTTGCTGCGGCAAGGCCGTACCAACCTGTGAGTTGACGTCAGTGTTATGCGTATCGTTACAACAGTATTGCGATTCTGCCCTGTGCGAGCTCAAGACCCAGCTGCGAGTCGTGAATAAGAAGTAACAGCGCTTGTTTGCAGGGAGCATGACAGCCATTCCACACGCCATGTCGGTACTTGACTCCTGAATCGACGACGAAGGACCGTGGATCCACTAGGAACTAAGGCATTGAAGAGGTGCCTTGCGATCAAGGAACGAACGAATGTGTGACCCACCTGTGCCTACAATGACCAAGTCGACTTCCTCCATTGTGGTTTTCTAGATCGGTTGATCTGGAGAGCGAAGAAAAAGCATCTATGAGAACAGTTGGGGAAATAGTAAAGTAGCTATCCGAACCGGGTGCGGCCTGCAGAAGAGTGTTTGAAGAGCCTAAGATGTAGGCACAACGGGCCCAATCTCGGAAGGTGCCATTCATTGAAGGTTCGCAGGGTATCGCATCCTCTATTTCCCCTTTGGAGTATGCGAGAAACGGCTGTGACGGAACTGTGGACTGTCGGTGACTGTCAGCCAGTTAAGATCTCAGCTGCCGCTACCGAAATGTGACCGGTCACGGTGCTGTCGGGATATAAGTCTCAAATGGGCATGGTAAAGGACTATGTGGGGCATGCAAGGCTTCTACCGCCGCCAGACCCATTACAACGGCGCCGACCCGAGCTGCGTAACCCCCGGCCACGTGCAGTGTTGAAATCATGCATATCCAAACGAGAGCATCGAGAAAGGAAATGATCTGTCGCACTTGTCGTAGTACGCAGAGGATTAGGGGCGTCTATTCCTTGCGTGGTTCGCGGCCAGGGTCCAAGACTGGCAGGGAATTAAATGTTACGACTGCCGACTTCGCATCTGCAGCTCTGCTCCTCAGAGTGCGGTCAGAATGCGACAGCCTCATGGGAAGAGATTGAGTCTGTCAAGAGTGTACATCGACATGATAATCAGGCCGAGGGAGTACCGATAGCAACAGAAAAGGCCAACAAGAACGCCATGCCAGACCCAGCGGGCGGTTTATCCCTTGTCTTTTTCTCGTCGTTTGAAACCCCTGCCATACCGTGCACACGGTGCGACTCTGCGCTCCCCACCTCAACCTGCCTCTGATTGGAGAAGGAAGCGTTTGTCTCTATGTTCCGTGGACGTGCGAATGGCCGGCTTGACCACTAGACTTCCACTTCTGCACAAGGAGCAAACGAAACGAGACACAGATGGTCCGCTTCTCTTTCCGTAAGCGTATGGTGCCACTGATAGGCCATATGGCTTGCAAACGCGTCCGTAGTTCGCCGTGTTTCTGATTGTCTGGGGGACCGATGAGTCGCCCATTAAGAATGGAGGACATCAGTGCCATGTCGCAGACTTGATATCGATCTTTCCTCACGATTGTAGTGGAGCAACGCTCCGAACGAGTATGGGCGACTCTTTCACGACTGAGGCCTTCACCCTTCTTGGTGTGGGCATCGCAACCATCGCATTGAGAGTCGTTGCGCGCGCGACTTCCGTGGGGTTCAAAAGATTCCAGTTCGATGACTACCTCATGTGTGTTGCTGCTGTTTGTCTACCCATGCCCCTGGTTTGAACTTGACTAACCCGCTATAGATCATCTATGCACTCGAAACAGCAACAGCGTACATTGTCGGCGCCTGGTTCCGCGGACTTGCGAATAATGGCATGACAGACGCGCAGCGCAAGATGCTCGACCTCAAGTCGCACGAATACTCACTGCGTGTTGGAGGATCAAAAACGCAACTGGTAGGATGGAGCCTGTACACGCTACTTCTGTGGACGTTGAAGTTGTGTATGTGCCACTTCTACTCAAGACTGACGTGCGTAACCCTGCTCGTAACCGACGTCGTACTGACAGCGTGTAGGTCTGGACTTCACCAACTAGAACTTCGTGTCAAGATCGGCTATTATCTGATCGGTGCGACATATATTGCGACAGAACTGTCCATTCTGTTGGGCTGTCAGCCATTTAGACACAATTGGCAAATATTTCCCAATCCAGGCAGTAGGCGCACTGAACCTAAGCATTTTGACGTACTGGCTAATGCTCTCAGACTTCTGCCAACCAGCCATATCCAAGATCGACCTATACGTGACCGTCATCCTCAATGTTCTCACCGACATGTATCTCATGTCGATACCCATGCCCATGCTGTGGAAGGCGAACCTGGAGCTCAAGAGGAAACTGACGCTTATTCTCATCTTCGGGGGCGGGGTTTTCGTCATGATGGCCGGAATACTACGTTGCGCGCTTATTATCAAGGACCCGACCAATGGCGCACAAGCTGCAGGCAGCTGGGCATGTCGCGAAACGTTCGTTGCAGTAGTCATTGGCAACATACCAATGATCTACCCGCTTACGCGTCGTGGCGTCGAGAAAGTGTACTCAATGGCCGGTGGCTCCAGGTATGAACAACAATCGCGAAGCAACGGCTACCAGCATGATGGCGACTCGTTGCCTCTCAAGTCCAGCCTGAGCAAGCCTGCACGTCGTGGGAAGAACCGCAGTGTACACGAGCTGCCGACCACATGGAATGATGAACTGCCCATAGATGGGTGGGAAAGCGAGAGGTCGGGTTCGATCAAACACTTGAAGACGCTTTCCCAAGATGGCGTTGTCGAGGTGCGGGAAGAGATGAGAGGTATCCAGGTCACACGGGAAACGATCCTTCACTCGGAACCGAGGAAGTCGTGTCCAGGCAACCACTAGAAGGTATGATAAATACGGCACGACCACGTGGCGATGGACTTGAAACAACTTGGCAATGTCATCATAGCCAGGTCCCGAAATAGTATTTGGTATCAATCAACTAGCAATGTTCCATGTCCATGCAATGCTAAACGTCATGACAGTTGTGCTTTGTCATAGGTGCAGACTCCATATATTTCCCCTGAACCGAGTACGATAAAATGCATCATGAACCCAGGTTGAGAACCACTAACGCCGATGCTATGCATGTGTAAGAATTCAGATGTCTTATCCGATAAGCACTAGTGGAGGTGCTGATGAAAAGGAATGGCTCGAAAATCCCAGCTCTGTTGAGATACACCAGTGTCCTAGAGCGGCGAACCGGCGGTCTGGGGTGTAGCGGGCACGGGAGTTGCAGCAGAGGCATCCTTGAAGGTGTCGCTCTGCTTCTTCTGGCCATTGAGGAGCGGGCAAAGCCTGGATCGAACGATTAGCAAGATGAAGAGTTGTCCGCGATGATGAAGTAACATACTTCTTGTTTGTCTTGATGTGGCCAACTTCACCACAATTAGCACACTTTCTAGGTGTTGCGCCGCCTTTGCCGGGACCTCCATCTCCAGTCGATTGACCTTTGGCCTTCTCACGACCCTGTCGACGTTCCATGTTACGCTCGAGACGCTTTAGCTCGGCCATGAGCTTCAGTTGCTGTTGACGATCGTACTCTGCATCACCGGTAGGCTTGATGTCGTCAAGACGCATGTTCATCAGGCGATCTTGCTTCTTGCGTTTGATATACATTTTGATCACCTCAGGATCGGTGACCGTCACCACCTGTTGTTCAAACTCGTCGTACTTGTTTCTGATGGTACGGGTAATACGCAGCTTCTTGCCATGGGTGTCCGCATTGCTATTGCGACTGAGTTGACTCATTGTGTCGTCGTCGCCACGCATGAGAGCTGGCGTGCCGATCTCAGAACGTCCGCGTGTGGCGTTGCGGGCTGCAGCTGAATCTACATCCTCTTCGATATCTTCTGGTGGGTTCGTGGCGGAAAGATTTTCCTTCTGTTTATTCCAAATGCGCTTGATGGCGTTCTCATACATCGCTTGTTGCTGTTGAACGTTGTAGCTGTGACCACTGAGTTCCTTCTGCTTCTTTGCGTTAACTTGATCTGCAGCACTTTGCCCGACATCGCGGAACCCTCCTTTCATGGAGACCTTGATGAAGCTGAAGCCAAGACCTTGTCCAGTAGGATCGCCTTCGCCGTGCAACTCAAGCATGGCCTTGCCAGCACAAGCATTCAGGAAGTTCTTTGTGGTATTCCAGGGTGCCAATTTGACCGCCGAGTTTTCGCCCTCCGCTTCTTCCTCGTCATCCCTGATGTCGTTTGACTTGATACCGGAGTCTTGGAGCTGCTTGTCACCAGCATGCATTGAATCTATGAGACATACATCCTCGGGTTTGATCCAGGTGCGCAATGTGGGCTCGTCCGGGATCGTCTCGCCCTCTTGTGGCTTCCATGTGCCAAGGTCTTTGTCGTACTTCATAATTTCGCGCATGCGGGATCGGTTCTGGGCAATCTCGGTTCCTGGAAGATGCAGCTTGATCATCTCGTTGCTGACCCATGGCTGTCTGATATTGTACTGCTCACCCCTCCTGTACATGCGGAAAGAGAGCATCTTGAGGCGCTTCTTGGAAGCCTCAGTAACCTTGCGTGCATGTGTACCCGGCACTTCGACTGAAGGGAACTGTTGACCGACAACAAGTAAGTGGGGAATGTTGCGCATATAGTACTTGGTGCCGTTAACACCAGTCTTACTTCTGCTGACAAGGAAATCGGTTGACTCTGGCTTATGCTTGAAGACAGGCGCTCGGTACATGGCATTGTGTAGAGTCAGTACTTCCTGGCCAGGCTCAACTTGGCCAAAGAGCGAGAAGGGACTCTTGTCCTGAGGCAGCAGCACTGAAGTTTCTCCAATGCCATCTTCGCGCTTTGGTCGTGCACTGTCTTCCATATCCTTGCGGCGATAATAATTAAGGATCTTGATGCCCATTCCGAAATTCGATAGTGTTGTGGGATATTCTTCGGAGTACTCTGCAAGCAGGAGGTCCGAGTTGTCACCCACATTAAGATCCTCAGCTGTGGCAAATGCGTCCGATGGTTTGAGGTTCTTTTTGTGCTTTCGCTTGACGGATTTGAGTAAGGAGATGCTAGCCCGCTCTCCTGGCCTGAACTCGATCGTAGGCCTGTGGAAGGATCGCAGCTCGCGATCTGTGAGGTTGACTTTATAGAAGGGATACTGCAACTTCAACGCAGGCAAGCTGTGTTCGACGTTCATGTGTCCAATCGTGCTGCGGACCTTTTGCTGGCTGCTCTCTTTGAGCGCATCATAGGCCTCGTCGTTAGAGATGTTGTATCGTTTGAACATTGGGTTCGCAAGACTGCCGCGATTATCACGCTTGAGACCGAGACCCGTCATTCGCGGTTTAGGCGGCTCTGCGCTTGGTTGCTGGACATCCAGCAAGAGATGTGGGTCGTTCATATCTAGGATGATTTTCTTAGCAATCCTTGCAGTCTCCGCCTCCGGATCGTCCCAAGACGGTAGATCCATGTGATCGTATACTGAGAACGTGACAGGTTTTTCTCGACTACCAAGCTTTCGCTTCTTTGATGGTACGAGGCTGCGTATCCAGTCGGTATCGTCTTCTCCTAGAATCGTGTCCGGAGGCGATAAGAGCTGACCAGCATCAGAAGTGCTTTCGTCGTCAAAGACATCCCAGTCTTCACAAGCAATCTTCAAATCGCTCCAGCAGACATTTCCGATCCTCTCGCGGTCATCAAGTGGGTCGAGGTTGTCCAGCTCCATCTGATCGTCGCCGCCTTGCTCTTCTTTGGCGACCCTTGTGATGAAGATGAGACCGCCCTGCTCTTCCTCCAATTGACGTTTTGATCCGGTTGCAGGACCTGCCGAAGGCAGTCGAAAGCTCTTCTCCTGATCTATTGCGATTTCGAGGCTTGCCTTGGTCAATGGCATGAGTTTCGGCTGCTTCTGCGGCACTTTGGGAATGTAAAAGGCACGGTTGCGTGGCACCAGGCTGAAAAATCGTGGTGGTACTAACTCCTCGAAGTTGGGCCACATCTTCTCGAAGTCCTCTCTCGAGGTCTTTGGACCTTCTGCGCCGTCGCCCTCCTTGCCACCACGCGCCAGATTGAACAGGCGCTTCTGCTCAAGCCACTCTGGGTCATCATCATCGTCGTCTTCTTGTGTTGCCCCAAAGTTCATGGTCTGTGACGCAGACTGCGCTCTCCCATCGCCAGCGCTGGTGGTGTGTGAAAGTGCTCCGCTAATTAAGTCCTCAATGGAATCGACCGGTCTGTCCTTGTTGTGGTGCGTACGTTCCATAACGGGACTTGAAAGTCCATCGCCGAACAAATCATCCATATCATCGCCACCATCCTCAAAGCTTTCCGCGGAGTCTTGCACTGTAGTCCCGCTGAAGTTTTGGTTGTTCGAAGCGCCATCATTCCCCATGGTAAACTCCTCCTCCGGCAGGTCGTCGTCAGAAATATCCTCATAATCGACGGCGTCGTCCGCCTTCTCTCCTCGGTCGAGTTCGCGATTGTTCAACGACTGAAAGAAGTCTTCGCCACCTGTAGCAGCACCGACCTGTGCCGACTGTAGCAGCTTGCCGAGGTCGTCATCGTCTGCATCGTTCGCTGGCGCAGCAGCTGGGGGGTTCTGATCGAAAGACATGGTCGCGTGCGAGGTATTGGCACCGGTTCGCGCTGGTAGCTTCTGACAGCGAAGAGACTTTTAGCGCAAGGTATGCGCGAAATAGCTCAGTGTATGGGAGTCGACAGTGCAGGAGCCCTCGTGGGGGTTTAAGCGTCGAGGGGTGCGCCGCTCCTCATTCACGCCGCCCGCGCCGCCGGTGTCGCGCGCAATCGTTCTGTGAGTAGTGGCTTGTCGAGCGGTATGGCGAATGTTCGTAGTCCCCACTAAACAAAGCTGGCGTGAAACAAACGGTTTCGAGGTTGTGGTGGCCTGCGGGCGCGTTGAGGTGTTCCTGCGACGGAGGCAGAAGCTCAAGAGCGGGTTGCGCACGGGCCGCTTTACGATGGTCCAGCACGCGTCACCGTGAACAGTGAAGGAAGGCATTTTGGATCATTACTTGGATCTGCAGTCGCGTACTTTAGATCACGCGACCTATTACAAGCTCATACACACAGTTGCGTAAACGTTTCATTTCGTAGGTTCTACCGGCATCTCTGCATGCTCAATCCCGCATATGACATTGTTCACTGCTTGCCGTGATCTTACTCAGGCTTCCTCCTCTGTAACATCGAAGTTGAAATCTCCGAAATATGTACATAATGCCTAGATAGAGTCAACAACTACTCCGCCTCCAGATGAATCTTACGTACCTTGCTAGCACCCATGATGGCGTAGTGCGCTACCTCAAGTTTCTGATCTGCGGGCACATGCTTTGCAATCTGATTCAAATCCGAGTTCCGTGGCAGGTACAGAACAACCTCGTTGCTGTATTTGGTGAAGCTTTTGTAAAGCTTATCAAGGTTGTACGGCTCCATCTTTGTCAGGTCAAAGATATCATCCTCGCCATAACTGGTGCCTGCACTCGTCAGTCTCGCACTCCAAGAACCTCAGAAAAGAACACTTGCCTCCCCAAGGGGGACTAGCAAAGATGATGGTATTCTTCTGACCTGCGAATCGGTTGATGGCCTCGAAGCAGTCGCCAGCAAGCCAGAAGATCTTATTCGCAACACCGTAGATCTCTGCGTTATGCTTTGCACATTTCAACGTTTTGGGATCTTTCTCGATGGCAAAGACACGCTCCCAGCGCCCTGACCGAGCTAGAGCGATTGCATTGCCGCCCACACCTGCAAATGCGTCGATGATTACAGTCTTGTCTTTTGGAGCTGACTCTGAAATATGTGCTGCGATCTTGCTTGACCATGTCAGTTGCAAGTCGAGGCTGAATGGAAGACATGCTCACTTCGCTATGGGCTCCGGTGTTACTCCAAACCATGCATCTTCCGTCATCCAGATGCCTTCATCGTACTTGTCCCAAATTTTAAAGCGCTGGAACCAGTACCTGTGTATCGTCAGTATTGCAAACGTTGGAAGTCCAACATTGAAACCACTCACTTCTGCAAGTGTGCGGGAAACTGGTCGACACTGCGCCATTGGTGAACACCGTCTGGCACTTCTGCCATCCTGCTTGAGTAGATGCCCTACTCCACGATGATAGCCTGTAATCAGCTCCTTGTTGAACTACGCAGAGAGTACTGGAGAAGATAGGGTCGAAGTTGTAATAACTTGTTCAAGTAAGGTCTGGTAGGCAGGTCTTCGAAGAAAGCAACTTCAACAGTCTAACCTCTTATAGACTAGTGTACAATCATGCTCTTGCTATCAACTAAGTTTTGTTTTCACTTTGATCAGGTCTATTACTCAGTCGTCATATAAGCTCTCCAAGTAATGCGTGTTATCCCTTGTAAGTTGCAGTACTTGTGGGTTTGAACCTGCAACAACCCAAACCGAATATCTTCAACCGCGCACTAGCGTCCATGAGCTATGGCCACGACAACAAGCCTGAAGCAGAACGCTCAACCTGTCATCACCACCAACACCCAAACCACAACTACAAGAGACCCTTCACGCATCATGTCTACGATGTTTGGGGCCTTGAATCGCTTCATCTCTCGTCTGGATGCCGCCCCACAGGACCAGCAACAATCTGGTGTTGGCGGCGCGTATGGCTTCCAGGTCTTGAGGAACGCGAACCAGGAAATCCCTCTGGAGCCATGGTTCGACTTTGTTATTGGGATCAATGGCCGGACTATTGTGAGTGTTCAAGAGGGTCTGACCCATATTCGATCGATCTGACGGGGCGTACAGGATAACCCTGACGCCGGGCTGTTTGCAACAGAGGTGCGCAACGCTGCAGGCACCACAATCAGCTTGGGTGTCTTCAGTGCGAAGGTAAGCAAGATCATGTCTCTTAGAGTCACGAGTTAGGTGCCTTGCAGGAGGGTGCCAGCACCCGCGTGCTCTTTTACAGGCCGCCATCTTTTTTTTTGTATGGGTTAATGTCTACATTCGACGTTGCACTATCATTCGATAACACGAACTAAATTGGTCATCAGGGACAAGTAATCCGTGAGATCTACCTAAGCATCCCTTCTGAGAAACCCACTTTGGGCGTCTCACTGCAATGGTCACCACTCGCCATCGCAGAAGACGTCTGGCATATCCTTGACGTGGCTCCCAACTCTCCTGCCGACACTGCTGGAATGCTGCCATATGGCGACTATGTCATCGGCAGCCCAGAGGGTCTAGTCCGTGGAGAGTCAGGATTAGGTGAACTTGTTGAAGATGTACAAAGGTTTCATTCCAAGCTAGACACTGTTGCGACTGACGCAAGCATAGTTTATGAACCGCCCACTCCGACTTCTTGTGTACAACCATGAGTACAATGTCACGCGGCCAGTCACCATCACGCCAACGCGCAATTGGGGCGGCGAAGGGGCGTTGGGCTGTGTACTAGGCTTCGGGGCTCTTCACCGCATTCCTGCATCCTTGGAAGAGCCACCGCAAGCGCCAGGAGAGACCCTGTTCTCTGCGAACAGCGTGCCAACCTCTTTCGACGAGAAGCGGCCCCTAATCTCTGATATTTCTTCCGGTCAGGACGGCGCCGGCAGTGGATCCGAGCTTTTCGTACCAGCGAACATTGCCATGCCAGCGAAGTCTCCACCACCGCAAGGTTCGGCGCCGCCTAGGCGGAAGCAGCGGGTACATGCTGCTGCGCCTGGAAGCGGTGGCTTGGATGATTACTTCAAAGAAGGCGAGCAGAAGAGCAAGGAAGACGACTACACGCCGAAAGGCAAGGGCGGTGTGCCTCCCCCACCAAAGGCTGGTGGACCACCTCGTGGACCGCCTAAAAGCAGCACACCTGTGCAGGGTGAAGCTGAAGCGCCCGCCGCCGAGGCAGCAGCGTAAGAGTCATGATGTACGTAGGGGTTTGACTATGCCACCGTTAGCTTTGACGTTCTGCGAGAAGCGTCAAAGAAAGACATACCCTTTATTCCAGTCACAGACATATGTGATCATTCGAAGAGCTCCTCGCGGAAACGGCTGACCCTCCTGTTCTTTTTCTCTGTCTCTATCTCCTTGGGTGTCTCGTAGACGTCATCCTCCTCGATAAAGGAGTCCATTCGTGGCTGTGCCTCAGGACGCTGCACACTGTAGTCCTTGCGGCCAGTGACTTTCTCGAAAGTAGAGACCTGTGGCGAAGTCGGTGACGAGTTTGGCGATGACGAGGGAGACATCTTGGTCTTGATCTTGGTCGTGAGAGTGCGTAGGAGAGCCATGCTGATAGTCTGTTGCTGGTGTTGGCATGTAGCGAGTGTCAGTGCTGGGTATGAGCAAGGCAGCAGTCGAGGATGTCGATAGATGCAAGTAAACGTGGATCAAAGGGGAAAAGAGCACTGTCACACGACACCTCCTTGCAACTATATACAAAGACACCCACCCCGATATACTTTCCCGCATTGATCGAGCCCAATAAAGCGCCCGCAGTAGTCCAAACCACGTTCCCCCGTGTTAAACATCCAGACCGCAGGGCGACCCTGAACTAGCCGCCGATCACTAACGTTGCTCGCGACGGCACTGCGCTCGCATCCCTGCGTATACGCCAGGCACGTCAAAGATGCCACACGCGTCGCCCCACCGTCACCAATCCACTGACTCCTGTTGGCCGAGACGCCCGGCCCGAACAGTAGTGCCCCCAGAAACTCGTCTCGATAGGCCGAACAGGAACAGATGCTCGCTTTGGGACAGGAGGTGCATCAGTGGCGGGGTAGCGACGGCTGCTCGAACAGTCGCAACGCTTTCACCGCTCGTTGCTGGCCGGCCGATCCTGTGCATCACCGCGAAGAATCGGGCCTGCAAGACCCTCAAATAGCCAGCACACCCCTCTCATTGGCCTCACCGACACGGTGGCTTTGGCCTCGCGGGCAAAATGAATAACGAAATTGGGGTCATGCGATGTCTTGCATCTTTCGTGCATACCACAGCGATCATCCGCATTGGGAGTGCCGCCTCTAGAACTCTAGAACCATGCAAGAATAGCAATCCACAATAAAGTCTTACTAAGAACACAACAGCAACCGCCAAGCTCGACACGCGCGACGCTCCTCGGAGTCAGCAATTTCTGCGCTTTCTCCCATGGACATCAACAAACGCCATCCAGCCCGAGATTCGAACGGACTGGCGGCCGACCCTGGAAAAAAACGCGTTGAAGCTTGGGACCCGTCCCGCTCTAACGCTCGTGTCCGCAAGACTGTTCACACACCAGGCGTGCGCGGCGCGGCGCAAAGCAGCCAAAAAAGCGCCAAAAGTCTTCAAAAGTCATGACTGCTCCCCACTTGATGAGCCAGCGACGGACAGCGCCCCTGCAGCAAGCATCATCATTTTGCACCGCGCGAACGGGATTTGTTGCCCTGCATAGTTGCAATCTCGCAATCCCACATTCCCCGTTCCGCTGCGGACAGGCGAGCCAGCGCCCTGATCGGACTTCTAGAACCTCGGGTATCTGACGCCGCTTTCACGGGACCTATGCCGCATGATCTGTGCCGCGACGCCTTCGTTCAGGGGGGGAGGGAGGAAACAAAAAGTCAACAACGGTCCACAGTACCTATGTACATAATCAAAGCTGTATGTACACAACCACAGCAAGAAATGCAGGTGCCCGGTTCGCAGCAGCCCGGCCCTTCCTCCCGAGGAAGTAAAGGAAGAGTTTGTTTCCAGCTTCTGCCGCGGACGAAGTGACGCCGTGAGACAGTGACAGCTGCCGACAGAGACTGAACCATGGGTCGTTTCCACCGCTTCCTCTGCTTCCAGCAGCGACGTCGTCATGGAGGCAGCTCGGGCGGGACATAGCGCTGCGCGCAGCATGGTACATGGCGCTGCCGAGCACGCCCCGTTCGGAAGAGCGAGACCACGGCGAAGCTAACCATGTTCGGGTGTTGGTTATCTCGTGGTAAAGGAAGGTAGGTGTCGTTACGAACGAGGGCCGTGTTTGTTGATATCTCGTGCAGCTCTGCGTACATACACGATGGTGATCTGTTCTCGACTCCGAGGGCCGTTCGCTGGGGTACGTGCAGCGCTACTTGGCTGAAGCCCAACCATTTGCTCGGTGGCCGAGCTTTCTTTGTTGGTTATTGCGCATACGCAAACGTTCGATGCACAGATCAGACTTTGTTACAGCCTCGAGTGGATCTATTGGACGATACGACCTCCCATGGTACGAGTCTGATAGTCTGCTTTGTGTACTATTGTGAAGATCCACTTCGAACTATAATGTAGATGGGGCACTTATGCTAGCCCGTCCACCTGACATTATTCAGCCATTGCCCTTCTCTCTTTCCCACCAGCGACTGTGCAAGTCTATCATTCGCATGCCAATCACATCCGCCATTCGGTATCGTCAGTGTCAGGAACGGCTTTACAAAGCTAATGGAGTTGCCATGCCGAAGCAAGCACTCAAAATACTTGATTACAGTGAGCGTTTACCGATACGTAGCCTGTGTCGAGACAGCCTCGTAAACGCCGGAAATCAAAACGCCGACCCCTCTGTAACCCGTGGTCTATGCAAAACCAATGTCAAATCTCAAACGCCGTTTTTCTCTGCTGTGCTAGGGATGCGTAGTAGCCAAATATCAAGCAGCCGCCAGGAGCCTATGGTGGGACTGTGTCGTGAATTCATAACGCCATAGACAAAATCATGAGTGGAAGAAGCACAAGCAAAGACAAAACTACCGGATGTCCAGTTGGAAGGGCTTGAACTTGCCGCCGATTGCATTGCACCGCGGACACCGTGGTGCTCTACCACGGGTGTGTTCGCTGACAAGGACGTCAACACATTCCTGGCATAGCCCGCAAATGCATTCGGAGCATGCGTAGCTGTCCTTGAGGTTGGAGAGTTTGCGGCAGGCAGCACAATATATCTGAACAGGGTAAGGATAGGTAGGGGACGAGTCGGAAAGGCCCTGGGAGGCTATGTGGAAGTTTTGGCCCGACATGGCTGATTCAATGGACGACTCGACAGAAGGAAACGGTTGCAGCTCTGACATGTCTGCCGGAGGCGGCGTCAAGGAATTTACCAGCGGCGATGCTGTGTAGGAGTGAAGCTGCGACGCCACAAACGGCGGCAGCGATTTACGGTTGTCCATCATATGTGGCGACATGAATGGCGATTGGGGCACCTTGTACAGTTAGCTCTGCAAACACATAGACCTGATGTACGTACAGGAGTGAGGTCTCGACTGTCTTCTTCGGTAGCGGATGCAGCAGCGTCAATAAGATCTTCCCATCGCTTACCAAGGATGGCTGCAGCTGTCTGAGGCTCAGCAGAGTACGCTTTCCTGTCATAGCTCATCCTACGGGTATGGTCCTTGGACTTTTGCCGCTCATGCTTGCCTTTGCGAGCATTTTGTCCTACCGATGGCTTACGAGGTCTGGATCGAGGCGCCGGTGGCAGCGTGGAAGACCGGCCCGGCGGTGACCGTGCGAGCGAGGAGGGCAACAGTTCACGGTTAATCGATGTGGAGGTGTAGTAGGGCTCTTCGGCGGTGATGTGCTGCTCGAGGGCGGTGGGAGCGAAACGAGCACGGGGTCTGTAGCTTTTCGAGTCTGGGTCTGATATGGCGTCCTGGCAACAGCAGTTGCGTCAGCATGTCGAGCTGTCCAGGAGAGCTGCAGCGCACTGCAACACGGCTGCTTACCGGGTCTGAGTCCCATTCGAACTCTGGGCGGTGACTGTGTAACGAAGCAAGGGCGGCTGCAGCTGTGGCGGCTGGCAGCAGCGAGCCTCTGCGCAGCAATTCGTCGGGCACGCCCGAGGTGAAATCGTCGGTGTAGAAGGCGCTCAAGTCGCCTGCACCGTAGCCTTGCCAATGTGTCAGTCTCCGCTGCGGGTGGGGAGACAAGGGCACCAACCTTGGTGGGCTGCTGAAGTCGCGGGCTGCGGAGGAGGAGGCGGGCGCTCTTGTGGCGGGGTGTTGACCATCAACGTGAAGCTCTCTTCGGTCGCAGGGAGCTTCGAGATGTAGTGCTCGGGATGGGCGCGGCGGATGTGCTCCTGCATGGAGCGGTACCGCTTCTCCTGTGCAGCGCGGCGTGTTACTCAACGTCTGGGTGGGCGGTGGCGGAGCTCGCCATGACGTGGGTCATGGTGCTGTGCGGCAGCTCCGCCTTCAAGGAACGACAGGAGGACTCACCCCAGTGCAGCGCTTGCGGCAGGCCGAGCTGTCATGGTTGCGCAGCGGGCAGACGACGACGTTGTTCTCGTCTGAAACCGAGAAGGAACCCGTGAGCGAAGCTCGCGGCGGCATGGCCAGCATCTATCCGCCGTGTCTGTGTGTGTGCGCGGGTCGGGCCCAGGGTGAAGAGGAGCGCAGAGGTGGGGTTTTGCGTATCAATGGCACCTGCAGAGCTCTGCAACGCCGGGGTGCAGCTGTGTTTGAGCTCGACAATGTGTCGCAGACGGCACGCAGCTGGGTTGTTCGGCACACCAAGCTCCGGGAGCAAATGCTGGTCGAGGGTGAAAGAAGAGTGGCGGGGTAGAGTGCTTCTTGATCCGGGTCTTTGACGTGTGCTGAGAGCTGTACCTATGACTAGTGAAACTGGCCAACTTCAGACATGCGACAGCAGGCAGAAGAAGACGGCACTCGTGAGAGTAAAGCTGTGATTAAGCTGCTACTATCGAGGAAAGCTCTGCTCCATGCTGCCGTCCACTCAGCTCCGAGCTCAGCTCTCAGGGTAGGATAGCTTCGAGCTCTGGCCAATGCCGAGTTCTGCATTGATGATTTCAGCGGTGCCCAATGAACCGCGGCCGTCATGAATCAATGCTGCGAAATTTGCTCGGCTCTCTAGACTTTAGAGCGCAACAAGCCTGCTCCTAGTCACGCAACTTCACACTCAAGCTGGCGGTCAGTCTCTGCGAGGGTTAGTGTAGCGCATTGCGCCGACTTCTGCGACAGCTCTTCCTGGTCAGCAGAACGCTCGGTGAGACACTCGCCGTCCTCCCAGCCAGCGCGACACCTGCTTCAATGGGCAGCGGTAGAAGCCATCGCAGCCCGTGTCGTAACATCGCTGATAGCTAGAGCTCGAAGCTTTGGTGGTTGCGACAATCAAACCACCCTCTGCGCTGAGCGCGGCTCAATGGACCTCAGACCATGCGTCACGGGATGAGGATGCAATGGAGCCGGCATTCGTGATTGGCGAAGAGCGCGATTGCAGCTTGCATCTGCGGAAACAACCACCAAACCTGAGCAAGATGGCAGTAGATGACGACCGCGACGCAATCGCAGATGCTGTCTGATGAGTTTGGCGTTGGATACTGATGAATGTTGTGTGTTAGAGGGTTGAGAGCCAGGTGCTACGACAAGTTCGATGAACTGTCTTCTCGGCTGGAAGTGCCATGTTTGCTGTCACGGCTTTAGCGCCAACAGCCTCAATTTAGAGTGCGCACAGCCGTTGGTGCCCAGGTCTCGCAACAACAAGGGAACGCAATAGCTCCTGCGGCCAGCCTAGACATCAAAAACAATGGCGGGCTGCGCTGGAGATATCAGAGCCTCCGAAAATAGCCACAGTCCAGCGGGGGCGTTCAGACCTGATCGTGTCTGCCTCGGCTTCGATTGCTTGCTCGGGCTGCACCTTCCCGCCCCAAGACCCGCATCGCCGCACCTCTCGCGAATACTTGCATTGCGCATATGGTGGCGTTCTCGAATAAGCTGGTGACGAGGGCTCAAGTCGCTCCCTGCTATCAGCTATCAGGACCGAAGCCTGCTTCTCTCCCCTATTCTACGCACCTCATGTCGCTCCACAGCCTCCGTGCCGACAACCCTCAGTGCGATGGCCCTGACAGTCAAGTCTTTGAACGGTGACACTGCGTTTCTGCTCACCTTCAGCCCCCCAGTTGCCCCACTGTCATCGCCAGCGCTCTTCCCAGGATCCTTCACCATCCTGATTGATCCCTGGCTAGTTGGCCCATCCATCATATTCAACTCGATCTTCTCCATATCGCACCAAAAGGCGCAACCATGCATATCTCATCTCAAGGAGTTGGAACACGAGCCAGACCTCATCCTCATCTCTCAAGACAAACCTGACCACTGCCACGAAGAGACGCTCCGTCAGCTGCCAACAGACTGCGAGTCCACAATCCTCGCGACTCCGCCAGCCGCTAAAAAGATCCAATCGTGGAAACATTTTCGACCTGAGCTAGTGCATGCGTTACCTAGATACGTGCAGGGCGATGACCGGACCATCCATCGCATTGTACTGCCGCCGCCAACACCACGAGGCTCGTGCGGCGAGGTCACCATAGCATGGATGCCGGAGAAGAGAGATGTCTCGAGACTACACCATGCCATCGGCATTACATATCGACCGCCCTGTACGGTGCTATCGGCCACGAAGCCGGGCTATTACCTCGATCTCCCTATGAGCCCACCTGCCTCACCAGGGTCGCCCATGACTATTGCATCGTCACCGCGAACAATTGTGCCGTCGCCCAACGACGACCGTGAGAGGACGCTCTCTGTCATATACTCACCGCACGGGGTATCGTACGACATTGTTCGCTCTTACGCCTCATCTTTCCTGGTTTCAGAGTCCGCCCTACCTCTGACTGCGTTGCTGCATTCTTTTGACTGCGTAGATAACCCATGGTACCTGGGAGGGAACATCTCTGCGGGGTCTCCAGGTGGCGTTCGCATCGCTCGCGACTTGTACGCCAAAGCCTGGATCTCAGCGCATGATGCTGATAAAGACAACTCTGGATGGTCTGTCAAGCAGACTCGTGTCACCAAATCTACCATTGACCACATCACGAAATTGCTGCAAGACAGCCATGCCGAGAAGTGTCGCACTGTGCGCACTGATGTTGTCAGTTTAGTGTCGGGCGAAGAACGACGCATAGAACGGTGAACGCGAGTGTAAAGAGATGCATTGAACTGTTGTAAGCAAGTACTCTGCAGTGAGGCCTCGTCAGAAGAGTTCAGTCTTTTGTCACCATTCTCCTATGGGAAAGCTACATGACGAGCATTTGCAATGACATGAGACGAGGGGAACCTGGAGAAGTATAGTGCCTGTAATTCTCATACGTTCATGGTCGGTTTGGTTAGTAGCCACGAGGGCAGGGTGATATTCTGGTCTGCGCCACCAATTGGTAAAGGTGCAATGGTTGCTGCATTTGGCTGCACACCTACCGAGGGTGACAGAAAGAGCCGAGTCGTCGCGTGTGTGATTTGTGCATTCCTTTCCTACGTCCACTCTTGATCCTGGGGTATTTGAAGATGTTCATGCATTGCGCCTGCAGACCCACTGCTCCACTGTTGCCGGGTCCCTGTGCAGGAGGTGGAGCGTTGGTGGGAATATGAGAGTACCGACCGTAGAGCTCATCAGCACAGCTTGGACCCTGAGACGTGTCAATGCATTGTCTCTATTGTGTGTGACCACCAAGACGGGCTTTTCAACGTGCATACAAGCAGCCCATGTTCAGAGATGTGTGACATTGCCCATTACATTCTGACAGATGTGGCAGGAAGGGCGCAGAGTGAGCGCAATCCCATCTCTGACAGAGTGAGTGCAGATCAAACGCGTGCATGATTTCTCGCGGGCACACGGACATACGAGCAACACGAGAGGCGGCGGACGAAGGACATGTGTTGTCCGCCTGCCGCGAGATTGGATGGAGCAAATCGATAGCGAGGGCGTACTAGGGCAGGAAGCATCCGGCGCTCCGAACGTGGCGTGCAAGGAAAAAGCCTGCTGCAGAAACTTGTTCTCGAGAGGGCCAGGCGTGGTGAAGAAGTGCTTGCTTTGGACGCGTCGCCGGGCATGGCTATGGCTATGGCTATGGCTATGGCTATGGCTACGGCTATGGCTATGGCTATGGCTACAGTACAAGGCCAGGCAGTGCGGCAGGCGCGTCAGGAGCCGCAACGAAGCCACACGGCGTAGGCGCGGACAGGGGAACGAGAGCGAGATGATGGAATGCGGGCGGTGTGGCTGTGAGGCGCGAAGTGGCCCGGACGAGAATAGGCCCATCCAATTTCCCGCCATGGCGCAGGTGGTTGTTCGGGGGACGCTGTTCTGCAGCGTGCAGCAGCTGCTGTAGGACGTAGCAACGGGAGCAGATGCTGTGCTGGAGAGCAGCAAGCACCGCGAGGCCGTCCAGGAGCACCCACGGCGGCCAGCACTGCCAGCACTGCCAGCACTGCCAGCACGGCACCCCTTGCGAGCGTGATCCGCGCGCAATCTGGGCGAGCGTTGGTGCAGGTCCGATCTGAGGGCGCCGTGGGCACCGTGGCTGTTGCGACGGACGCGCACTGGTCATTGGACGTCCCGCATCTTTCGGCACCGCTCCCAAGACATTGACGACGGTGCTGAGTCGCTCTGCATCTCGCACTCCCTCCTGCGCGGCTGTCCCCTTCGTGCCCGCTGCCCGCTGCCCGCTGCCTGCTGCTCGCTGCTCGCTGCCCAGGCACCACCTCCTCCCCTCGACCTCGTTGCAGGCGCCCATTGCCTGCGCCCGCCCCCTCGGCCCCCTCTCGACGCCCGGCAGCCGCGGACCAGCGCAGGCCAGCACCGCCCAGCACCGCCAGCACCGCTCCCGCTCGCGCAGCAGCCTCGCCCAACCCGCACGCTGGCCGCCCACGCCCCGTCGCCGTCGCCTCCGCCCTACGCCGGCGTCAAGGCCGCCTCGCTGATGAGCGTGACGACGGTCCATGAGTCCCAGATGATGAGCGCGTACGCGGCCGAGCGCGAGCCCACCACCGCCGGCGACGCCCCCAACTTCTCGCACCCGCACCCGCACACGCCCAAGGGCCTGCCGCACCGCACCCCGTCCGAGCGCTCGCTGCCGCTGCGCGAGCGCGCCCCCAATGCCCCCAGGATGAACGGCGCCGCGAAGCCGCCCGCCCCCATGGCCGCCCTGCCCAACGGCCACGCCCACACCCACACCCACACCCACACCCACGCCCACGCCCGCCCGCGACGACGGCTACTTCGCCTCGGTCCACGGCAGCGAGTCGCGCGACCTGCTGGGCACCACGCACGTCAAGCTCGGCCAGCTCAACTCGCTCGACGGCGCCCGCGAGGCCCAGAAAGACTTTGCCGCCCCGGACGCCGCCCTGCGCGTGCCCGCCTCGACCCACCGCGTGTCGGCCCCGCCCGCCTTCACCAACGACGGCGCCGCCTCCGCCGCCACGCCCTCGCCGTCCCAGCACCCCTACCGCCTGCAGCAGCGCCACACCCTCGAGGTCCCCAAGCTGTCCTCGGCCCGCCCGCGGGACTCGCGCAACAGCACCGACGACGTCGTCACCGCCACCGGCCGCTTCTCGCCCACGTCGGCCTCGCGGCGCCGCGGCTCCATGTCTCTGGTGCGCCGCACCACACGCTCCATCAACTCGGACATGCACCTCGACGAGGTCCCGCAGGACGACGACGCCGCCCGCTGGGCCGAGCACATCCGCCAGAAGCGCGCCAGCAAGCGCAAGCGCAGAGAGGACGAGGACGACGACCGCGTTGTCGTGGGCACCAAGGTCGACCAGAACCACGTCAACTGGGTCACCGCCTACAACATGCTTACCGGCATCCGCTTCACCGTGTCTAGGACCAACGCCAAGATGGACCGCGAGCTCACCGACGCCGACTTCGATGCCAAGCACAAGTTCTCCTTCGACATCACCGGCAACGAACTCACCCCGTCCGCAAAGTACGACTTCAAGTTCAAGGACTACGCGCCCTGGGTCTTCCGCCATCTGCGCGGCACTTTCAAGCTTGACCCCGCCGACTACCTCGTATCACTAACGAGCAAGTACATCTTGTCCGAGCTGGGCTCGCCCGGCAAGAGCGGCAGTTTTTTCTATTTCTCCAGAGACTACAAATACATCATCAAGACCATCCATCACGCCGAACACAAGTTCCTCCGCAAGATCCTCAAGGACTACTACAACCACGTACAAGAAAACCCAAACACCCTGCTTTCTCAGTTTTATGGCCTTCATCGCGTAAAGATACCCTACGGACGCAAGATCCACTTCGTCGTCATGAACAACCTGTTTCCTCCGCACCGAGACATCCACCACACATTCGATCTCAAGGGATCAACCATTGGACGCGACTTCCGGGAAGAAGACCTCGAGAAGAACCCCCGCGCAACATTAAAGGACCTCAACTGGTTACGACGAGACTTGCATCTAGAATTGGGGCCGACCAAGAAGGACGCGTTCATTGAGCAGATGCACAAGGACGTCAAGTTGATGCAGAAGCTTCACATCATGGACTACTCCATGCTGATTGGCATCCACGATCTCGAGAAGGGCAACGAGGAGAATCTTCGTGAGAAGACGTTGAAGGTGTTTCAGCCTGGCGGTGAAGCTGCCGAGGAGCCTCAGCCCAACCAGCTCATGCGCACGCCATCAAAGCTGGAGACTGCACGCAAGGCAAGAGAGCTCCGACAGTCGGTCAAGACACAAAAGCCAGTGCCAATGGAGCAGACGTCTGCCAGAATGCCGGACGAACTGGAAGACTCTAAGAAAAACTTCTTTTTCTACTCGGACGATGGTGGTCTCCAGGCTACACACGAGGACAACCGGCCCGGGGAAGAGATTTACTATCTCGGTATTATTGATTGTCTTACTCATGTAAGTCTCGCAGTGACAGACCATGAATATTCGACTGACAGCTGTAGTACTCCCTGATCAAGCGAATGGAGCACTTTTTCAAGGGTCTCGCGAACACGGAATCCCAAATTTCAGCTATCCCGCCCGAACGCTACGGAGACCGCTTCCTCAAGTTCATCACTGGTGTGACCAAGACAAAAGAAGCCGCCGAACGTGAGAAGGCAGAAGCAGCTCTTCACCCTGTTGAGGAAGCCATCGGTGCCGTATCACGCAGCTCGACAGACCGTGTCATGGAAAAGGCCGAACGTCAGGCAGAGAAAAGTCAACGCCATGGCGTCCCCGAACGAGAAGTCCCCAACATGCAGATGCGCGCGGTCCGCAGCCCCTCCGCCGAGCGCGGTGAGATTGGCACCACACTCCCTGTCGTCGAGGAAGCAGGTGAGGCCGCTAGTCTAGGTGGTCGCAGCAACCGCTCTCACGACGCGCCGCCAACCCGCTCTCCACCTCAACCGCCAGCAGAAGAAGCTTGCGCGTCGCCCCTGCAGAGGCCTATTGCGCGGGATATTGAGCACGGCAGGCCGCCGCCGACGCCTCCCAAGGACTCGGCGAACGGGAGTGTGGAGCGCCCTCCAACACCGCCCAAGGATGACCACTACACGCATAACAGGCACTCCAGTCCGCCTACGCCGCCCAAGGAGAGCAAAGGCCGAAGCAGCCTAGACAAGGAGCTGCCACGGACCCCGCTCGAGACGTCAATTTCGGTGAACTAGGTACCACGCCTTGCACCTACACGTACAATGTTTTGGAACAGGATCTCACGCACACTTTGCATAACACATGGACTCGACTCGAGCTGGACGGGCATCGGGCCCGCATTTTTCTTTCTTCATTCTTGCGCGACAGCGAAATGCATGATACCAACCCCCCTTCTCTCTCACCGACACCGCAATCGACCCACGAGCCCTCTGTCAACTACCCCGTCAGGGACCGGCCAACGGCACCCTACACGCCGCATTCTCCTTTGTTGCCTTTCCCCTCCCCACGCCATCATCTCGCACACTCACGTAACGGGACTGGACGGCGCAAACGGCTCTATCTCCACACACACACACACACCCGCCGCACCCTTTTGTCTCTTTGCTTTGGACTAGAATCGAAATCTTCTTTTTGTCGTTTACACTCTTGCTTGTTCGTATCCTTGTGCTTCGTGCCTTTGCTCCCGCCATTGTTTCTCTCTCGCGCATGTGTGTCCCTCCCCCTTTCCCCCATCGTCCTCTTCTTTTCTTTTTCCACATATATATACATATGTATTTTTTTTTCTTTTTTTTTTTTTGCTGAGCGGCATTGCTAGCCATGGTGTTTAGAAGGTCCTCTCTTCTTCCTGACAGACTTCTTGGTCGTTGCATCACCTGTGTTCTTTTACGGTATGGTAGGGTATGGTATGGTGTGGTAAGAGGAGATGAAGCGGGGGCCTGCTTGCTTGCTTGCTTGCTTGCGCCCGGACGAAAGACGCGCTTCTTGTAGTATAATTAGCTAGTAGTTTCGATGGTGAAGGAAGACAGTGCTCTACGAGAGAGTAGTAGGCTTGGGCGAGAAAGGGCTGCAGTGCCGGAATGAGTTGGTGGGGTGGTTTGGATAGTAGGGACACCTTTTCTTTGCCGGGTAGATAGGGAAATCGAAGGAGTATGTATATCATTTCACCCATGTGTATTCGCGTGTCTGGTTTTTGCTCGTGCGGCTGGCGGTTCGAGACGAGCTCTTTGGGGGGCATGCGGGCGGAGAGGCTGGGAGCGTGGTTGTAACCAATTCGCCCATGTCGTTATCTCGACAGCAGAAACGTCTTGTGCGTAGTCATTCATTGCATTAAACATGCAGCCCAAGCGTGTGTGCAGCATGCAAAACCCAGACCAAAGAGGGTCCTACGTCTATCGTAGTGTACAGGCCACCTCCCTTCCCTTCCCTTCCCTTCCTGCGAAGCCAGCGACGCATTTACTTGTAAAAGTCGAACTTGTCAGCCTCGGTCGTCCCCTTGACCTGGCTCGTGTACGCCTCCTCCAGATCGGCCTGGATGATGTTGTACCTGTTCTTCCTCACGGCCCTCAGACCAGCCTCCTGCATGATGGCTGCGATGATGGCGCCAGACAGCGGGTCGTTGCGGACAATCAGGCTGTCGAGGTCGACTTCGGGCGACAGGCTCATGTTTCCTGCGATCGTGGAGAAGATGAGGCGGCGCTCGCGGCGGTCTCGCAGCGAAGGAAACTCAATCTTTCGGTCGAGACGACCGGGCCGGAGAAGCGCAGGGTCGAGTGTGTCGGCGCGGTTGGTGGCCATTATAACCTTGACGTTGGAGGTCTGATCAAAACCGTCCATCTGGTTCAGCAACTCGAGCAGGATGCGCTGCACTTCTCGGTCGGCACCTGTCTGGGCGTCAAAACGCTTTGTGGCAATGGCGTCAATCTCGTCGATGAAGATGATGGATGGCGAGTTCTCACGCGCCATTCGGAAGACGTCACGAACCATGCGCGGTCCTTCACCCAAGTACTTCTGCACGAACTCGGATCCTACCACACGGATGAACGACGCGGTTGTGCTGTTGGCGACAGCCTTGACGAGCATAGTCTTTCCTGTGCCCGGAGGTCCGTACAGGAGTACACCGCGCGGTGGGTCGATACCGATCTGCTTGTACAGGTCGAAGTGTGTGAGGGGCAGCTCGACGGCTTCTCGGATCTCCTGCTTCTGCATGTCCAAACCACCAACATCGGCGTATGTCACATCGGGCTTTTCATCCTGCCCGAGCATGGCGATCGATGAGTCGGCCTCGGGGGGCAGGATATCAACGAGGGCGTTTGAGTGGCGGTGGAGGGCGACAGATGAAGAGGGCTTGAGAAGCTCGCGGTCGAGTGTGGAAAGGATGCGCACGACGTAGTTGGATCCAGTCGAAGACTGTACGATACCAGTACTGCAGAGAGGTTAGCTTTGAGTGTCTGGTGTGAAACGTCGTTGAACATACTTCTGGTCAATGGCCTCCATGAACTGCCCAATAACGAGCGGCACGCTCTGGATCCTCTTGATCTCCTCTTGCGCTCTGACCAGCTCGCGCTTCAAGCTCCGCTGCTCATCCTTGATGTACTCTTCCTGAAGGTGGATGTACCTGCACGAGTTAGCCACCTGTAGCTGCCGCGGTGGAGAAGGCAGAGCACGCACTCTAGTTGCCTTTGAAGCTTCTTGAAGGTTGAGTAGTCATCATCTCCCTCTGTTGTGAAGCCCTCCAATGTGTCGAAGTTCGGTATCGAGGAAGGGAGCTGCTTCTTGTGCGGCGGGACGGTGTTGAGCGGGTTCTCCACAGCGGCGTCAGCCATAACGGGCAAGGCTTGTGTGTAGGTGCTGGTGCGGGAGTGCCGGGGCGCGAAGACGTAGGTGATAGGCGCAGTGATTGGGTGAACAGCGTGGCAAGGGTTGTGAGGGTTGTTTGCCTGTCGTGATGTTGATGAAGCTCGTGGAAGGCGCGGTCGGCGCGGTGAATGCCAAGGCCGATGCATCATCATCACGTGCACGGCTATCTCTACTGCTGCATTATGGCATGTTTTGAACGAGCAGTCAAGTCATGGTTTATGCTTAGCGATGACTCTCCTCAACTGTGCAGACGTAGCAACATTGTCGAAGAGACAACACAATGCTCGAGGCGTGGGGGTGCAGCACCAGTACTGTAATGGTGTGGTGAATGGAGCCTATCCGAGCGAGGCAGGAGAGTATCAGAACCAAGACGTTAGGCACTATCAGACGCATTGTAAAATCGATCAGCATACAGAGTCCCTACTGAGCTACCGATTCCAAGCACCAGGAGGGCGGAGTCGCGTCAGCTCGCGGGGACGAAGGGCAGCCAGGGCATGGCGCGGTCGGGCTGGGCGAGTCTGCGCGGTCCTGACAAGGCCGCAACAGACAAGCAGCGCGCTCTCCAGGAAGCTGAATGATGTAATAAGTGGAGAGAGACATTGTGACACGGCCAGATCAATCGGCTCGGGAGGAATCGATCCAGTTAGCTCAGGCTTGTGAGTGCCGGCAATGCAGCCACTCCACTGGTTGCAATGCGACAAACGCGTGTTCTGGAATTTCGCGACAGTGCATGCTCCTGTAGAACTTCTAGTGCTCTGCGTTCTGCTGGTGCCTCTGTTGCGCTCCCTGTGCGGGCGGCTGCCAGCGCTCCACGAGCGACGGACCTCGAGTCGCTGAGGATTTGATCTCGTGACTTACTAAGCAAAAGCGCCCCGGCCGCTCGCGCCTGCCTCCTCACAACCTCAGCAGAGCCATCGCGTCGAAGGAGCGTGCGCTACGTGACTTCCATTCGACCACGCATCCCGAGCATTCCCCGCACATTGCCCTGATGAGCACGCCCGTCTAGCGCCTATCATATGTCGCGCGGTGTATGTTGCCCACGTCCCCTTCACCTTGCGCTCTGCCCTCCCTGCGCGGGTCTGGCCCTAGTGCTGCAGCCGTAGTCGCGTCTACCCTCCCATCACCATGCCTGCTGACGCGCGATACAGGTGGATTGCATGCCTTCACGCACACCCATCGCATCTTCACACGACTGCATCACCCGCTGCGCCGCTCCGTACCTTCACTCGCCGCAAGCGTCATCCATCCTAACCGCGCACCATGGACTTCCAGTCCCCCCAGCAGAACGGCATGTACGACCCGTCAAGCTTCATTGACCCAAATGCGCTCGCAAATCCGCAGATGAACGGCGCGCGCGGCTTCCCAATGAATTCGTTAGCGGGCCAGAAGCGCGATTCCTTGGGCAATCCGGCCATGTCGCGCTCTCAAACACCCTCACAACCTCAGTTCGGCCTCCAGCAGCAGCAGGGCTTCACACATACACCGTCGCCGACCATGTCGAGTCAGAACTTCATGCCCGGGCAGATGGGACAGCAAAGGATGCAGACCTCATCACCCGCGCAGAATCCCAATGGACCGCAAATGTCTCCCATGAACTTCCAGGGCAATGCGATGAACCAGGGCTTCAATCCCAACGCCGGTGGTCAATACCCCGTTCAATCAGTACAATTGTCGCAAAACCTACAGGAGCGACAGCTACAAGCGCAGAGACAGTACGCCATGCGCTTGCAACAGCAGGCACAGCAGTCACAGCAGCAACAACAGATGGGTGGAGGAGGCATGGGCGGCGCGATGGGGAATCTGGCAGCGGCCAATATGGCTGCGCAACAGCGACATCAATCTGGACAGATGCCCGGCGGCATGCAACATCCAGGCATGCGTCCCAATCCCATGCAGGCGCAGGCACAGGCGCAGGCACAGGCACAGGCACAGGCGCAGGCGCAAGCCCAGGCGCAGGCGCAACAGAACCCTCAGCTTGCTCTGCAGCATTTCACCAAGAATGTTGGTGCGCTGATGCAGCAGCAGAACCGACCCTTTAACCCCAGCCCTACAGTCGCCGGGCGTGTGATCAACTTGCAGAACCTCTACAAGATAGTCATGCAGTTCAGGGGGTACCGCTACGTAACACAGTCGCAGGGCTGGCCACGAGTTGCGCAGATGATGTCGATGCCACCGCAACAGTTCCCGACTGCCCCAGAGGAATTTCGCATAACATACGAGCAGAATTTGATGCTATACGAACAGGCGTATCTTCAAAGACAGAACCAGCTGAAGGGGAATATGCCCGGGCAGGGCCAAATGGCCGGTGCCATGGGATCGCAAATGTCTCCAACAAGACCATCAATGCCCGGCCCACCACAGAATGTAGCGCAGCAAGAGTACCTCCAGCAGCTACAACGCACCAAAGAAGCTATGCAGCAACAGCAACAGCAACAGCAACAGCAAAGACAATCGATGCCACCAACCCCACAGCAGCCCCAGTTCGGTGCCCCGCCTGCGCCGCAACAATCGACACCATTGCAAAACAATGCGTCTCTCCCTGATCTCAACGGACGAAGCACGCCACAAACGGACGGCAACGCGCGAAAGAGCATGAGCAGGCAACCGGAAGGGACGCCTGTCCAGGGTCAGGAGCCTGCAAATGCCATTGCGACACCAGACAAACCCGAGCCCGTAGCTACCCCTGCACCAGCGCCAGTTGAGGTCATTGAAAAACGACAGCCCGTTATCGAGCAGGACGATGGCACACGTGTCTATCAGCCAGCTTACCGGACGCAAGATACCTGGGGTGGCTTAGACTTTGATTCGGATAACTTCAAGAACATGATCGAGATGATCGTCAACTACAAGCCGAATGCTCCGTTACTACATGAAGCTGGAGTCATCGACATCCGGGCTTTGACCATGAGCCTCCGTTCTGGATTGCATGCGGAAACAAGGCTGGCGCTAGACACTCTCGCAAAAATCACCTACGACAACAACGTGCAGTTGGATCTTGGGCAATGCGAAGATCTGGTAGATGTACTAGTCGAGTGTGCCGAAGAGCAGCTGGAAGTCCTTGGAAACGACAATCCTGAAGTCACCGACATCTTAGATCTGACACCTTACGAGGACGTATTACACCATTGCCGCGCGGAAGCTGCAACACTTCAGGAACTTCCTGAGGTTGGGACAAAGGAGTATACCCTAGATCGAACAGCTGACCGGCTACTGGCCATCACAACCATCTTCCGCAACCTCTCCTTCCTCGAAGTCAATCACGCCTCACTGGTCAGCCCTACTGTACTGAAGTTCTTATCTAACTTCATACGGTTGGTCGGTACCCGCGTTCTTCTTCTACGGTCCCACATTAATACCTTCGACTTCATGAAAGATCTCGTCACGCTCTTTTCCAACACGAGTGCAAAGGTCAGCTTGCCTTCTCGCGAGGATGCTTATGCTGTTCTGCACTTTCTCTGTGCCTTTGCTCCTGTCCCTCGTCCTGGCAGCCCAGTGGAATTCACCTCTTTCAGTCCGCAAATACACCGTTACCTCCCATCTGCGGTCGACAGTCTGGCCAAATTGCTCGCGCGCGACGACCCTAATCGGACTCACTACAAGCAGATCTTCGTCAATGAAGCAACGTCAAGTCCAGCTTACGATCTACTGACACGAGCATTTGCGCTGGCCATTTCTGTCGTCCCTGATCGCAACTACATCGAAAACAAAATGTACCAGATGAAGGAGGCACGTCCTAAGGAGGTCCGCATGTTTGAAGCACGTATCGCTGAATCTCGAAAAGCCTACCTGATGCAAGGTATGCTTGCAGCCGACATTCTTGCCAGCTTAGCACCTGGTGCTGACAGCGGTCTCTGTCGCTCCTGGCTCGAGTCTGAGGATGGTTGGGCAAACAGTCTCCTCAAGTTTGCGATGTCACTCTCCGCCACCGACGCCGCCATTCAGCCGCCGCCTGCACCACCCGCGCATCGCGGCCAGAGACCGATGGAACCCGATCGAGAAGGCTTTCAGCTAATCGTACACCGCGCTTTGTCCACACTGAAGCGATTAGGCGATAAGTCAAAGGGTGGTGATGCACTTGTGAAGGGCATACAGGCTAACGGTACATCGAATCATGATGAAGACGATGAAGACGAAGATGACAACATGGAAATTTTCAATTTCAACAACACAGCCTGGAGAGTCAAAGCAGACTTCCTTCCTCGCCGTGAGACGATGCTTGGCGCCCTTCTCACATCGAATCTGGACGTACGGAGTTTGAATCAATTCTGCAAGATTGGGTATCTGGACGAGTAAAGGGTGTTTTGGTGGGTGCAACGGCGAAAATCAGGAGCGTTGTGTATAGCTCGGCAGCTTGCATTGGTGGGATTTTGGACAACTATTACATTGCGAGCAAGCAAGCTTTGGCTTGGTCTTTTAGACGTCGAAACTGCATTGGCATGAGTGCTTTTTTGAAAACGTTAACTTTGTACAATTGCGAGAACAGTTGCCGCCAGTGGCAGCTCAAGCATTTCATTTCGTGCCCAACCGAGACGACCACATCTTCTTTGCTTCTTCTTACTTCTGAGGCCACTTTCTCTGATCTAAATAGCTTTTAATCGCATCAGGGCTAGAATGGCCAAAGTACTCCACATAGCGGTCAGATGATCGAAGTGCCAGAGCAGCCTTGCAGTCGTATAACGTACAGGAAGGTGTACAATACATACCTCGGCCGAGATGTTCCCGCACTTAGACCCTGCGCCGGCGAGTGCGGCTCTGCCCGGTGGCGTGTCATTATTTCGGGATTTGAGCTACATCAAATGGGGGCGTGGTAGTCACGCCCTGGACAACCACTGTCAGTAGAGTACAACGCAGCACCACTGCTTCCGACCTGATCCTGACATCAAGAGAAACCCATTGTTTGGTGGCGCGCGCTTTGGCGATCGTAATAGGGGTATCCGAGTGCTGGACTGCATGAAACGGCAAATCACCGAGTAGCATTGACGCAACGAAGATCCCATTCTCGTATTCCCTCGCCTGTCGCGTATGTCGTAAACTCCCTACTCGCGCTGGCAATCTGGACAGGTTATGACAGGGGGAGCATCGTAACATCGTGTCGACACACAACCAGAACTGTAAGGGAGACTTTTCGGCCGATTTCACCGCCGGCAATACGAGCCATGACCGTATATGCTGCACATTTCTATGGAGTTCTCGTTCAGGGAACAAAGCTTGAGGTCTGCTTGTTTCTATTCTTGTCGCCGGAGAGCCGTTGTGACCAATCTTAACGTTCGGAAGTATGACCGCCTTCCGAAAACGACAGTCAGCTAGCCATCTATGGACAAGCTGCCAAAGCACCGATCGTGTGATGTCCTTTTGCTGTGGCAATTGGACGTCACCCGTTGCATTTTGCATTCGCCAAATCTTACAGAAGCGGAAACCCGTGGACAACCCACGCTTGAAGGGAGGCATTTACTCTGCACCGGCTGTGGCACACTCCACCACCTAGATGCAAAGTATGGGGGCATACAGGTGGATTGACCACCTTTTCTCTCGTGTTCGGCGCAACTGATCTCACATGGTTGCAGTGAGGCCTGTGCCCAGCAGCACCAGCCTCGTGGCCCTCTGCTCGGAAGCAACGGCACTACGGTAACAAGATGGTACTGCCAGTATAGAAGGTTGTGGATATATAACAGTCTCGCCATGCCCAGTTGCCAGAACATTATCACCACTACATAAACACATCCTTCCAATACTTAATACCAACACTTCAAATCTCACCAACTTTCAAGATGAAGTTCACCACCGCCGCCATTGCCGCCTCTGCTGCTGCCCTCGTGTCCGCCGCTCCCACTCCCGACGCAGAGATCAAGGCTGGCGATATCTTCAGCATCATGAGCATCCGCTCTGGTTCCGACCTCCAGTACGGCTCTTTCCAGGCCTCGACCAACAGCTTCCTCATCAACACTGCTAAGCAGAACGCCTCTTGCTCTGAGAACGTCAACTACGCCTCTTTCCGCATCACAGACGCTGGCGAGCTCTACCTGTACACCTCGAAACCTTCTCAGCAAGCTTACGTCGACCGATCTGGCATGGGACAGGGCGTCATCGGATACACCACCGGCGTCCAGAGCCCTCCCCGCTACAGCGAGCGCACTGGCTTCGCCATCCAGGACGGCTATCTCGTTTTCAAGGACCAGACCAACCAGACGATCGGCTTCCAAGCCTGCCCCTCAACCCGGATCGGCGGCTACTCTGTCTGGCTCGACAGCGTCAAGAACCCCGCCGGTAGCTCGAACTGCGTTGGCTTCGCTGCTCGCCCAGTCAAGGAGAGCAAGCCCGTTTTTTGCTCTTACTCCGCACTTTAAGAAGCTGCGAATGGATATGAGTAGGGGAATTATGACCTGATTCTATTGAACATTTCAGCACTTTTGTAGGCTCCTTTAGCATGGCCTGGTTGGGACGTTTTTGTAATACTTCGAATTGTATGTATTTATTGAAGTAGACAAGTCACTATGCAATAGCATTAGACATTGGACCCTAAACAGTTCCCAAACTCTTGATCTCTTATTCTAGCAAACTGTGCAGATTAACCCGATGAAAAAGCCTTTGACCAAGCATCTTTCCAGCGCGCTTCGCGCTGAATGAAGGATCGTGCGCCATATAGATTTGTCCTTCCATTGATGTGTCATTATACTGCACGGATCAGTGGCACTGAAACAAAACACCCTAGAGACATCAGGGGCATCAAATAACATCGTACATAAGGCGGCGTCTGTCCCACGCTGCACTCAACGAATCTGTAGCGATGCAACATACACAGCAGGATGCCATTGTGTGCTATGTTGATCTGTAAAGCAGCTGCCTATCACAGAGCGTCTGGTCGCTGTAGATTATGAGCGGTTCCACCCAGAGCACAACTGCGCTACATTATAACAATCTTACTCGGACCGATTGAAGGTGTCCCAGCTCTCTGTCGGTGAGTGCAGCGCAGCTGGGAGCACTGAGCACCTGTGCTGTAAACATGTCGAGGCAAAGTTGTGTCGGATTGTGCAAAGGAGAAGGCCTGATAAGTGTTGGACACAGTACTTGCTATCAGTAACGATCTCTATTGTTGAAGCCCGCGACTGATCCAGGCTGTAGGGCCCCAAAGCTTGCGCCGTGTTCGTTACGTCGCAATGCCAATCTTTGCTCGTTCTGATTTGTAGCTGCAGTTGGCCAAGGTCAGACGGGCTCGCCTTCGTGGCCTCTGCAAAGAAGCGTGTAAGAAAATTGAGCATTAGTCGTCGTTCCGCGCTTGTGAGCTACTTGATCATCCATGAGAAGATTTCCGTGACAATGTCGAGCTGTTCGAGCATCATACGTGGGCAGATATAACAGGACAGATCTCTTTGAGAGTTGTAAATTGAGTTTGGGGAGGGGCCGAACATTTGAGCGCGTGATCAGAACCGCTCACAGGCACCTGACCAACATCCTCCCACGTCGTGAGAATTGCATTGCTGTACAAAACAGCGTCGGCCTTTGAACAAGAAAGTAATGGCATTGCTGATACATATGCTAAAGCCACTCTAAGCTTCGTGCGTCGAGGTCAAAACAAAACTCAAAGTGTGTGTTGTGGAGCGAAACAACGCGAGTAGCGACGCGCGAGGAATCAAAACAACACCAACAACCTCGAATCACGGGGGGCTTGAGGCTAAGAACATGTAGCAGAACATCAGAGAACTCAATGGCAAATGAAAACAATCGAGTCAGTGCGTCCAACAGCAGCGGAGAACGCGCAATGTCTGCTTCGATAGTTGGAGAGACGCGCCTCTTCACGATCGTGCAAAGCTTCACGAATAGGCAAGGAGAGAAAGCGACCACAGAAAAGTAGCTACATTTGAAGAGACGCAAGCGAAGGTATAGCGTCTGCCTAATGCCCGACAGACGAAGGGAGCTAGGGAGAATACTCCAAACTTCAAGGATGCAGGAGATCATGAAGTGGGATGAAGCACGAGGTCAACGGGACGGATGGGTGCGGCAGGCGCAGAACACCCTGACAGAACCTCTCTGATACCAGCGCGCATCACCCAGTAAGAGCGCGCACTTTGTCGACTCCAGATCAGAAGAGGACTTTGAATACCAAAATCCTTCCTAAATAGGAATGGACGATTGTGTCGCGCAAAGTTGATCTGGATGCACCTGCTCGGTTGCAGCCGCCAGATAAGTAGCTCCCCCCCGCTTCGGGGCGCGCGGTGCTCCCACCCCAGTGACTTTCGACGCTTCCACAACATCATCCAGTCTATCGATTTCGACGTTTGCCCCCTCGCTAGAAGCATCAGATACGCGTCTATCTCGACATACAATTACTACCAAAATGCCTCCCAAGAAAGACACCACCGCCGCTCCCAAGAAGGCCGCTGCTGCCGGCGCCAGCCATGGCTCCTACATCGGTATGTTGCCTGATTTCTCAACACCACGTTATCGCAAGACATTCACGTTGGTACTATCGTGTTCGCCGGCTTTTGCTGACTCTTAGCATTAGATATGGTCAAGGATGCCATCATTAACGTAAGTCTACATTCTCCGGCGCATCGTGACCCCCGCTTCTGGGCGTGCGACACCGACGCGCCAGCCGGACCTCGAGGCACAACACAGCCCCCCAACGTTGTCCGAGTTCGAGATTACTTCTGCTAACGTGCTCTTCGCATCTCACAGTTGAAGGAGCGCAATGGATCTAGGTTAGTTCATCCCTTGAGAGCTGCCGATGCTTGATACATCGCGTCATGCTTGCATGCTGTTATGCCTTGGAGCTTATGCTGACCATATATACCAGCCGTCAAGCTATTCAGAAGTACATCAAGGCCAACAACAAGGTCGACAACCTCTCCGATGCTGCCTTCAGGAACCACGTCAACCGTGCCATTACCTCTGGCGAGGAGAAGGGCGACTTCTCGCGCCCCAAGGGTGAGTACTGACCCTCCATCCCTCAGACTCAGTGTGAAACGTGTCAGCTTGACACGTCTACACACATGATTCTCAGCTTATAAATCATGCACTGACGCGTCACTCAGGTGCTTCTGGTACCGTGAAGCTTGCGAAGAAGGAGGCTAAGCCTGCTGTCGCGAAGAAGACTGAGCCCAAGAAGGAGGAGAAGGAGAAGAAGCCCGCGGCCACAAAGGCAAAGACAGCCACCAAGGCTAAGGCTGCCCCCAAGGTCAAGGCTACTGCCACCGTATGTATCCCCGGGTTGCATGGCACTTCAACGTCTAATATACAGAAGGTAAAAGCCACCACCACAAAGAAGACCCCCGCTGCTAAGAAAGCTGCCGCAAAGCCTGCCGCCACAAAGAAGGCTGCCGCCGCTGCTAAGCCCAAGGCAAATGCCAGCAAGCCTCGCAAGGCTGCCACTACTGCTGCTGCCGCCCCCGCCCCAGCAGTTGAGAAGGAGGTCACACGCGTTCTCGGCAAGACCAAGTCCGGACGCGTCACCAAGACCAAGGCACCTGAGAGCGCCGCTGCCGCCGCACCAAAGAAGAAGGGCGCGCCCAAGAAGGCTGCCGCTGTGAAGGCGACAACAAAGAAGGCCACCCCCAAGAAGGCAACACCGAAGAAGGCATGAGCGGATATTGCCGCACATTTCGTTCACTGTTGATTATTCTCTAACCTGCTTCGTGTCCAGATCCGAGGTACTCTTCAGCCCGAGTATGTCAAGGGTCTGCGCAGAGAGCTTGTAACTTGATATCCCTTTTCTCTCTACGATCTCCGGTGGGACGGTATGGGCCATGGTACTACTAAGGGGTGTTGATCTGTCTTTCTGTTTGTCTTTTCAATCATGTTGGCTGGGCGTTCTGGTGTCTTCGATCGCGCAGGTGGGATATTGTCTTTTCTCTTCCTCTTCGCTTTGAGAAAAGTGTAGGTCGACATCGTGATGTCTATCGTGTCGATGGAATGAATGTCGAATATAAATTCAAAACCTGTGCGCTTTTGCTTTGTGGTGTTAAGCCTTGTTTTGGTTGTCGTCGTGTCCGGCTGCATGTGCGGCCACGGATGATGAGGTTTGGCGGGAGCTTCCTGTAATATTTACATGGTTCGCCCTATTAACTACGACGAAGTGTTAGTAGTTGGTGGAAACATTGTTTACATCATAACCTGTATAACCACACAAATGCAAAGATGATATGAATTCGATGATGCTATCTACGAGCAGAAGACTGCCTATCTTATAGGCAGCAGAAACAAAGAAGCTTGCCTGCCTCAAGTACGAGATCACAAGCTCACTATACAAACATGAGATAGAAAGCTGGTGGAAACCAACATATTAATAACAAAATTTTGCAACCTGGGCGAAGCAGCGGCTTTGCTCTTAACTGGTCTGTAATGTACACAACTACTGGTCCTTGTCCGTTTTCCATGATTTGAACCAATGCTTCCTTTGATATTTTTTGACAGTGCGAGGAGCGATTTGATCTCTTCTTCAACGCCGTTCATACCGGAGAGTCGTGGTTGCCTTTGTACTTCAGCAGTCACACGTCCAAACACCGACATAAACATCAGTCTACACGAGCCGGGGATGGTATGTCTCAGTTTAGTTTCTAGCAGAGAATCGAAAACATGGACGGCTATCGAGTCTATTATGTCTAGATCCGCCGCGTAACGCCTTGCTAGCTCTATCGTGGATATCGTACCGTATCGTTGATGCACTTCTTCAATCCTTTCATGGAAGCCGCCTACTTGTCAGCCATCTCGTCGTCCACCCAATCCCGCCACGCCTTCCACTCCTCATAGTCTAGCGCCGCCTTCTCCCCCTGGTACCTGATGACCTTCAACCCGACCTTTTCCCAGTCGTCCTTCTTGCCGCTCCACCCTGCCTTGCGCATCAAGCTTACCAGCGCCTCTTCCTTGGTCCAACCCTGCTCACGCGCCACATCGGGCAGATACGTAGCGCCATAGCGGCGCCCATGGTAGGTAAACGAGATGCGCAGACCATGTACGCCGATGTCCCAGGCGAGTGGGTCGTCGTTGGGGGTTGGTTCGAAGTTTGTGAGGAGGGTGACGGCAGCCTGGAGGGAGGGCAGTTCGCGCGCAGTAATGGGCGAGAAGCGGCCGTCGTCGAAGGCGCTGTGGGGGTGTTAGTGCTGTGATCGAGTTGTCAGTCAGGCATGTAAGAGCTTACCTGGTAAGCGCGTAGCTGCCTAGCCCTTCTTCGAGGTCGAGAGACTCGAATGTCCCGATGCAGCCTCGCAGTCGCTTGTCGCCGCTGCGCGAAAGTGTGTTCCATGTCACAAAGAGCGGGTATTCGCCCTGCAAGCTCTCTTCCTCCTGCAACGCACTGCCGAGCGACGTCATACTTGTCCCTGCGCTGCTGGCGGAGCTGGTGCCGCTGGGTGTAGATGCTGCACTGGATGGACTGCCATCTGATGGGGAGAGGAGGCGCGATACAGCAGCGGGTTTCGCGGGGGCATCGGTGTCTGCTGTGATCGAGTCGGTGGTTGTGGCTGCGGTGCTGTACTTCTTCCAGAGCGCTTCGACTTGGCGGAGAGAGAGGGTAGGGCGCTTTTCGAGCGAGGCCGCAAGGCTTTCGAAGCAGTAGGCGCAGTGGGCGTCAGTTGCCATATTGCTTATTGGGGCTCGGCTTTCGCGGATGGTCGTAGTTGCGACTCGGACAAGAGAAGGACACGGTGCAGATGTCGAAGTGGGTAGGATATTGCGAGGAGAAAAAGACTCGAGTTTTGAGCGCTGCAAAGCTTCCAAAAGAGCCAACGTGCGCCTGCTAAGCAGATCAAGGCAGGGCAGTACAGGCGAGGTACCGGGAGGCTTCGGCTGTATTTCCTGCAGACTCTCCGCGATAAGCGGTACAAGAGCGTAAGATCACTTGTCGAAATCTTGAGGTATGTTTGGAGCTCTTGTATCGCCGGCGGAGAGTGAGGTGAGCGAGTGTGGTGTTGTTGGAGTGGACGGAGCGTGTACCCCGCTGGTTGGTGTAGCTCCACATGCGTGGAGGGGCGGCTATCTGCACGACGTCACCTGAGTGGAAAGTAATACCAAGACTCGCACCTGAAACTGAATGTATTGATCTATATGCATCAAATGGAATGCGAAGGAATAGATGAAAGAAGGACGTTGCTGGATGTTCAACTTTCGGCAGCTGTCCACAGCTGGACATCTCAAACCAAAATAGCTGTCGTTAGTAGATGGTTTGTAACCCCAACTTCATGCACACTCGCCCTACGGAGGAAAGGACGGCGTGTTTGGTAATGTTGGGGTGTTTGATCTTGGCACGAAGATATTCCTTCAGCAGGTCGAGCATAGAAGAGCTCTGTTGCTGTACACACTAATGCCGGTCGTCTCGAGGTGTGACCCTCCTCTCCCCAAATCACTTACTGGAAACAAACAAAAAGAATGCTCGCATGAATCACTTGGCGCAGATGATCGGGACCGATCATGACTTTTCGACTTTTTCATTGCCGGATCTCAGTGCCTATGGTGTGGAATCCACGTCCACCCGTCTGGGGCTCGTTGCCGCCAGAGAAAGTCCGAATGCCATTGACGCCGACCAGATGTCTCATGAGGAATCGATAACCGCCCTGTGTCTCGCTCGTTCGTGATCGTTCGTCGCTTAAGCAGCATCGCGCTTGCCCTCCTTGACCTCCTTCTGCGTGGGAGTTAGCTGGCCGTGTCCAACGCAGGCTGTGGGTTGTCGGAGGAACGCACCAGGGCGCGCATGGTGCCGTGCAGAGCATGCCTGTGGTTACGGCGGAACTTGGGGTCGGTGCCCTTGAGCGAAGGGTAACGGTGAGTCTTAGGCTTCTTGATACTGTAGCGCAATCATGTCAGCCATGCCATCCTTTGTCCTGGCGCCGATATTTGTGCATATAGGGATGACGCGGTCGATGAGTCCATTCGTGCGCGGTCGAGGCAGGAAGTGTGTGCGTACCCGTTCCTGTGGTTCTTCTTCGACTGGTTGTGCTGAGACGAGTTCTTTGACTCTGCGCAGCTGTTAGCAGGGCTCCTCGACTGCTACCGAGCCTCGCGACATACTGGCCATGGCGACTGATTTACGTGTCGATTGTCCGGGTGGATTTTGTCGATGAGCTGGGCTGCGGCGGCGACCAACAGTCGAATTCCCGTGGTGTGTTCGCTTAGGGCGCCCCGAACTTGAGCCGCGCGCCGCTAACCACTTCGGGTCCGACAGTCAATAACATCACCCTCGAGCTCGTCGTACGCGTGGTTGATCATGTATTGAAGTGCAATAGTGTTGTATCATACAATCTTTCAGCATTCGTTTTGGCTTCCCGTCATTGCCTTGCCCAAACACCCGTTCATACGCCACTCCCGAGTCTTCCCCATACCTGTAAACGCTCGCAAAGGACATGCCCGCAAGTAGAAAAGCAAGACATGTTTAGTTCTCCCTGGACTGTTCGTAGTCCATGGAATCCTGCCCAGCCTCCTGCTGGCGCATGCGCTCACGGATGACGTCTTGTGCCGTGGACGATTTGCCAGGACCTGGAGTGCGATTCGTCGAGTCGCCCTCGTCATAGGTCATGCCGTCAAGTCGGGCCTGCTGCCGTTGCTGCTCTATGCTGGACGTAGTCTGCATAGTTCCTGAGCTGGTATTGTTGACGCCTGTCAACGGACTGGCGAGGCCTTGCTCCCTGAGATAACCAGGCACAGCACTCGCCTTGCTAACGGCGGGGCTCCCTAGCTGACTGAGTTGCCTGGCAGGTGTTCTGGCGCCCTCGCCGAAGCCAACAAGGGATGCCTCGTCGCTGAACCCACCCACGCTGGACGTCTCCTCAGTCTGATCCTCGCTCATCCTGTCTGGCTCGTTGGCACCTGCATCACTGCCGCTTGCCCAGGTCGTGCGACCACCTACACTACCGGTGGCAGAAGCGCTGCCGACAGTGCTCCTCTCACGGAAGATCTGTGGCTGGTTGTTCGAATCGAAGTAGCCGGGCGGAGGATTGGCGGCACTGCCTGGGCCGAGGCCTTGGGAATTGCGACCGCTCACT
This sequence comes from Stagonosporopsis chrysanthemi, assembly GCA_022560025.1. NCBI lineage: Eukaryota > Fungi > Ascomycota > Dothideomycetes > Pleosporales > Didymellaceae > Stagonosporopsis > Stagonosporopsis chrysanthemi. Next base: position 123,919 of record JAFISE010000094.1, read on the forward strand.
CCAATGCGCTCGAGACCTGCCAAGCGCGAGATGCGATCCGCTCGCTCAGCGTCAGCGGGTTGGTGGTGGTGAGGGAAGTGTCCTCGATGTCCATCTTTGATGGCGACCGTGGACAGCTCTGACATGGTCGTAGTAGCTGAATTCGGTGTGCCCCTGCTGATATCAACGCATGCATAGGGCAAAGTGTACTCGTTACTTACGGGATCTCACTAGGAGTAGCTGGATCCGATGGTGGGGGCGGCAAATTGATCAAGGTGGGCGCGTTGCTTGCCATTGTGTGAGAGTGTGTATGTCGTAAGTGAGCTTGGTGTGAGTAGGAGAAGTAAGATGGCTTGGTCCTGCTGCCGTTTGCGCTGTGAGGCAAGGACGACTGTCAGGGCGAGCAACAATGACGTCGCTGCGGGGCTGATAGGAGCGTGAGCAATACAAGCGAGCCGTGTTCTTTTGATTGAGTGGTCAGGCTGATCGTCAGGGGCAGCTTTGGATATGCACACAAGCAGTTCACAATGCGTTCGTTGGCTCAGTCAAATCAGTGGTCATGATGTGCAGCGTGAATGCGGAGGTGCACCGTCGGGTGTGGGTGCCGCAGGGTCCAGGGCCGTACTGCGGGCCATAGCTCACCATGACCCTGACCCTGACCCTGACCCTGGAGCTCACTCGATGCTTCTTGCCACATCTCGCCGCTGCGATTATCCTTCATATCGCCTTGTACATCAAGAAGAAAGCAGTTTATGACTTCAATGAAAATGTACTCCTTCCCGATGTCGCAATGCTGTTGCCGCTCTTGCGCCGTGGCTTGATGTGGTCATAACGAAGGAGTGTGGATGGCACTGCAGCACAACGAACAACGGGGAGCTCAGTCGCATATGACCTAAGTTACTGAAACTAACCTAACATCACAGTTGCTATTCGTCGACAGTCCGTTCATGCAGACACGCTACAGTACTGGCAGTATGGACAACTTCAAGTGGTTACTAATCTAAGCATCAAATTCTCTGCGAGCGGCGCAGATGGACCTAACAGCATCTTCTACTGGTTACCAATCATGGAAGGTCTGTCCTCACAGCGACTGCCTGCACGTTCCTTTGTCTGGCTCTCCATGCCGATTCCGTTGAGTAACACGACTTATGTTTGCGGGAGTCTCATCAACCCATCTGTCCACATCCAGCGAGCTTGGCTACCGCCAGATGATACACGACCTCATGTTTGGGACTCATACGCTGTCTGAAAGTAGCCAACTCTATGCCAGTGTCACCGCCAAAGAACAAATTTCCTCACTTCTTTTGCGAAGACTTTGCCACAGCTATATCACCGCTCAAATAACCACAGTTTCCATTTTTTTCACGCCCAGAACGAGGGTTGATGGTAGATGATGTTATTACTGCGGATCGCCCGAGGTTATATTGCAGCGAGAAGATACCTATCTGCAGTTCGGTTGTGTAGGGACTCATATCGAATGCAGCGTAGTCGCGCATCCCGATCAGACGACGAGACGACGAGACGATGAGAAACCAGATCGACGTAACGGAGCAATACCGCCACCCTGATATGAGCAATGGATAGATGGCGATTGTTGAGTCCTTATACTCGGCGTGGGAAACGGTCCAATAGGAGGTATTGGGACGCGAAAGTAATGCATAAGAGATCGAAATCACATCCATTGGCGTAATTGTCGCAAACGCAAGACAGAACAAGCCCACCATCTTGTCTTGCAGAACAGATCCCCGCCGGTACGGCTCTTTTATCCGATTTATATCAAGCAGCCGACTTTCCCACCGACGTACTTGACTTACTTGAAGAAGCCATGAACGAGGACACTGTTGGAACGTATTTGTCCTGGGTGGACGCATCAAAGACGGAAGCTCGGCCTTATTGTGTATTACTCGACCCACGACAATAGAGCTCTACTCTATCGATGCATCGCTAATTGGCTTTGTTAGCACGTGAGGTTGTAGGGCTGTGTATACGAATTGGAAACATCATTAGTCCGGCTCGAGTGCGTTCGATCCACGATAGAGACCCACCTATTGAATTCTACACATCACGAAAACATAACTGGTTGGTCCCTTAAAAGGGGTCAAAAGAAGCAGTTCTTGATCGTGACCCTCGTAAGAAATCCGTATCAATTTTTCCGTGAACTCAAATGTCCACTCCGGAAAGTGAGAAAAGCAAACCTTCGACCTACTAGTAATGACAAGTGCTTGTAATGGACTGTTTTAGGCCTCCATAAGCACAGTGTGGCTCATAGTCACATATGATTCGCCCGCCTACGACCGGCACGGCCAGGCAACACCAGGTGGCCCGCCTCCTCAGGCAGCAGCTATCTACAAGGCTCACCTACATTCAACCCAGATTGAAGGAATTATACCCAGCTTTCTTGATATTACACCATGTCAGACAAAACCTACACCGGTCCTCAAGTCCCAGACATGCTCCGCGACAAAACCCTTGCGGAGAACATTATCAAATACCACGACCATCCCACCAGCGATAGCATGTTGGACGATGACAATTTGAATCTGCTACAGCGTTTTGTGGAGGATCCCAGCCGGCGCGAGCAGATCTTGGAGGATGAGGGTATCGATCCAAATGAGTCGCTGGAAGGAAAGCAGGCGAGTCTGGCGACTTATGTGGTGTGGGCGCATGGTAGAGAGGATAAGAATGGAGGCTGGTTGAAGGAGAGCGATTTTGAGATGCTGAAGAAGTGGTTTGAGGGAGGGAAGAAAGGTGTTTAGCTTTGGATGGTATAATACAAGGGCTGAACGAATTAGCACCAACCGTTTTGTCACCAAATAGTTGACGGTTATGCTGCACTCAAGTAACCCACGTGTTATGCGTTCCAAGGGTTGTTTACATCTCCATGTGGTGTAACCAGCGCGTTAGGAAAGAACAAATCACCACAACCTTCATCTCCCACTCGATTATAACTCACCCTTCTACCCTACTCCTGCTCCATAAGCATACTGGATTGAGTCAAGCTATCACGCCATTTAAGATTCCAATGCCCGGGATCGTAGATATGATCGTCGCGTTAAAGCCTCGGTTTAGTATGAAAGGCCACGCATGAGAGTGGTCTCACCACCCATAAACATGTACACCAGACGACTACTCGTGACTGATTGGAACCAGACTTTTCCCGACCAGTCGAAGGATGGACGCTCTTGATTGCGATGTTCGTAGCACGTCGCTGATGCCCCGTCCCTGTGCAGGTCGCGGCAAAAGGAAATTGAGCCCGTGGTTTCAGGGTCTTCACCAACAAGCTTCCGCTCCAAGCCGATCGTCGCCGTCAACCAGATGTCTTGCATGCATGGCGTTGCTTGATCCAGCTGCCCCGAAGCAGCTGGAAAGCGTAGCATTATTCTCGGCCGCCAGACCTTCACACCGGGCTGCGAATCAGGCCGTCCACCATGCCTCCCAATATCGGCACGTCACGGTCCAGGCCTGCACTCTGGAGGAGTTCACGCGGTGCGCGCGGTGCGCGCGGTGTGCGTGCATTGCGCAGCTAGCCTCAAGCAAACCTAGCCGACAATCGAATCATCTTGGCGTACAGGAACGAGCTGTGATCAGACCGCGATTCGCGCCCTGCACTATCTCCTATCGATTTTGGAAGATCGCCAGTTCCATTTTGGTCGTATCCGCGGTCTGTCCGCGCCGTGCGCTTATCGCATGCAGCTGGAGGGGTCAATACAGCTGCCGCTTGCCATCTGCGGATTGGTGGACGTGCTGCCCCTGGGGCCTACAGACGGTTTACGAGCTACGAATAACTAGTTCTCATTTTACCATCGTATCGTCACCCGCCAACGGCGTGTCTTAGGGCAGGGCTTTGCTCTTTTCTACCAGTCGTGTCCCATGGCTTGACGTTTCTTGAGTCTGACCTCTCCTTCCGTTTTTACGTCCTCACATTCATTGTCCCCGGTGCTTTGCTAACACAGTCGCTCGTTACCCCACGCGTTATGCCATCATGATTCCCAAAGGTTTCCGCCTTTCGTCTACTCATCTTGTCTTCTACATTTCTACATTCATTATAGCAACACAATTATGGTCTCTATGGAGACAATCGGCGACGGGCGGATGGCTTAACCATGAAGCGCACAATTTCGTCTTCGATGCTGACAAACACGCCAATGTACACACGTTCAGCCATGACCAGTGCGACAGTTCTTTCCCGAAGCTGTACCACAGCCTCGATCAGTCTGTGGCTAGGCGGCAGGGGAGAAAGGTACACGTTGACGATATTGCGATTGCGAAGGGCAGATGCATGCTCCGACTGCTGATCCACGGAGGCGAGGTACGTAAAACCACCAAACAAGGCTTGCACCATTCGTAACGAAAACAGCTCTTTGTAGTCGACTCAGGCAAGCCGGAAGAATGCTATGTAACGAACGGTAACGAGCGTGAGCGCATTCTCGGAACACTGGCTCAGATCGACCGCGCTCTCTCCACATCGCCGACTTCCGACCCATCGGTGCCTAACATTGAATTCTCCCTTTCCCTCGACGACCTGCCGCGACGATCAAAGGGCAAGGGAGTCTTCTTTGGCTACACGCGCAAGGAGGGGCGCGAATACAATGATATCTGGATGATGCCGAACTACGCCTACTGGTCTTGGAACTACACTCACGCTCCCAGCTGGAACAGCATCCGACGGGAGATTGAGCTGAAAGAGACGGAAGTTCCATGGGAGAAGAAGGACCCGCGAGTGGTATGGCGCGGCAAGATCAAGATGGCGAAGCTCAGGAAAGAACTCGTTCGCATCAGTGAGGGAAAGCCTTGGAGCGACATCAAGCCGGTCGTCATCAACAACGCCACCGACGTGCACACCAAGGACGTGATGAACTTGAGGCAGTTCTGCGGCTACAAGTTCACGGTGCAAACCGAGGGCACGTCGTATTCTGGCCGGCTGAAGTACCTCCAGCTCTGCCGCTCAGCGCTCGTCACGCACCCGCTCGAGTGGCAGGAGTTCCACACCCATCTTATGCGCCTTGCTGGCCCCGAGGTCAACTACATCGAGGCATCCGAGAACTTTGAGAACCTCGAGGCGGCAATGGATTACTTCCACGAGCACGACGATGAGGCCGAGTTGATTGCGAGGAACAGCTACGAGACGTTTGCGCGGCGGTACCTCACTCCAGCGGCAGTAAGCTCTGAACCTTTTTTTCACATGCGTTGGCCATGGTGCTGACATTTTTTTTCTTCTTCTTAGGTGACATGCTACTGGAGACGTCTTTTCTGGACCTGGTCCTCGGTACAGGGGTACTCGCCGCAGCTGTACACAGCCGACAAGGACGGCAACATGGTCATGCGAGGGACGCCGTGGACGGCATTTGCAGCGAATTGGCCTCACGACCCTTCGGTCATTCCTTAGAGGTGGGCGCCGATGGAGGATGAAGTAGAGCGAAACAATTGCATCACGGCGTTCCGGTACAGTCACGATACCCGCATTTACATACATGACGAGACAGCATCGCGAGTAATATTATATTCTCTATCTCTGTTCACGTCTTTCAGGGAGATGGATGTACTGACGAGCAATCATAGCTTCATTCGCGGCCTAGTGACTTTAGACCAGGTCCCATGCTTTTAGTGCGAGGACGTCGAGAGCGTAGCTTACTTCATCGACCTCGCCTTGTCGAGATCCTGCTCGCTCAACTCCCTCAACACGCCCGTCTTGGCCACACCGCCCGTGATAGCCGCGCCGGCAACCTCCTTGGCGTACCCCAGCAACCCAACCTCGGTCTTGTAGTACGACACATAGTTGCTCTTGACCTCGATCAGCGTCATGCGCGGATCGTCGGCGGAGCCGTCGTGCACGCCGTCGCCGAGGTCGCCAAACCAGGCCGCGGCGCCACGCGACCAGACCTGCTTGATGCGCGGGTCGGCGTTGTCGGTCGTGGTTGCGGTGCCCGACACGGAGATCCAGTCCTGCGTCTTGCTATCTTGGAAGGTGAGCTGGACTTGTTTGTTGGCGGCCAGGTCGGAGAATTTGCGCGCGTGCGCGTTGGCCAGGAAGAGGAAGTCTGGGCCGTCGCGGCGGGCGATGGCCATGGAGCGGCCGACGGGGCCTGTGAGTGTTAGTGTGGGTGTCGATGAAGTGGTTTGTGGAAGACGTGTGTGTGTGTGTGTCGATGAAGTGGTTTGTGGAAGACGTGTGTGTGTGTGTGTCGATGAAGTGGTTTGTGGAAGACGTGTGTGTGTGTGTGTGTGTGTGTGGGTGTTGGGGAGGAGATGGACGTACCCACGCCGTTGCGGTAGGTGTTCAGGATGCCGATCTTCTTGTCGTCTGCAAGGGCGAAGAAGTCCTGGATCTGCTTGACCTTGTCGGTCTCGTTGTCGTACTGCTTGGACACGGAGGGGTCGGTCTGGGAGTTGACCTCGCTGGACGTGAGCTGCTCTGGCATGTTGACGGAGGGGGAGGTTGGGGTGAGTATTGCAGGTGGGGGCGGTGCAGGCGTAGCAGTGGGAGCAAGGGGGGCAGTAGCAGTAGCAGTAGCAGTAGTAGTACTAGTAGTAGTACTAGTAGCAGTAGCAGTAATAGATCTGGTCAAACACAGTGTATACGGCCTCGTCGAAGCGCGGACAGCAGCGCGTACAAGTAGTCTCTGGGCAGCCATGATGGGATTGTTCGATTACGTCAAAAGCAACAGACGACAGTGCGTCTTTAACACGACGGCAGCGGGGTGACGTCGCGCAGGCGCAGGCGCAGGTGCATGGCGGTGGTGCGGTCATGCATTGCGGTGGAGTGCGCGCCTCTAGCAGTATGTATGACGAAGGGGGAAATGGCGGGTGTGCTTGTGCTGGAGCTGCAGTGACTGACGGTGTAAGGCTTGACGTGCAGGTTGGAGTATTTCATTGATATACTGGAGTGCTTGATATACTGGAATAATTGATATACTGGAGTACTTGATATACTGGAACACCAGACATGCTTATCATGAACACACGAAGACATGGACGTCATCTTCTTCGGCCAAGGTCAAGACTGATGTTGGTCGACTGGCCAAATTGGGTGTGACCAAAGCGCGCCGGCTGCATACCGCGCCTCGCCCGCCCTCGCTGCGCCGACGTACCCTCAAGTCTGCCCCGAGACACACCCACGGCCATGGCCCTCCTCGCACCACGGCCCGGCGCAGGCGACATGATCGACTTCACCACCGCCAGCCAGGCCGCCGACCCGCCGTCGTCGCCAGAGCCCGCGCCCGCCCACGCCCACGCCCACGCCCACGCCCACGCCGGCCCGCTGTACACGTCGGGCCCGCTCCCCGAGTACGTCAGCGCCGAAGACTACCATGAGGGCCTCAAGCAGATCCGCGCGCACCTGGGGCGCGACTGCGGGTTCGGCGTGGCCATCTCGCGCACCAAGTCGTACACGCCGACCAAGACGGGCGAGCGCAAGATCACGCGCGTGATGCTACAGTGCGCGCGCTCCAAGGAATACAAGAGCAAGGGCGTCGGCCACAAGGTCTATGCCACGCGCATGACGGGCTGTCCGTGGCGCGCGAAGATGCAGCCGCACCCGGGCGGCGGCTGGAAGGTCTGGGGCGTGTGCATGGAGCACAACCACGAGCTCAACGACGTGCTCGACGACCGGGGCATGCCGCCGCGCGCCAGGACCACGCCCGCCGCCGCCAGGAGGAAGCCCGCCGACGCCGCCTTCACCCCGCCCGCGCCCTCGACCTACACCAACATCCCGCCGCCCGTGCCGCCGCCCGTCACCACCAACTGGCCCGCCGTCTCCGCCAGCGGCGTGCGCCGCCTCGTCGTGCCCCTGCAGCAGCGCCTGCTGACCATCTCGCGCGCCCAGTTCCCCGTCGACCAGCCGCTGCTGCTGGTCTACAACGACCGCTTCCAGGCCATGCTCGGCACCGCCGCAGACGTCAAGCTCGCCTTCGAGGATGACTTCCCCTTTGCCTACCACGGCGGCGTCTACACCCCCGCCAGCGACGCCCTGTACGTGACCAGCAACCAGTACAACCTGCCCCCCGGCCAGGACAAGGTCGCCATCGTCAGCAAGATGACCCGCAACATCTACGACCAGTGGACCCGCACCCCCGTCCCGAACCAGGTCCGCAATCCCGCCGGCGGCGCCGCCTACAGCGACGGCGTCCTCGACGGCGTCCTCTTCTGCGCCCAGGGCGACCTGGAGAACCCCACCGCCCTCGTGCACATGGAGGCAGACTACCCCTTCCGCATCCGCACCCTCGTCAACAACTACTACGGCCGCCGCTTCAACTCGCTCAAGGACGTCGCCCTCCACTCCGACGGCAGCGTCTACTTCACCGACCCCGTCTACGGCCACGACCAGGGCATGCGCCCCGCCCCCGAGCTGCCAAACCAGGTCTACAGGTTCGATCCGCACACGGGCGATGTGCGCGTCGTCGCAGACAGCTTCGGCCGCCCGAGCGGCATCTGCTTCAGTCCGAAGGAGGGCACCTGCTACATCAGCGACACGGAGTTTATTCACGGGAACGGCCACGTGGATTTCGAGCGCGCGAGTACCATGTGCGTCCCCCCCCCCCTCCCTCTTCCTTCCTCTTATCTATAGGTCGCGAGAAACAGACTGACAGAAAGAATAGATACGCCTTCGACGTCGGCGACCGCGCACAGTCCAAGTTCCTCATGAACCGCCGCGTCTTCGCCATGGCCGACGTCGGCGTCCCCGACGGGCTCAAGTGCGACACCGCGGGCAATGTGTACGCTGCGTGTGGCGACGGCCTGAGCGTGTGGAGCCCCGGCGGCGTGCTGCTGGGCAAAGTGCTGGTGCCCGGTGGACTGGCGAATTTCTCCTTTGGGCGCAAAGGGGAGCTGTTTTTGCTGAATGGGAAGAAGCTGTGGCTGCTGCGAGTCGCGGACACTGTCAAGGGCGCGATGGTGAATCGAGACGCGTTGAGGTATGAAGAGGTGGAGTAGGATTCTATCCCCCCCCCCCCCCCCATCCTGCAGCTTGGGGAAAAGCGCGTGCGTGGACAGCAAGCGATTACCCCCCACCCCCCCCCCCCATCCTGCAGCTTGGGGAAAAGCGCGTGCGTGGACAGCAAGCGATTACC
>JAFISE010000095.1:0-132181 GCA_022560025.1 Stagonosporopsis chrysanthemi
TCTAAACTAAAATTACTAAACTTAATAATAAAATTATACAACTATTCTAAATTAAGAAATATAGTTAAGCTACTATACTATAATTATATTAGCGTAGATGTAACTCTGCTAGATACTCTAAACCTAACTCTAACCTAGGTCTGTGTAACCTAACCTCTACCCCTACCTACGCTAGAAGTACTCCTACCTAACCTCTACCTCTAGCCTGTGCAACCTCTACTCTACTTGTAACAATACAGAATACTAGAAGAGTCTAAATTATATAGGTATCTACTACAAAGTGTATAGGAGCACTAGAATAAACTACAGGACTAGATCTCTATTCTTATAAGTCTTGTATAAAAGGATACTTTAAAACTATCTATCTAAACTTTGTAGAAGCTTTCTTTCTTATACCTAGAAGCTTAGAAAAGACTGTACTAACAAGCAGTTAGAAGACAGATCTAAGTCAGGTAGTTGTTAGGTAATGTAAGGTAGGCTTAAAGAACTAGGCTTGTTCTTATACTACTCTTTTCTTTATAGGCAGATTGTCTCTAATTCTATAAAATTATAAAGAGAATTCTTATACTATAAAGGTTTAAACTTTAAGAAAGTATAAAACATATTTAACTCTTATCTGTCTTAAGACTTTAGTCTTCTTTTACTATTATTAACCTCTATTTAGGTTTTGCTACATAACCTATGTTAGCTACTCTATACTTATCTGTCCTAAGCAAGCTCTCTAGTAATAATAACTAGGCAAATTAGATTGTTATTAAGCTTATAGCTATTATAAGAGCCTGTACTACAACAAGGTTACTTTTACTAAAGTTATAGTAACTATAGAAATGCGTTTAATCTACTTCTTAATTAGGTTAAATTGCTTACAGCGTGCTTCTTAAGTAAACAACGCATGCTCTGCCTGTTTCTGTTCTTTAACAGATACTAATTCTTACTGCAAGTACTTTAAACAACTTTATCTAATTGCTACTAACTATTACTAAGCTTGTTTTTTAGTTACTATGCTAATACCTGTTTCTTCTAGCACTCTTACAGTAGCCTATTAAGTTATCTACCTTTATTTAATTTAAGCCTTTGCACAAAAAAACACAGTAGTGTACACCTTTAATAAAGTATTGTTATTAAAGTGTACTTATTATATACTTTAAAATAAGAAGTATTGTCTAGTTTAATTACTACTACTTTTTTTTTATTAGTCCTTAGGCTAACTTTTAAATAGGTGCTAATTTATATTAGACCTAAGTATAATACTTTTTAAAGCAACCTTGTTATATAAAAAAAAGCTATAGCAGAAGAAAGTAGAGAGTTAAGAGAGCTAGAGGTAGTAGCTGTACAGGCTGTCTGTAAGACTGCTTAGGATAACTTCTATTAGTTAGCTTATACCTTAGCAAGTATAGTACAGGTAGTAACTGCACAGCTTAAAGAGGTGTTAACTGCTAATATATTACTCTATTAGTACTACGTCTAGCTTATTACTAATTAAGCCTTAGTAGAGGCAATAAGGGCACTTACTGCACAGGTAAAGTCCCTGCAGGATAAAGTAGCAGAGCTTAGGCAAGCAGTAGTATCTTTGTAGGCTCTAGTAGTTAAAGCTCTATAACAAAGCACTAAGGGCAAGAGCCTAAAGAAGTTAGTACTTAAAAAGGTATTAGCTAATTTAAATACTCTCTTAGTAGACACTAAGAAAGAGATAAGCAATATTAGTAAGGCTCTAGCTTAATTACTATATATATAGTAGAGTAGACGTTTTTTTTTATTACTTAGCTAAGTTAGTAAAAGTTTAGAATAGTCTAAGTCTTCTTTGTCTTTTAAATTTATAACGTGCTTACTTAAACTATTACTAGCTGTTCTTTTTCTAAGATTTAATTTAATTTAGTAACTATATTAAAAGACCTAGTAATTACAGATACTTATTATAAAACGCTCTTAGCTTGTAAAGAGTGTTCTTAAAGTTTTCTACTAAGTACTAAGTAGAGTTAGAGTTATATCCTAGTTAACTTATACAGTACTTTAAGTATTATTAGACTAGCTTACTTGTAAGTATTTCTTATACTTCCTATTCTTTAACTTCTTAAATTAAGATACCTAAGAGTTTTAGAGCTTCTTGTCTAGGCAGAAGGTCTGCTAAGTCTTTGCAGAGTATATCTAAGGCAAAGACGTTATAAATTTATAAACTAGAAAGAAGTTTTAAACACTATAAATAACTAACTTACTTAAGAACTTTAAACAGACCTTTTTATAGGTTAGATAGCTTTTAGCTAGGACGCTTAATAGCTAAGTTCTTAGTTAATAAGTATACCTTATTACCTACTACCTAGTTAACTAGACTGCAGTGCTTATCCTTAGTAGCTCTTATTTGCAGCTGCGCTTTTTCTATATTCTCTTTAGCTACCTTCTAAGCTTAGTGTATATAGGTTACTAGAGCAAGTGTATCTTAGTAGTTTAGGTTGTTACAAGAGGTTGTATCTATATTAAGTCTATTCTACTGCTAGCTCTGTCTAAGTTTGCTTCTAAACAATACTTAATAGAAAGTTATTCTAATACTAGAATAAAGTAAAGTAAGCTGTATATAGTTAATAAGCAGCAGTAATTTAGACTAGTTATCTTAATAGTATATTATAAACAGTTATAGCTGCTAGTTAATATACTTATTTATAATCTCTGTTTAGCTGTTAGTTTTCTTATAGTAGGTAGTAAAAAGCTTAACTTTAATACTAATAATCTAGCAGAACTTAGACTAGAAACAAGACATAAACTAGAGTCTACAATTAGATACTATTAATTTAAGAGTATAACTAAAACAATAAACCTATTAAATAAACAAAGAAGCTATCTTTTATATAGTTATAGTCTTGTAGCACAGGATAGTAATTACCTGCTTTGTTAAACAGTTAATAATAACAAGTATTTAATTATATCTAGCTTTGTTCTTTAGAAAATCTTTAAAATCTATATATAGGTACTGTATAGGTTAATTAAGAATAGGTAATAAGTAGAAGTACCTGCAGAGTTAAGTCTATTTTAAATAACTATAGTAACAAGAGATATAATTTTGTATATATTGTTTATAGCTTGCTCTTATGCCCTACTAGTAATACTATTAAGATAGTAGCTAGTAGGTTTTCTTTATACTTAGGTAAGTAGTAGATACTTAGTTATAAGCTTTTTAGATAAAGTAAGTGCACAGTACTAAGTCTAGAACTACACATAGATAATCTTAGTATAGAAGTAAACTATTATAAATCTAATAACTAAGGGCTAGAGATTTTTACTCTTTTTTAAAAGCTTAGCAATTATATTGCAGTATAGCTTTAATTAGTTCTAAGAAGTCTAACTATATTTCTAGCTGTAAGGTACAGATAGTGTGTACTAAGAAATGCAAAAGATAGACTTAAGTAAGATTAAAGTTAATATAGTTGTAAAGTTATTAAGGTCTTAATAATACCTAGGAGCAATTATTCTCTTAAGTTGTCTTAAGGTTAGCTAGGTCTTGCTCTTTTTAACTAAAGATATTAGCTCTTTTATTATTCTTCCCTAAGGTGTACTTAATTTAGAAGTTAAACAGAGCAAGTGCTTCTGCCTACCTAGCTTATTAGGTATTTAAGACTTTAGTAGTTATAAAATATTCTAAGGAATAGTAGTTAGAGTAGACATAGATCTAATTTAACATAGACGTTAGCTCTGCTCTCTACTTATTAAAGGCCTAGAAGATAGCAAAGAGCTCTTTGTTATAGATCTCTTAGTTAAGCTCTAAACCTAATAGAGAACAGCTATAGAATGCTATAGGGTACTAGTAGTTGTCTGCGTGTTTCTAAGACATAACACTAGCTACTACTTTATCTAATACGTTAGTTTTAAGCTTTGTTTTAAGGTCTAGGTTAAAGTAGCATAGAGTTAAGATAGCTAATAGGCTCTGTTTAAGCTTCTTAAAGCTAGCTTAGCAGTCTAGAGTCTATTTAAAGGTATTTAATAGACTCTACAATATAATTAAAGGTTTTGCTACTTAAGAAAACTTAGGCACAAATTGTTAATAGAAACTAGTAAAGCTTAAGAATAATTTTACACCTGTTACAGTTATAAGTAGCTTCTAGTCTGCTAAAGCCTGTACCTTCTTAGAATCTACTTTAATACCTTTGTTTATAAAGATGTACTTAAAGTACTAAGTGCAAGTTATATAGAATTTACTTTTCTTAATATTAACTTATAGGCCTATAGAGCAAAGATGTTCTAGAACTTTTTTAATATATGTCTAGTAAGTCTAAGCGTCTTTAGAGTAGATAAAGATATTATCTAAGTAAGTAATATAGAAGTTATCTAAGTAGTTAATTAGAACGTTGTTTATATAGTATTAGTACGTAGCAGAGCTATTATATAAACTAAATAGTAAGACTTTACACTTATATATGCTGTAACGCATTTAAAACATAGTATACTCTTCTAAGGCAAGATCTATACAGATTTAGTTAAAAGCTAATTAAATATTAAACTTAGTAAATATCTTTACCTTAGATAGTTAAGCAAGCAGCTTGTCTATACAGAGTATTAGATAAAAGTCCTTACAAGTTAAATTATTTAATTTACAATAGTTTATACAGATATATAAGCTTTTATTTAGCTTTTATATATATAGTACTAGTAATACAAATAGACTTTAGCTGTGTTTAATCTAACTATGTTAGAGTTAATCCTACATAAACTTCTTAGTTACTTTAAGTTTTTTAAAGTTCTGTTTATACAAAGAGAAATAGTAGTTAGGTAAAAGTTCTTCTAGAATAATCTTGTAGTTGTAAAAGTAGTAATCTAGAAGGCTTTTAGCTTCTATTTTGCTAAACATATTAGTATACTAAGAGTACTAGGCTAGTAAGTATTTCTAGATTAGTTAGGCGTTTTTAAAGTTATCTTAGTTATACTTTTCTTTTATAATATAAGTAATCTTGTACAGATTAGTTATAAAGAACTTGTTTTATAGTTTCTTTATTAAGAAGTAGAAAGTATTAGCTAAGAGTATAGTAATAGTAGTAACTTTAGTTAGACTAGTTATAGGAGTGTTTACTACTTTGTTAAGTAGTACTAGAAGTTACAAACAAAACTTAGGCAACCTTAATATACTTTTTATATATTAAATAGTTGTACTAAAGCTGTATTATTACTAATACTTTTTTTATTCTTATAGAGTATCTTGTTGCTCTACGTCTTGTTAGGCTTTGCCTTTTCTAAAGAGTTGTTACAAAGTTATTAATAGGGGCAGTGCAGAATTATATAATTAAAAGTATTTAGTAGGCTATATTAACTAAGACCTATCTATATTAAGTTGTAGTTTAAAGTACTTAAGCTATTTAATTCTAATAATATAATCTTATAATCTAAAATCTACAATAATAAAAAAGCAGTTCTATACCTTCTAGCTATTAACTATAAGGTATAACTATATATACTAGGTTACAGGGGAGGTAATTTAATTCTAGAAACCTTTAACCTAAACTAAGAAGAGTAGCTTTTAGATAGGTTTATAGAGAAAAGTAAAAATAGAATAAGTAATATTAAAATTTAAAAACAAAAATCTTTAGGCACTAGTGTTAACTAAGGAGTAGAGTTAAATACTAAGCCCTTAGTTGCAAAGAATAGTAGAAGTAAAGAAATAAGGTCTGCTAAATAAATAAGACAGTAAGAGATTAGATAGATTATATTAGTTTAGGCCTAAGTAGAGTAATCTTTCTAGGCAAGACTATTTCTTATAGAGATTATATTAGTCTTGTTAAAGTCTTCTTTAGTATTAATAAAGTCTTTCTGTTCTACCTTAATTTTGTACATATAAAGTACTGTATAATCTTTAGTAAAGTGTTCTAGCTTTCTATAGTTATAGCAAGCTCTTAGAGTTATATCCTTTATAAGTACAGGTATGTTAGAAAGTTAGTAGAGTGTAGAAGTACTCTAGGTAAAGTAAGTAGATTAGCTAAGAAAAAAGTAATCTTGTTAACTTATTGTAACAAAGCTCTATTTTGCATTTAACTAAGGTATTCTTATTAATCTTAGAGGTTGTAAAACTAGAAGTAGCAGCATAGTAGAGTTGTTTCTCTTTTCTATATTATAAGCAGTTAGGTGTTCTACTATTTAAGAAAAAAAATTATACTATTACTACTTAAAGCCTAGATTAAGTACTTAAATACTTAAAGAGATCTTAGTCTATATATAGTAAAACTATTCTAATTAGAGTACTTTTCTTTTAATAGCTGTACTAAGAAAGCAGCTCTTAAAAGCAAAAAAAGCTTCTAATTTCTTTATTTAGAGTTAATTAAAAGCTACTTAGCTTTCTACCTGCTTGTTTCTAGTAACAAAGTATATCTTAAGGAGCGTAATTATTTCTTCTACAGTGTAAAAGCAATCTGTCTTATTGTTAGAGAAGTACTAAGGTTCTAAGTATTCTTTAGCTAATCTAGAGGTATAACTCTAGACAAGAGCTATATAGGTACGTACACTCTAATAGTAGTCTGTATTAATCTTAAGTTAGTCTTAAATAAAAGTATACTATTACTAAAAAGTAGAGTTACTTTTATTTGTAAGAACCTTAATATTAAGAGTCTTTTTAGAGAGCTTCTTGCATACTATAAGTACTAAGCTAGCTTCTAATAGCTGCCTTATAGTAGATTAATATAGTACACCTATTAGTAGTGTTTCTGTTATAAGTAGGAAGCAATCTACTAGAGCAAGACTAGCACGTAACTAAGTAAGTTCCTACTGCAGTTAAGCTATCTCTTCTAAGAGATTGTAGTAAGATAGCTCTAAATTAGATCTATTGTTAGCAGAAGACAGTTGTGCTAATATAAGGCTCTAGGAGTGTCTAGCCTTTAATTAGTTCTAAGACTAAGTAGTAAGTCTTATAGTAGTGCCTAACATTAAAGTTGTATCTAAATTAAGTAGGTTATTAATAGTCTCTAAGTGTCTATCTTAGCGCAATCTAACACAGCTTTTTTAAAGTTAATCCTAGAGTAGTAAGTTATAAGAAGTTCTAAACCTATAAGCTTTAGTTGTTAAGAGATTTCTAGAATCCTAACTGTAGTATAAACAATTTAAAGACTCTTATAGTTTAAGTATAATATAGACTCTAGCTATACTTATATAAATAACTAAACAAAACTGTAGCAATATTATTATAAAGCTATTACTAGCTAAGACAAATTTTAAAGTATAATATAATAATATAAGATACTAAAAGAGTCTAAATTATATAAGTATCTACTACAAAGTATATAAAAGCACTAAGATAAACTATAAGACTAGATCTTTATTTCTATAGGTCTTGTATAAAAAAATACTTTAAAACTATCTATCTAAACTCTGTAGAAGCTTCTCTTCTTATACCTAGAAGCTTAAAGAAGACTGTACTAACAAGTAGTTAAAAGATAGATCTAAGTTAGGTAGTTGTTAAGTAATGTAAGGTAGGCTTAAAGAACTAGGCTTGTTCTTACACTACTACTACCCCTAGGTCTGTGCAACTCTAACTCTACTTCTACTTACTGCTAGGTACCTTGCACCTATTTGCTAGCCTAGGTCTTAGTAAAAGTAGGCAACTTGCCTGTGTAGGCGACTTGCCTGTAGAGTACGTTACCTTAGTACTTTAGTACCTTTTTTACTTTTTATTCTTTATTAGTTTTATACAACTTTATTTTACGTCTGTATCTAATTCTACATATCGTAGCTGTTTTGCTTATTATTTAATACGAGCCTTATTGTTAGATTTGTGTAGGTAGATAGTAACTACAACTAATATCTCTTTCGTCAGTCAATTTTCCAGTGACTAGTGAGTCTGCCGTCGTCGTCCGCTTTTGAAATCTGAAGCTCAATCGCATAGAGGCCCATTGTGAGGGCGAGGTTGATCCACCTCCACATATTGCCACCCGCGTCTCCGCCCTGATTAGTCCACCACTCACCAGTGACCGCGCTGCCATCAGTGCCGTTCCCACTTGCAAAGTGCTGCATCAGTAAACTAGTGTAGACAGCGATGATGATGCTAGGGCTGAACCACGTCAAGAAGCCGAGTATCTTGGAAGTTTCGTCATCGTCATCCAAGCTTGGCTCTTGCGACAGCGCTCTTGCTCCGCTCTCTCTTATAGCCGGAATGATTCGTGCTGCAGCGTACATGACGAAAACACGATATGCGAGCGATATGATGACCGAGGGCGTAATGGTCATGACAGCGCCAACCATCAAGTTGAACCCCGTGTGGATAATGGAAGGCAGTGAGCCCAAGGCGTGGAGAAGTGTGGTATACGATGCCATGATGATGGGAGGCAGCGGCGGAAGCGCTGGCTCAGGCGGAGAAGTCTCTGCTGCTGTCGAGCCTGGGGTGGGCTGATAGTCGGTGAAGATCTGGTATATGCAGAGAGTCACGTAAGCAAACTACATTCATGTAAGCAGTGGGCTCTGGCGCGATAACACTCAGGGCCGTACCAGGAGCGCTGATTCAACCGGATTGCCTCGAGCACTGGCGATGCCCCACCCCCCCAAAAAGATGGCAGAGGTGATGGCAGCGCCAATGAGAATGGCATCAACGTTGCTGATCTCAGGGAAAGTGGTGATACGCCAGAGGAAATAGACAGAGGTGGAGATGACAGAGGCGGACGCGACAAGGAGGCCAATCTGTGTTTGGTAAGTATCCGCGAAAGGTCGGGAGATGGGTGCTGCTGCTCACCATCCAACTATCGCCGCGCTCTCTGTTCACAACCCATCGTGTGATCTGGCCTGCAGCCTGAATGACCAGGAGACTGCAGAAACCTTCGGCAATCTGGAAAGCAGGTGTGCTGTACCTCAACGTCTTGTCCCAAGCGCCGATGGAGAAACTCTGCAAGAGCCCTTCAGACCCAAAGATCCAGTCCTGTATCGATTCGTAGTCTGATCTCTTGCCGCCAAAGGTCCGTTCGACCCAGCTTGCATTGTTGGTTGCGTCGATGGAGAATTTGTTCAGGCTCCAGATGAGCAAGGTGGGAATGGCCAACCATTGCACCCAAGCTACCACATGGCAGAAGAGCCATCTGAAGCGTGAGCTCTCTGGAGTCGCGAGGCGTAGGCACGAGTACAGGAAGTAGTAGACGCTCAGTGACAGCGAGAAGGCCAGTCCGCATGTGCGGCCTCCGATGTCAAAGGCCAGCGGAATCGTGAAGACGATGGCGCCGAGAAAGAAGGTCGGTGAGAGGGCACGTGTAAACCACATCTGCAGGCGCCGTATTGGCAAGCTCGTGCAGCGACGAGCTCACCCAGCGAACGCGGCTTCGGTCGCGTGCCTATCGGCGGTCGTGACGTGGGACTGTGTGCGTAGAGCAGCAGGCGGGCTTGGCGGGGATGGTGGATTTTCACGTGCAAACAGCGCGGGCTCCGTTGTAGGCTCGGTCGCAAACCAGCGGCAGCACCGCGGAGAAGCTCGCAAACGTGCGAGTGCAGAGATGGAGGCGCTGGGTTCCGGCGGGCGGGCGCGCAGATGGCAGAGTCGGTCGTGGTGGAGGCAGGCACAGGCACAGGTACGACCGGTGGTTATTGGTGCGTGCTGCGTGCTGCGTGCTGCGTGTTGCGTGCGGTGCGTACTGCACGGTGGCCGGTCGCGTGGCTGCACGGTAATTACCTATGCTGCAGTGAAGACACGGGACGATGCTGGGCACGCAGGAAGGGGCGGGCAGACAGCTGCGGCGACGAGAAGCAGGCCGTGGACGCGCACTTTTGCCAGCACCAGGATGGCCGCGAGGGTTCTCGCGAGCAAAGCAAAGGACAAGTTGCGATGCGGTGAAGATCTCTGAGATTTGCCCACGCCGGGATTGCGTAGCGCCCGCATCGTGGCATTTCCCATGCAGCGGCCAGCCTCGCCGCCGCCGTGAACCTGTCCCCACCGCAAGGAAACTTTGTCAAATCACGCTTGCGCTAGCTTGGATGACGGCGCTGTGCAGACGTCTCTTTGCGCGCACTCTTACAACTACACCAAACGCGTGCAGGCCTTCGCTCCGTCCAACCATCAACACGCCGCACAGATTCATGTCCGCAGAGCACCCCGCCAAGAAGCTCAAAATGTCTGCCGTCAGGATTGGAACACACAAGTAGGGCATCTGCAGCGCACGCGGGCAGCAAACGAGGATTGCATACTGACACGCAGCAGTGGCCACTTCCATGCTGACGAGTCGCTGGCGGTTGCCATGCTGAGGAATCTCCCCACCTATGCCGATGCTGAGCTCGTCCGCACACGCGACCCAGCCACGCTCGCCGAGTGCCACACAGTCGTCGATGTTGGCGGCGAGTACGATGACAACGCTAAACGCTACGACCACCATCAGCGTGGCTTCGACACTGTGTTCCCTGGCCACAGTACCAAGCTCTCTTCAGCCGGTCTTGTCTACCTCCACTTTGGCAAGGACATCATCTCAGCCGTCACCGGACTGCCCGAGGGCGCCGACCGCGACCTCCTCTTCGAGAAGATCTACACTGACTTCATCGAGGCTTTCGATGCTAATGACAATGGTGTCAACGTCTTCTCACCCAAGGACGTCGAAAAGGCGGGAATCCAGAAGCAGTTTGAGGACCGCGGCTTCAGCATCGCCAGTGTCGTCAATCGCTACAACTACGGCCCATCCTCCGGCGAAGCCAGCACACAGGAGGAGAAGCAGGCGCGAGAGGATCAGCGATTCCTGAAGGCCTCGCAGTTTGTTGGCGAGCAGTTCACGATTGAAGTAACCGACCGTGCCCAATCGTGGCTCCCAGCGCGCCACAACGTCAAGGCTGCGTACGATAACCGCCTGCAGTACGACCCCCAGGGCCGCGTTTTGGTCCTGCCCGAGGGCATGCCTTGGGCTGATCACCTATACACCCTCGAGAAGGAGTCGCAACTTCCCCAGGGTGTCGCGCCGCAGGTCCTCTACGTCCTCTTCCCAGAAGACAAACCAGAGGGCAAGTGGCGCATCCGCGCTGTTAGCAAAGAGAATGGCGGCTTCCAAAACCGCAAGGATCTCCCTGACGTCTGGAAGGGTGTTCGCGACGCAGAGCTTGATAAAATCTCCGGTATCGAAGGATGTGTATTTGTTCACGCTGCCGGTTTCATCGGAGGCAACAAGTCCTTTGATGGCACCCTTGCCATGGCTCAGAAGGCCCTTGAAATGTAGACGGGTAGGAGCTTTGAGGGTGCATAAACAGCGTCCGATGATACGAGGTCTCAACGGGCGTGCATCGAGGTCTGCTATTTACCTGTATATGCATGGTCTGGCGTTTCAGGCGCTTGATACAAAAGTTGTGATACCAGCCACGTACCTGTGGTTATATAGATGTCGATGTTAACATGGAAAATGCTATGCACGGCTGTAAGTGACCCGGGTTCTTCGTCATTGGTGATGCCTGTTGTGTTTTGTGAATAATTAACACCAGCTTTGTGAGCATAGAGCATACAGACAGGTGTGAGTCTCCCCACGGCCGAAGGTAGCATCCTTGATGTTCCCCACGCCTCGGGCCAGATGGAGCGCAAGATCACCGACAACCAACCAACCGCTGGCCTCGGAGAACGTCATCGGGTGGACTCGGACACTCCAACATCACGTGCCTTAACTCCCATTCGCTGCAAATCTACCTCCAGCTCTGATAAGCCGCACCTCCAGCCTGTCGTTGGGCGAGTGGCTGTGGCGTAAATGCACTTGCATCTTGGAGCCGGTAATATGTGGAGACGGATACACAGGCAGATGGTAACTCAATAGCTGGAAGATTCTTTGATGGGCTGCATCGTTCTTCCTTGACGAACGCCGCTCTACCTTTACGTTTCTCTGACTTTGCAGGCCTATTGTCTGTTGCTTCTGCATAGGTATCACAAGCAAATTCTCCACCTCCATTGTGCTCGGCTTATCTCGACCCGCGCTTGCCCGGCTCCGTTTTTCGCTCAGACGACTCCACGGCCCGCGCTCAAGAATTTCGTCCACGCTCCCTTTTCACAAGCCAGCAATCGCCCACGACTCCCGTCTTGTCTGCACACGCGCCACCAAGACTCATCACGTCAGACTCATTGATTTGAACGTCTGGTCCGCCCGCAACCCACGGCTCACACGACACCGGCCCACCGACACCCACACCCGCACGCGACCACACGATGAAGTACTTTCAGCAATCAGTAGACTTTGACTACTCTTGGGAGGAGGTTTCGACAAGCAACTGGCAAAAGTACGGGCCCTGGAACGAAAAGACACCACACGTCATTGCTGTCGACACACTGTCTCGCTCTGTAGACCCCGCCACAGGAATCGTAAGTGACTCCTCGTTACACTCTTATCACAATATGCTCCTGGAACTTCGACCCCTCAATTTTATTCCAGATGGAGTGCTAACACAATGACCCGTAGTTGCGCACAGAACGGCTCATCACATGCCAGCAATCTGCACCGAAATGGGTGACGGCTATTCTTGGCGGTGTCGACACCTCCATGGTCTACGAGACCTCATACGTTGATCCCATCAGCAAGAAGCTTACGATGTGCTCGATGAACGTTACGTGGGCCGACCTGCTTCAGGTGCGCGAGACTTGCGTCTATACGCCTCACTCAACGTCGCCGTCCAACAAGACAACCTTCTCCCAGCGCGCCGAGATAACAGCTTTCTGCGGAGGATGGCAAAAGATCAAGAACAGCATCGAGCAGTTCACCGTCGATCGTTTCCAACAAAATGCTCAGGCTGGAAAGGAAGGCTTCGAGATGGTACTCGAGCGCGCACGACAGGTCTTCCAGGAGCAGAGGGAGATTCTTGCTATGCAGCAGAACAGCCGTATCTTGAGGGAGGCAAAGATGTAAAACAGCTGTGCGCTCTGACACGCCGCTTACACGTCTACGGGTCATCGATTCGTTATCGACAGAGACAGGCACCCATTTTCACGATTTCTCTACGCATACTTGTTCTCGCGTCTTAGCGATTGATTGCGTTTCTCTTCACGACCAAAAGTCCATTTCACCGGCGTTTTGAAGCATTGGGTTGGCGTCTATACCCTGTTGGCAGTTTTTGCGCGCATCTAGACATGATAGATACGGTAGAAGCGATACACATAGTGCTTTGTTTAGAGTATAGGCCTGTTCATCATACTACTCGCATATAGCCAATCGGCTGCGTCGGGCAATCGTTGTGTCCACACGTCCACGAGCAGGCAGAATGTGCTCATTCTTCAGGCCAGGTCTCAAGCTTATGCGTATGCGTGACCAGGGTCAACTCATTTGTCGCTTTCATCATTACTTGGTTCCCCAAATCACGATCGTCCGTTACGTCAGTTGGTCGGCTCTCCGTCATACTCACCGTTCTAGTGACAAGGAATCTTCCCGTCGCGGTATACGACGACGTTTGCTGCATTATTGCTAGCACTTCAATTTGCCTTTTGGGCCAATGAGCCAAAGGCAGGAAGCTGGTCTTGGCTTGCATGGGGCTGGATGTCTGAGGTATGCTGTTGGCAACCTTGTTTCTAGCTGACGATCCGAAGATCGCGTTCGTCTGGTTTCGCGATGAGTAGAAGGCTGCCAGGCAATGTGGAGATGCTACCCCTCCAATAATTGAATTGGTTGTTGGCGTGTCAAGGTTATGAGCTTATAGCAAGTCTCCCCCAGGTGATGTAGCAGCATGAACGCTGGGGATGGTGCAAGGCAGACCTGTTGGACTCGTTCCGTTTCGAACAAACAACTGTTTCGTGTACGGGACGAGCTGTCTGCTTGCAAAGTGACAGCCGAGGAATGTCGATAGGAGTTGTAATGAGACGGAGGGCTTGGCACGGGTCTGCGATGCGCAGGCTGTGAGTGGATCACGAAAGTCGATGGGCTTCTAGAAAGCCAGTGCATGGATCAGGATTGAGCACATGGTTTCAGGTGATGCCAGGCGAGGGCGCATGTTTCGAGCGTCATATACTTGGGTGTTGATTGGCCGACTGCCGAATGTGTGAGTTGGAGGGGTGTCGAGGACACTTCACCTCTGCGTTGCTCGAGGTCATTGTCATATGTATATGCGAGGACGAACGAAGCTGGTTGCACAAAATGCGGATGCTATCTTGCTGGTTGGGGTCCGAGCACAGTCGTTTAGTCTGGATCGTGAAGCGGACTGCCGAGCGTCGTAATGAGGAATACGAGCTGGATTTGGACAGCGGGTCTAGGAAAAGCAGCGAGGCTGGGGCTTCACATCATCGGCGGCTTCCTTCCCCTCTGCATCGAAGCTTGCTGCGTGTCACATGGCTGCTCTCTTTGATGCGCAACACTGCTCGAGAAAGCACATGTACCGCGGTTCTGTACGTCTGGGGGTGGCTGTGTGTTGATGCGGTCTGCTTTCTGACGTCTGTCAAGTGTCGGAGTGCTTCGGCGCGGGGACGTCCCGGCTGGGGCGCGCAAGAAGACAGCTGAAGAGACAAGGTTGTGGCGCTGCGTTTGTGGCGGCCGTTGGAGGGAACCAGGCAGGGCGGCCACGCAGGATCACCGTCTGGCAACGGCCATGCAACGAAGATATTTCTGGCGTGCTGCTTCGAGCACCACGGGCTGGACACACAGCCCCGGTTTGGGTTGCCCGCGCGACGATGATGTCAATTGCGGTGCAGTGGTGCAAATGGACTGGAGCATGGGTGGAGAGTGTCGCACCTGGCTGCTTTGGGAAGGGCACGTCGTCGTGGGCGCGCGGGCCGTCGACGACGAAGACGAAGACGAAGACGAAGACGAGCAACGTGCCGGCGGGCGTGCGACATGGCGCTCCTCGAAGCAGCATGCGAGGCCTGGGGGCACGGCATTGTGCTCGCCTTGGTGCCGCGCAGACGCAGCGCAGCCGCTAGAAGTCCGCTTGCTTCCGAATAGGTGCAAGGAAGGAGGATCGCCGCAGGGACGACGACTGTTGTCGGCCAAGCGCCGCGCCGCGCAATTTGGACGAGTCACCGGCAGCAGGGGCAAGAGACGGCCAGAGACGGCCAGAGAGCGAGACAGCCAGAGAGCGCCAGAGAGCGCCAGAGCCACCGCCAGAGAGCGCCAGAGAGCGCCAGAGCCACCGCCAGAGGCAGCGCCAGCGGGCGCAGGCGGCCACGAGCGGGCGCGCGCAAGCATCCCACGACGGGCGCCAGCATCTCACGACGGGCGCGTCGACGCTGCAGCCGGCGGCCGTCACTGGCCAGCCCGCCAGCCCGCCAGCAGCGCGCTGCACGGTGCCTGGCTAGTCGACCAGGGCCCGCCGCCAAACGGCGCGCCCTGCTCCCGACTGGCTCCACGGCCCCTGGTCGACGCCCGTCCCTGAGCGAAATTACCAACAAGCGCCAGGGGGCTCGCCATCTGTGCTCAGTGCTCAGTGCTCCCTCCTGGCCTCCACCGCTGCCTGCAGGCCGCCCACGCATTCATATACCGCCCGCCCGCCGCCCGACATGGCTCTCACCACGACAAGGCTCACTTTCCTTTCCACACATTCGCTTTCCAGCCAGTCCTCGGACGCGCCATTCTTTGAACCAGCTCAGTCACTCTTTCCTGGGCCTTCACTCCCCCCACCCGGGACCATCTTCGCCAAGCCCCTCTGCACCTCTTCACCACAAAGGAATCCCTCCCACCCGCCACCATGATGAAGCTCACAGTCGCCTTCCTGGCTGCTCTTGCCGCCGCCGATGCCGCCGAGGCTCGCTCCACCCGCCAGCAGCGTCGCCAGTACGGCTCTGGCTACGACACTGGCAACAGCTACGGCAACGGCTACGGCACACCTGAGGTCCCCTCGGCCCCTGCTGTCTCGTCCGTTCCAGCTGTCTCGTCCGTTCCAGCTGTCTCGTCCGTCCCAGCTGTCTCGTCCGTCCCTGTTGTCTCGTCCGTCGCCATCCCCTCCGCCAGCACACCTCTCGCCGAGACCACCGCCTACCCCATCGGCGGCGGTGTCTCGTCCACCCCCGTTGCTGTTGCCAGCTCCTCCACTCCCCTCGCCGCCGAGAGCTCCTCGTACGCCCCCGAGGTCCCTGCCTCATCTGCCCCCGAGGTCCCCGCCTCGTCTGCTCCCGCTGCCTCGTCCAGCGTGATCGACTACGGCAACGGCTACCCCGTTCCCTCTGCCCCTGCCGGCGGCGTCTCCAGCTCGGTTGAGGTCCCCGCCAGCTCTTCCACCCCCGCTGCCGCTGAGAGCTCTTCCTACGCCGGTGAGGTCCCCCCCACCTCTTCCACCCCCGCTGCCGCTGAGAGCTCTTCCTACGCCGGTGAGGTCCCCCCCGCCTCTTCCACCCCCGCTGCCGCTGAGAGCTCTTCCTACGCCGGTGAGGTCCCCTCCAGCTCCGCCGGTGTCCCCTCCAGCAGCACTCCCGCCGCTGAGACCACCAGCTACCCCGTTGGTGGTGGCGTTTCCTCTGCCCCTGCTGCCAGCCCGTCGACCCCCGCTGCCGTCGAGTCCTCCTCTGTCCCTGCTGCGTCCTCCTCGGCCCCCGTTGAGTCCGCCTCCAGCGTAATCGACTACGGCAACGGCTACCCCGTTCCCTCTGCCCCTGCCGGTGGCGTCTCCAGCTCCGTCGGTGTCCCTGCCAGCTCCTCCACCCCGGCCGGCGCTGAGAGCACACCTGCCACTGGTGTCTACCCCCCTAGCTCCGTCTACGTCCCTACCGGCGCTTCGGCCTCCACTCCCCTCGCGTCTGAGGTTTCCAAGACCTTCTACCCCAGCGGGTACCCCACCGGCACCGGTGCTCGCCCTACTGGCGTCACTGCCTTCCCCACCGGTACTGGCTCTGGCCCTCTCCCCGAGACCACCTCCATGAGCGACTACGTCACCTCGGTCATCTACAGCACCCAGATCTTCACCGTCACTGCGTGCCCCTCGACCGTCTCTGACTGCCCCGCCAGCGCGACCTCTCTCATTACCAGCGTCGTCGCTGTCGGCACCACCGTCTGCCCCGAGTCTGACCTGACCAAGGCCACTCCCGCTCCTTCGGTCCCGGCCTCCAAGGACAACGTTGTCACCAGCTCCTACCCCGTCTCCGAGGTCCCTGAGGTCACCACCGAGACTCTCATCTACACCATCGGTGTCGGCTCCACCGCCCACCCCGTCACCACCGAGGTCGTTTCCACCTCCACCAGGACCGTCTACTCCACCGTCGTCGTCACCGCCTCCGAGACCCAGCCCGCTGGCTCTTACCCCACCGGCCCTGCAGGCGGTGAGGGCGAGTACCCTGTCTCGACTCCCGCTGGCGAGCAGTCTTACCCTACTGGCCCGACTGTTGGTGAGGAATCTTACCCCACTGGCCCTGCCGGCGGTGAGGAGACTGGCACCACCACCCTCAAGTCCACTCAGACCCAGACCCGCTACGTCACCGTCAAGCCCACTCCTTCCGGTTCTCCTAATGTCCCTGTTGGCGAGGAGGCGTACCCTACCGGCCCTGCTGGCGGCGAGAACGCCTACCCTACCGGCCCTGCTGGTGGCGAGAACGCTTACCCTACCGGCCCTGCTGGTGGCGAGAACGCTTACCCTACCGGCCCTGCTGGTGGTAACAGCGCCTCCACTCCCGCTGGCGAGCAGAGCGTCCCTACCACTCCCGCCGGTGGTGAGGGCGAGGGCGAGGACTGCGCTGTCCCTGTCACCGTCACCGTCACTGCCAAGGAGACCGTCACCGTCACCGCTGGCCAGGAGTCTGAGGCACCCACTGCTCCCGCTGGTGGCGAGGGCGAATACCCTGCTTCCACTCCCGCTGGCGAGCAGTCTTACCCTACCGCCCCTGCTTCCGCTTCCACTCCCGCTGGCGAGCAGTCTTACCCCACCGCCCCTGCTGGCGGTAACGCTGTTCCCTACCCCATTGGCAACGGCACCGTTCCTTACCCTACCGGCCCAACTGGTTTCTCCACCCTGACCAAGCCCAGCTACCCCACCGGCACCGGTGCCGTTCCCAGCGAGACCTCGACTCTGCCCAGCTTCTCGTTCGCCTCTGAGGTCCCCTCTGCCTCCGCTCCTGCCTCGTCTGTCCCTGCCTCGTCGGCTCCTTCCGTCGAGACCCAGGTCCCCAGCTCCTCCGCCCCCGCCGGTGAGGAGGCCACCTCCAGCGCTGTCGAGTACCCTGCCTACCCCACTGGCCCTGCCGGCGGTGAGGCTTCCTCCACTCCCGCTGCCGTAGAGACCCCTTCCTCTACTCCCGCCGCTGAGTACCCTTCCTCGACCCCCGCCGGTGAGGAGGCTACCTCTGCCCCTGCCGCTACCCCCACCGCTGGCTCCGGCTACGGCTCCGGCTACGGCTCCGGCTACGGCACCTACTAAATGCGCCCACGGCGCTTAATATGAGTTGATGCGATAACCGTTCTGTACAAACTCTCACGGGTCGTTTGACTCTTTCATACAAGTCTTGTCTGCGTTTCGCTGTCTTGATGTCTCCTCGGGCAGGGGCTCAAAGTGTTTGGAAGGATGTTTTATCGTTTGTAGGTATCTTCACAGGAGCTTCAGACAGCTGACAATACAAAACTGTCTTGCTTTACACTATGTCACTATGCGCGTGGTTGGCTGACGAGCAGCGATATGCGGAGATGGATTCACGATTGTTTTTGATCTAGATCTCAAGTCGATTTTCTTATTCTCTTTTGTCATCGTCTCCAAGCCTACTCTGAAGGCATTGCATGATTCTTCCCTGTAGCATATTCAAATCTATTTTAACATTTCAAAAACACTCAACAATATGCAACTGACCCCGGTGCATTGGAAGGCATCTGCCGATCTACAAAACACATCAAATTTCGGACCCTTTCGATCCCATCCGCCATCCCCGTCTTTGAGGTGGAGCAGATCCTCAATCAGGAATGGTGTCTCGAGCCGTGTTTCAGACTGCCGTGCAACCGAACAACCCACTGTCACACGTTTACACATCGACCAGAGCCGCGAGCTGCTCCGCCACATCCCCTATCACAAGCGTGATGTTATTC
This sequence comes from Stagonosporopsis chrysanthemi, assembly GCA_022560025.1. NCBI lineage: Eukaryota > Fungi > Ascomycota > Dothideomycetes > Pleosporales > Didymellaceae > Stagonosporopsis > Stagonosporopsis chrysanthemi. Next base: position 18,870 of record JAFISE010000095.1, read on the forward strand.
CATATGCGCCGTTTTGCGACAGGGGATTTCGATCGTCAGTTCGCACACAATGTATGGTAGGGGCCACGCAATCGCTTATAGCACCCCGGGTGAATATCACTTATAAATAGCCGGCGATGTCTCCCGACTACACTTGCGCCGGTTCCACGTCTTCTGGCGTATGCCTATCGCTAGAAGAAGTCCGTGTCTGATCGAGATCCTCTAAAAGTGCACCGATGTTGGGACCGAGGTCGCATTTGAGATTGCAAGGCTTCCAAAGGTGTCTGTGGCATGTTACGCTAATCGTGACTAATACAGCGAGGCCACTATCGTATTCAATAGCGCAATCGTAAGTACCGTCGGAACTTACTCTTGACTGTGCTCAACAATTATGTTGTCAAGCGATACTGACATAGCCAGTGTTGCCGAATGATCTCGGGAGATATTTGAAATGGCGTACTAACAGAGATGGGAACGATAGGTAGCAGGCAGTCCTTGCGCTTGCATAATGCCTGCTGGTTATGTACACCTTCAGACCCCTATCTGTCGTGTGACAGTCAGCGATAATGTGTATGCAATGCACGATGCTGGTGGTTTGTTGCAGGTGGGCGGCTCAGGCCGAGCTATGTATACAGGGGCGTCTGCAACACAGCATACTACTGCTGACTTGCGACTGAGAGCATTGTGCAACTTAAAATTCCGCGTGCTTGGATCTGGTCATCGTAAACGCAGCTGGACTTTTGTATTCGCGCGCAATCGGGCTGATGTCTCCTGTGTCCAAGCTCTGTTGTCAAAAGAGCCACAGTCTGCCTGCATAAGCAATTGAATCAGCATGTGATTATGCAACGCTCAGGGAGAAAGAAAAGAGCGAAAAGGAATTCTCCAGTCCGTTGCTGCGCTGTTCTGCTGCCGATCCAAGTGTGAAAGCCACCACGTTGATAATATTATCAAACTATCGATCAAAACTTATCCTTCGCATTCATTCATATCTTCTCGCAGCTGTTCGGCTAGTCGGCAGCCTGTCCTCATCAAAATTGATTACACGTGATATGATAGCAGAGCGTAAGCAAAAGATAATCTACTTGCTCTTGCAGCGCCTCCTTGTTAACTTGGCTCGAGGTTCACAGAGTGTGACTATTTGTGGTACCACTTGGTTCGCTGTCAAATAAGTGGCACGTCACTCATAGTTGCAAACTCTAGAGGCGTAGTACGACAGAACATACAACGAAGCAAATTCTCTGCTCCCCTCGAACACTGACAACACTGAGCAAGTTTGGTCTGTTAGCGACTGGCACGTACTCCTTGCCAGGGAAAATGTACTTTAGGTATCAGCGCGCCTGGGTTAAGCGATTTCTCAATGCTGGCATGCAGGTTACTGTCACTGCTCACAGAAAAGCTCTCAATTACCTGATAGGAATGAGACATCATCGAGGGACCGATCTCGGTACTGAGCCGACTCTGATGCTGAGATAAGTCTTGCCCCACAAAGGTACAATCTCAACGCACAACGCTTGATTAGCAAGTGCCCGTGCCTAACAAGCTTATTTGGATTTGTTGCTGATATTGCAAAGATCGGAGAAGGGAGCGTCATGGGCAGTCACATTCTTATCACAAGACTCACAGTCAACGTCAGATTGGAGCAGGTGACGACCATTTTGCGAGTTGTCATAGACTCCGGTAAGCGTCATTCTTAGCGTGGCTAGCGACAGCTAATCTTGAATGACAGCCATGCTGAGCGCGATTGCACTCGTTTTCTCGAAGCTGTTTAGGACATCTGAGCTTCATGCTTGGACTCAAAAGACACTGCGTAAGTGATGGACCGAATAGCGCCGTTATTTGCTACAGGGAGATTCGACAGCAGCTGAGAGCAAACAATTGTGAAGCAGATGGGAAAATATTTACACGAGCTTTGACAATAACTGTTCCCGTCTTTCAAATCAATAGACCACGGTACAATGACGAAGTGACTGTTCAGTGCTTAATTCTGCCCCACAATTCTTTGATAGTGAAGACATCGTTCTGTACCGAGTCACTGTCTTCTTTCTGGTCCTCCTTCTCGAGCTTTGATCGGAGCCGAGTCACCATCAAATCGCGTGCAATTTTTGGAGAGAGAAGGCGTATCTCCTCCTCGAGTTTAGCTTGGCTGATCATCTTGCCGTAACACAGCTCTTTGACAAGGTTTTCTGTAAGATGCTGACAGTTGTTTGAAAGAAGATTATATCGCTTGTTCGCGGCGATGAATTGTTCGCCTGGGCAAAATCAGTACATGGAGCACATGCGCGTATCCTGCGTCAAGAACTTACCAAGGAGCTGGATTTCCTCATGTCTCTTAGTCGTCTCACCGACGTAGTAGCACGAGCTCCATGTAGTAATAAACTCTTCTGAAACCTCGTATACGCGGAAGTAGTTGTTCATCAGCATCTGCACCTTCAGCTGATCGCTCATTAGGTCGTAAGCGTACGTTGGCCCAAGCCCTCGATCAACGACTACTACAGCCCAGTGTGAGATGCTGTTCAGACTCATACCTACGTGCTTGGCGAGAAGGTCATACGTTTTCCTGGAAAGCTCGAGCCTGCCAAAAGCGATCGGCGTGGTGATCAAGAACACCGCCCGGCCGTGGGCTTGTGCCGTGCATATTAGTGGAGGCACATCGGATTCTGAGTTGCCGGTGATTTTTGCAGCAATTTGTCGCAGATGGAGGTTCTTCTGTCGAACGGCTTCTGCCAGCTGCGCATCAGGTGGGCTTCGTTTCCTGTCTAGCCTGCGGTGCGACCAGTCAATACTGTGCACGTGACGTCAATATGTCACTCGAAGCTTACCATCTCTGCTGGAACGACTTCCAAGCGGTCTCGCCGGCCTTGGTCAACTTTGATAGAGCATCCGATCCCATCTAACGTTGCGCTGATACATGGAACTGGAAGCAGGAAATGAGGTTGGAAACTGGGAATGAGCTGTAGTGGCTGTGTGGCGCACGGCACTAGCGTGTGCGCTCGGCCCGATGTCCTGCAACTTTCCTCTCTTCCCGGAGCTTCGGTTGCGTGCTGTTGGGTGAGCGATTCACTTGGCTGTACTTGAGCTTTGAAAGAGGACCTGATGTCAATACACAGTGTCAAGCCCGTCTGCGCCGGTTTGCTATGAACGCCGAGAATCGAGGGAGCCGGTAGCCAAACACTCCATTGACGCCTTACGGACATCGGGTTGTCAGCCCTCACATAGCTCCATACTGGCAGCGGCGCTACTTCTCACAGCAGTCATGAAAGGGAGTGGCCTTGGCCAATAAATTACTGAAGGTTTCTTTGCCACCAGAAAGCAGTAACAGATGGGGAGATTCGTTCCCGATCTGAGACGATGAGGCGCATCCATCATCACATACGCTTGATCAGTCTATAGCTGCAATATGCATTAGCTCGGACGAGCTTCACGATCCGGATTCTCACAGAAATTACAGGAGTAAGACGTGCACAACATCCAGAGGGAGAGCTCGACGCCTCAGAATGCCAGAGCGAGCAGTACAATCGCGGTCAGAACTGCGTGGACCCAATCACAATGGGTGAAGAAGAGGCACAGACAGAGGTTTGATAGCGTGTTCTATGGGAGACAAGTCTTGATATATCGCTGCAGCAACTTACAACGACCAACCACTATTCGACAAAAACACGCCCGTGGAAGTATATCTAGTCTAACAACTGTGCAACATGATCTGCTAGACAAATGGAATGCTAAACTGAATTTGCGTCGTCGAGGTTGCGCCTACCTACTCAGCAGGGTTAGTCCATCACTGGGTATCAGTTCAAGCGTAGTAGAAGTCGTCACTCGAATCGGCTGTCAGGGAACGCGCAAATCTTCATGAACGATTCGCTCAGTCCATCGAGTTCGTTTTAGGCTCTAACTCTAACCCGAACGAAAAGCCATAGAAGCTCCTCACCATCTACGTCCAAGATGGCGCCTCACCCAGAACGGATGATAGCTTGAGTAATCTCTCTCGCCGCTCAGGCCCAGTTGACCAGCCACATTCAGATACCCGTCCTCGTTTCTTTGTAGGCCCTTGACATCAATGTCGCCCAGGCTGCCACCAAACACGTTATTGGTATCCCAGCTAGCTCGACAGTACGGACATGTTGCTTTACCCGTTGCAGCAACCTGGATCCAGGACTGCATACAACCCGTGTGCACGTTGTTGCCGCAGCTGGCCTTGCAGTACACGACTTCATCATGCTCTTGATTCAGCTCGTCGTAGCAAATAGGACATTCCCCTTCAATAGGCTTGCGATTGCCATCCTGTCCTTCGCCAGGTTTGTCATTACCGTCCGTCTCGACACCGGGGATAAGCGGTGCATTCTTGATCAGTTCGTGCAATTCAGTGCCGGTGAGCCCGAGTTGATACGCAACATTCTCCCTAGCCTTAAGAACCCGGAGCATAACATAGATGATGTGCTTGCATTGATTCCCTTTCTTTGCGTGAGGGCAATCGCAGCCAGGTTCGAGGCCCACATTGACCGTATAGATGTTGCCTGTCGAGCCAGCAATGACCACCTTCTCTTCAGGAAGCTCATCGGTGCCACATCTTTCTCGGGAAAGTACTGTCAAGCGTTGTGTGAGGGCGCGGTTCTTAATTTCGATGTAGCTTCCAGGCGCATGTGACCGGTAGCGGCGGAGACGCTTCTCCTCAGGTGGTGCAGAGCTGCCGCTCTTGGTCTTCCTCTTTTTCATCTTCTGGAACGCGTCCTCGCCAGGTTCAACCTCGGACCCCATCGCCATTGTTTTCCGTTTCTTCACAGGTAGCGGGTCATCATCTTGGAGGTCGCTCTCGCTGCCCTCGACGTAGCTCAGAGCTGCCTTTCGCTTGCGTGTAGGTCGGGATCGTGGCAGGAGCGCAGGATTCATGCTGATGGGACCGACCAGCACACGTAATGAGCTGGTGATCCGGGCCAAGAGAGTTTCGAACTCGAGTAGATTGTCGAAGCAGTGGCAATCTCCTCGAGTGTTAGATTGTGGGGGGTGACGTATCGATAACGCCAGTCGCGTCGCGCGGTCACGTGAGCTTTCTGACTATACATCGGCAGGACGGTGGAGCTCGTACTTCAAGATGTACAGGTCAGAATTATAAATCTTGCGCATCGTGATTAAGCCTCAGCGGCACCTAATTTATTATTCTTGCTTTGTGGCGAGTTGCCATTGCGATGCGAGTTATTCTCTTCCTCTCTCAGCCAGTCTGCCACGAGGAGGAGACAAGCTAAGTCTGATGATCATGACTACCTCATTCGCAAACAAGCTAAGCTTATGAACTCCGCTCACTTGAGTGTCCCTCTTCGGCATCTCTTTTCGCAATCACATCTCCTTCGCTGTCACGACTGCGCTGATAGGCGACCAATTGTTAGCGCAGGAGAATGGTTCGCCCCCAGAACCATCGTGAAGTTCATTTCCAGACGCCCACATGCCCAAAGCAAACTATGGGTGTGTTAGATCGTGCCTGACAACGAGCGACGTGCACAAGACTTACAATAGCCACCCCGATGCAGAAGAGAAGAGCGTTACAGACTGACCACACAGTCGTACGCTTGTTCTTGAACCAATCTCCTCGATGCTGATAGAACCACATGACCATAGGTAGCGAATCTAAAAAAATTTAGTATGCTCCATATGTGTCGAATCTTCTGGGACGCGAACTTACAGCTGAACCAGGAGCCAAAAAGTGCAGCAATGAGCCCAAGCAAGAGGTTGAAGTTTGGGATTGCCTCAGCAAGTAGCCACGCGACAATCCAAAGCCCTGCGCATACGGCCACCCAGCCTCCAATACTTTTGACGCTCTTTTGATGAACAACACCAGTCCCCTTCCACATGCGAAAGTAGATATACTTGCAAGCCACAGATCCGTTGACCGTACCCGAGATGATGATTGTTGGGATGGCGAAGACAAAAGCAACAGTAGTGATCACCGGGCTTGCTGAGCCGAGGGCAGGAGACGTGACAAGAGGGCCAGCGTAGTAATAGATCACAGCTGACATAAGCAGATAGAAACTGATAGCGATGCCTTGCTCGAAGAAAAGTGCTTTCTTGAATTCGCGCGGATCTCTCATTTCGGATTGAAAGGAAATAAAGGCAACGTGCCCGGCTGATTACAGTCAACACACATCTCCCGCATTGGAAGAAGACTCACTGTAAGCTAGAATGATATTGAGCACCGGTCCCAAGCCCGTCAAAAATGACACTCCTGGACGCACAGTAGCGATCTGACCCGCATCTGGCTTGGAAATTCCAATGCCAATCATGACGATAAGTACTGCTAGAATGATGCTGATACAAGCTTTAAGTATCAGCAGCGTGGGCTTCTTTTCCTTGACGAGTCAACTTACAGATGATGGAGAATTTACTGATGTTCCGGAATGTTCTTGGAAGACCAAGAAGGAAACAGATAATCATACCAGCGACACTGAAAATGATTGTGCAAGCTCCATGATTGGTCAAAGCGTTCATGGCAACAGCAAATGTGAGTACATGCGCACCGCTGATAAACACGAGAATCAAGATCGAGGCGATAGACACGACCTCTCTTCCTACGGGGCCGGCAATGAGTTCTCCACAGTCAGGGAATGATTGCACTCTCGGATAAGCGAGCTTGAACTCGCCAATAAGCCACCCGGTGTAGGTTGCGATCAGCCCTAAGAAGGCAATACAAAGAAGACCCGGTACGGCCCCCAGGATTGCAAGAGCTTGTGGTAGTGCAAGTACGCCAAGAGAGACATTTTCAGCGAGCATCACTATGCCATGTTAGGTGCATGCCGTGCAAGACGATAAGGAACTTCTTACAAAAACCTGTCTGCCTGTCTTATACATTAGCAAACTGTGAAAACTAACGTTTTCGGACGCCATTTGACTAAGAACAACCAATACTGACCACCATACACATGTTGTGTATTGGACCTCAGCTCCTGCTTCGCTCCCGAAGGTATTGCCATTGGTAGACAATGGGACTTGCTGTTCAATGTCTGACGCGACGTTGCATTGCTGCAAATTAAGCTCGTTTGGTCGCTGCTGCCCTCTCGTCGTCTCTTGTTCATTTTTGGTGGTCCTGACGGAGGCGTTGCTACGCCTGGAAGGGAGGAGTATAGCCATGAAATAAAACGTGGAGCTTATTCGCGAGTACCGAGGAGGTTGAAGTGTTGACAGAGAGCTCTCTTTTAGTGGGGGTGAGTATAGCTACGTATTATAGCGCGAATTATTAAACTCCAACAAAGCTGGTGCCGATCTCGTCGAACCCTGATTGTAGTCGATTGATGAGGACATCACGCCCAACATGATGGGATCGAGTGGGGTATACAGAGCGAGCCATGGTTCGAAGAGTAGCACTCGCTCGCTATCGCACAAATTCAGCTGGCGGAGATAGCTTGAGTTGAGGATGCATCCATCGTGAAGTCCCCCAGGATACAGCTTCGACTTCGACAGTCATGCTCTGCGATTGTCCGGCAACAATTATGGCACTTGCCGATGTCTACAGTTCCTGGCCGCATTCCGATCGAACTACATTTATCAGCCATGTGCACTCTGCTGGGTCAGGGCCATTGGGGTGCAGAAGACGGTGAGGCTAAAACGAACGGTTGGGTTGAGGCTAGCACTAATTAGCGGGAGCTAAGACAAGCTCGGGCTGGTGGCCGAATGGGAAGTTGCGTTGCAGCGTTCATGCTCCTCACCAATCAAAGACGACAAACATCCCCAGGTTCGGAGCTGGGGATTGCGGAACAAAAGACGCAGGCTCATGTAATCCGCCTAATGGCGAAAAGGATGCACATCCTGCCAAGGGGAGGTTGGAGGCCGCGCAGCATTGCCGCCGGTGCGCCGGCGGTACTGGCCTGAAGCTCGACACACAGAGCACCCCCCTTCGTCACTAAATCACCACATCACTGCCACGACGCGTTGCAGCTGCCGTTGTACCATTCGATCCGTGGGTAACACACAAAGACACAATACTTTGGAGGTAAGCGTCAGTCGCGCCGCCTCCTTTGACGCGCATCTCAGCTTCTCTCCACCTTACCCTGACAGCCCTCGTCGCCAGAGCATTGAGAGTACGACACGATACTGACGCGTCCGTAGATCAGCTACGCGACCACACATCACCATGGTTGAACTGCGCAAACGCAAGACGCCCCCTCCCGCGCCTGTGCGCCCAGCCAAGAAGGCGGCGGCACCCAAGGGCAAGAAAGCCGCAGGTGGGAAGCCAAAGACGGTCGTCGAGCAGACGACTGATGCCGTCACCGAAGCCGCAGCCGTCGTCACCGAGGCTGTGAACGAAGCAGTCGACACTGCCGCCAAAGCTGTCGCCGATGCAACCAGCAGCGTGAGCAAGCCGACAGCAGATGCGGCTCCCACAAAGGGGCCGCCCAAGGCCGGCGACACCATCGACCTCGCCAACTTTGGTGAAGAGGTCGAGACGCACGATGGAAAAAAGACTACGCTTGCGAAGCTTGTCGAGGAGAGCAAGGGCGGTGTTGTGCTCTTCACCTATCCCAAGGCCTCAACACCAGGATGTACGTCGATGCGCCACATCATTCAGAGCCATTGCTAACACACATACAGGCACTACACAGGTCTGTCTGTTTCGCGACTCGTACGCGCCCCTTACTGCGACCGGCTTCAGCATCTTTGGTCTTTCCAACGACAGCCCCAAGGCCAATACGACGTTCAAGACCAAGCAGAACCTCCCGTACAGCCTGCTATGCGACCCTTCACAAACCCTCATCTCGGCCATTGGTCTGAAGAAGGCACCCAAGGGCACTACTCGGGGTGTCTTCGTGGTGGACAAGAAGGGCAAAGTCCTGGCTTCTGAGCCTGGCAGCCCGGCTGGCACCCACAAAATCGTACAGGATCTGGTCGCAGGCAGCGATCAGGCCAACAGGGACGATGCTGAGGCTGCCGAAACTGCCGCCGAGGTTGCTGTCACAGCGGCAGAAGTCGATGGCGATAAACTATGATGCGTGGGTGTTTGCTCGTGTATTTAGCAGGCATTAGTATGTCATTCTTCAATGGCACCGAAAGGGGTACGAGCTCGTGCACAGGCTGCTGTTGTGCATGTCCGCAAGTGCTGCTAATTTTGCCCATTGGGTAACACCACCTCAATTACCCTTTCACTGCTTGGTCAGTAGCGCATTACTATTTAAACGTGCAAGTGTATAATTGGCCATAAGCGCACGCTCTTCTCCTCGTAGACCATGCTTCAATTATCACTTATCTAAACTCGGCAACTTCGCACGCCACCCTTCATCCACCATGCCTAAGCTCGTAGTCATCATGAACATCACCAACCAACAGGTGGCAGTCTTGGGCGCAGTTGCAACACGCCGACAGAGTGCTGTGTTATTTGCTTGGTCTGATTTCATTGTATTTTAATGTATTCTACAGGCCATGCGCGTCAAAAGCAGATGGCTCGCTGCTAGCAATGTGTGCTCCAGGAACAAGAATTGATCTTGCAATACCTGTGATTGCCATTCAGATCTGTGATTAGCGGTGATGTACTGACTTTGCAGATCACCCAAAGTCCCTCAAAGCAGCTACTTCAGCTTGTGCGTGAAAGCATGCTAACTCTTCGTCTCGACGTTCCTTTGTCGAATGGTAAGAGGTATAGCCATGGAGGAAAAGACAGGCGATACCGATTGCGATATGTTGGTCCGCTCACAACGACTTGTTCAATCCCCAGACGAAGACGAAGGCGAGGTTGATGGTTCACCAGTACGTTTTGCCTCACCCCGCCTCGTCTCTAGATTCCTGAGAAACTTTTCGAGTTGTTTGAAGTTGATGGGTTTCGTCATGAAATGGTCGATGCCGGAATTCCAAGCCTCCAGTTTAGCGCTCGCGGAGGCCAACCCTGTTACAGCGATAATGTAGCACCGAGGAACATTATATTCTTGTTCGTATTGTCTTATTGCCCGTGTGGCGGACACTCCGTCCATAACAGGCATTGACATGTCCATGAGGATCACATCGAATTGCGACGGTGCCGACTGGTATGTACGCAGCGCTTCAAGCCCGTTTTCTGCTTCAGTGTACTGCAGCTTATATTTTTTCATGAATGCTACCAGAAGCTGCGAAAGTAAGCTCAGTGTCTAATGATGCGTGCAGCAGCGATGAACTTACCCTACGGTTGATTACGTTGTCATCTGTTATGAGGACACTCGACGCAGTGCCGACCGATCTGACCGGTGTTGGAAGCTTTGAGCGAATTGGGATTTCACACTCCGAGATGGTGGTCGTCCCTGCAGGCGGCTTTGGAGAGTCCGCGTCCTGCGAAGTTGGTATTGGAGTATTGCGCTTGTCAGACTGGCTCCAATAAGGTTGATTCAAAAGTGGTGGCATCTCATTAGCTGGAGACAAAGCGAAGGCGGGAGGAGAGCTAATTAGCATCCCATTCAAAGGCGATCGCGAATCATCTGGACTTGAAGTTCGCAGAAAATTCTCGTCAGGGTTTTCAAACCGGTCGAGACATTTGTTCAACACAAAAGCAAGTTTATAGGGTCCAAGTCTGGATGACAGTGAGTACGTCTGAGGTGTAAAAGAGAGGGCTCACTTACGGCTGGGCCATGATCTCGACCACAGACTCTTTACTTCGGACACGAACATCCGAACGGAGGGTCGCCGCCTCCAGGGCATCCAGCGCAACGAATATTGTCACTGCCGCTCTCGTGGCATTGACCTCGGCTCTCTTATCCCGAATCGAGGCAAGGTAAGCAAACGATGGTTCAGGACAGATAACAAGATCAGCATTATTGCCTTCCCAACTGGTCGTCTGCACAACGTCCATCTTTAAGTGATTGGCCAGGGTTGTCGCCAACGCACTTGTGAACTTTTTGAGACCTTCAGCGTTCTGTGGTTCGTCTAGAATGTCCTGGTTATCCTCGACTCTGCGCAAGATGCATATTTTGCGGCCCTTTAGTCGCGGCAGCCAGGACAGGTACTCCTCTCTCTGAGGGAGAGCGACATGTGCCGTCTCAGGTCGAGGCAAGGATAATTTGACAGTGATCTTGGTTCCAGTGGAATGATCACTGCTAACTTGAATCTTTCCACCATTTGTCTCAATGATCTGTCGAACGATACTCAGCCCTAAGCCCACCCCGGAACTGTGTGGGTTCTCTTGTGAAAAAGGCTGGAATGCTTTGTTGGCGAGAAATGCGGGGCTCATGCCGGTGCCTGTATCTTTAATGGTGAGCGTGACAGTAGTAGCTGAACCGGTAGACTTAGTGTTGTCTGTGGCGTGAAGCGAAACAATAACATGTCCCCGGTGCGTGTACTTGATGGCATTGCCGAAGAGACTGTAAAAGTATCAGCGTTGTGTATATCTAGACGCCCACACATGTCTTACTTCATAACGGTTCTCTTCCAGGGCCCAACAGGAAAGCAGTAAATCCAGTCCTGCTCATGAGCGACGTCTAAGACGATGTAGCATGTTTTGCGATTTGTTGTGACATCCGGTGTATCAGAGTCGGTGGATGTCGTTGTGACTGACCCTGCGGGAGACAACGGTGCGTTCTTTGAACTCATAATAGGGAGAAAAGATGACCCAGCAAACACAGCCTCCACAACCTCCTCGGTTGCTATACACAGGTCGAATGCTGGATCTCGTAATGAGCGTTGCGTTTTACGAGGTTTAGATGAAAGACGCACAGTCTTCGTATTCTTGAGGCGTCTGCTGGACACGTTCTTGTGAGTTTCGCTCATTTTCGAATGATCCATAACATGATTGATCGTGTCAAGTAAAGTCTGACCGCAACTATTCAGTGAGTTGAGCATACTCGTTTGGAATGTGTCAAGCGGCGTGTCCTTGATAAATTCCAATGTACCCAATATGCCGTGTAGAGGCGAACGCAGTTCATGTGAGATAGAGGCAACAAAGGTGGTCTTCTGTTGATTCAGTGCAACAGCATCTAGACGCGATAGCTCTCGCATAATCGAATGGCTGAAAATGTTGAAGTACGCCAGGTCCACGGAAATTGAGAGCAGCCGGTCGGGGTTGTTGGTCCAACAAAGACAGCCTGTCGGTTTAGCAAATGATCGACATAACTGGGAAGTAGACATTACCTGCGAACCATCTTGATCTCTCATAATCCCAGAACGGCACGAATGCTACGCTTCGTGCGTTTCGCAGTAGTCCAGAGATTGCCTTCGAGTTTCGAGACGCTTGCCCTCTTCTTCGGTTAGCTGTGTGGTGAGGACCCTCACTACCCATAGCTCCCTCGTAGGTATCTTTGTTGGAAGATGAGTCGTCTGTGGAAGACATGGATACACCATCGACCGTGTAGTTGAAAACTTTACCGTGGGGGTGGTCCCGCAACAAGCGGGCCAAGCTAGTCTCAGCAAGTGACTCGATTCCCGGTGTGCCGTCTGCATTTACAATTGGTCTAGATGGCGCAGCTCCAAGGATTTGACATCTCTTCGACCGTGAAGAATTCGTTCCCTGGTTAGCATTGCTGCTTTGCGAACTGCTCCCATCGCTCGAATCCGATTTTGACTTTAGCCCTGCAGAGTCTGAGAGACTGTCGTTGGGTCCTTCATGTTCTGGAGCAGTTGGGTGCTGACGATGACCAGTTGCTGCAACAGACGCATCAAGAATCAGAACTCCGTCCAAGTCACTGGATGCAAGCATGACACTGGCAGCTCGTGCGAACATAGATCGAGAGTTCATCGGTAGAATGGTGTCTTGTAGAGCTCGTAACGATGTCACACGTGTGGAGCCGGCTCGTACGGTCACAGAACCAGCCGAGAACTGTTGTTCCTTGTGTCCTGATGGGACTTGCTCAGGATCTTGAGACCCGGCTTGCGATGCTTGCGAGCCCGCACCACTCGTCTCAGCCGCACGCACTGCATGGTTTGTTGCGGTCAAGTTGTGCAGAGCTTGCGGTTCTACCTCTGATCCGAACGTCGATGATGTGGTCGTAGGAGAGAGTGGTTCCGATCCAAATTGATCGTCATTGTCAAGTGGCAGCAACCCTGATGCACCTTCCGCAAAGGAAATCAGCCCTCGAGTAAGTTTTTCACCGCGCTTGAACCGGTCTTTGATTGTGTAGGTGCCTAAGTAGTCGCTGATTGTGGCCGCAAGATCGGACAGGAAGGTCCTGTCATCGACGGAGACATATTGCCTAGGCTCGTCATCAAACATACACAGCGCACCCACGACCGCACCTTGCGGGCCTACAAGTGCTACTCCAGCGTAGAATCTCACGTGTGGGGCACCTTGAACATAAGTGCGTTGTGCATATCGATCGCTGCCACGAAGGTCCTCGTACACAATGACTGGTATTCTGCCGTTCGTGGAAGCCTTGGCCGCATCCAATGAAAGGACTTCTTCGCACACCCCAAAGTTCCGCGGGATGCTGACACTGCCCAACCACAATTGGGAAGACCCATCTTGTGGAGGGGTTCCGCCATGGAGGGAATTTCGAGGTGTCGCCTCCGCCAAAACGTGCTGGCATTTGTCGTCTATCAGCGAAACTAGAGCTCTCTGCGCATTCATGCGCAAAGCTGCCAGCTGACACAGCGCATTCAAAGTCGAGTCCGTTGAGAGCCGCGGGTGGTAATCAGCCGGTAGCGATGGCTCTGGCCCTGGGGCCAACTTGAGGCGTGGCAAGTCGCGGTAGGCAGCGGCATATTGCAGAACTTCACGTTCTCTCTTCTTTTCAGAGACAGGCCTACTGTGTGGTGTGAGCGGCGTGCGATGCATGTCGAAGACCAGATCCGGGCCGACGTTTGTTGGAGGGATCATCGAACAACCGCCTCACACCCCACGCTCTGAAGGAACTCAGGGGAAATAGGGAGGGCGTCAGTTGTGTCGAGCAACTGAGTGAGGTTTGCGCCTCGCGATCAGCATCTGTTTTCGCCGCCACCGGCCCTACGAGTGTTTCGGGACGGATTGAGTCTGGACTCGACTGCCCTAGCACTTGGGACTGTTGCTCAAGCGGCTATCGCCTTTCCAAACTAGCGTAGTGGCATGAGGGCATTTTAACGGGCTAGATCTCAGATCTCGTGCATTTGGCGCACTTTTACCTGTGTTTCCAATCTCACACGTGGGTACTATTGGAAAAGGTTGTATCAGCGCAGAGGATCTACAGATGATGCGGCGGTTCGCCTGTGAGTGAGTGCCGGAACGGTTTCCGGTATTTAGGCGCCCATCAAGTTCACCGCAATTTCCGCCTTGATATCGACGAATGCGGCTTTGCGCCTCAGATAGATGGTTTTGCAAGCATTGCGCTTCATTTCAATGCCTCGCGCATCTGTAATCCCAAGTCCAGGTTGAGGAAAACGCTGCAGTGAATTTACACTCCAAACCATGCAACTGGAACGGTGAAAAGTCGCTAACAACCTGCTACCAATATGGTTATGGGCGACAATGGCTGCAATGTACACGGTATCTCACGACAACATCACTGCATTGGCCGTCGAAGTCGTTGTGTGATAAATAGAATGATCGAGGGCGAAGTTACGCGTTCGCAACAGTAGAAATATGTTAATGTGATCTTCGGCGTTACAGCATATAGTAAGTCTATGAACGTGTTGTCAAGAAGCAAGACAGAAATAGGAAGCAGTACTTTTATACCATGACTAGTGTCGCGCTTCAGCCAGCTTGGCTGCGATCACTGCTTGGACTTTCGCTTTTGGCAGTTCGGACACCGGCTTTCCTGTCCAATACCTGTCCTGTTCGAGGCCCTGGTAGATCATAGCTTCTGTGCCCAAAATGAGCTGCCAACCGGCTTTCTCGCTAATGCTGGCGATCTCCGTCCAAGGCGATGGGTGGTAGCACATCTCCAGGATAGCTCCCTTGTGTGGTTTGTGCAAGAACGTCTCAAGTACAGCCCTTGCTTCCTTCTCTTGTTGTGTCTTGGGTGGGAAATCCGGTACGCACGCTACAATTGCACCTACACCCTCGAGCTCTTCGGCTTGCGCAACGGTAGAAACGTCGACAAGCGAGTCGCCGAAGCCTCTGGCAGTGCACTCGTCGATGACAGCCTTGACTTCGTTGCGATCGCGGTTCACGAGGTAGATCTTGCTTGCCCTCATCCACTTCCTCAGCGCATATACTGCGCTTCGGGCCGCACCGCCACCTCCAACTACCATCGCTGGCCTGTTCTCATAGATTGCTGCGGGCTCCTTGACGTTGTAGACGAAGGCATCTCGTACACCCACGACATCAGTGTTGGTACCGCAATATATCCGCTTTCCTGTTGTAGGGTCCTCCTTCAAGAAGAGTGTGTTGACGGCGCCGACTTCCCTAGCCTCTTCTGTGAGTTCGTCAAGGAAAGGAAGAATCGCCATTTTATGTGGCATGGTTACTGATGCACCTTGAATACTATCAGCCTGGTTGCTCGAGGGGCCTAGCGAGTGTCTACACTTACCGTAGAACTTAGGATCTTGCCTGGCTTTCAAAAACAGGTCCATGTCGGTGGACTCAAGGAAGAATTGGTTCCAGTTCAAGCCGAGATCTTCATAAACCGTGTTATGGAAGATTGGTGATAAAGAATGTGCGATCGGATAGCCGAACAAATAGCCATGACGTTCGACAACCGAAGTGTCTGGCACTTCAGTCTGATGCGTGGAGGACATCGTAATGCCTTTGTAATTGGGAGTCGGGAGCCTTGGAATATGGACGTGGCTTTGAGTTATGGACAGAAGTTCTTCACGGCGGCAATGTAGCAGAATGACAGAGCCAGCTGGGGCAGGGGCTTAGGTGTGTTAAGACTCCGCTCCACGACCCAACGGAATACTTTTCCAACAAGACACACGCTTTGTGGAGTGTTGTGGAGTGGTTTGGAACACGGATGAAGCTGCGGGTAAATAATCTTCCCGCATATATACCAAGGCGGTCGACGACCTGTCGCACACTCGTTGCTAACGGTTGCTTCACGTGGTTTTGTAATGTCTTCTAGCCAAGTGGGCAGAGACATCTTCCGAGATCGGGAGCGTTTATCCACAATAAAAACTATCCGACTCGTGAAGTCAGCCGAGAAAGGGCCGCAGCGAATTATGTTGTCTAAATCACAATCCATCTCCGCACCATGCAAGAGGCTCCCAGCATCCTTTTGATGGAGAGACGGCGAATTTTTATCCAGAATGTCCACCAGCTTAGTCTCGTAACGTCATTGGCGATCTCCTTCCATTGCGGGGTGTATCCCCAGGCCCCATGGTCGCGGCGTCTCCACAGCCTTCTGCGCGGATAAGACCTGGGGACCTCGACGAGTCTGGGCATGGTCTGGGGTCTCGCCTGCACGCCGCACATGGTCGCAAGATACTAGCTAGCTTCCCCACGAGGGCGAGATTCCGGGGTAATGATTAGCCCTTCTCGACTATTAGAGTCCGGGCTCGGAGGTGAAGACTCTTTAAAACCCTAGCTCTCTTAAAGCTTCCCTCTCCCTCCTTCTTCAGAGGATCGTCAGACCTTCAGGATTCTCCTGCCTCAACATCCCATCGAAGACCGGACAAGAAGGCAGCAATCTCCATCATGGGTATCCTCTCTCTTGTCGAAGACAGGCCTACGCCTAAGGAGGTGTACAACTGGCGCGTGTATGCCGCTGCGTCAGTCGCATCGTTCGCCGCATGCATGGTAAGTTCGATCCTTGTATAGTCGCCCTGGAACATTGGTTGATCTCGAGATTTCAGATCGGATATGATTCCGCTTTCATTGGAACGACACTCGCGCTTCCATCCTTTGTCGAGGAATTCAGGCTTAAGCCCACACAAATTTCGGCATCGGCTCTTGCTCTCCAGAAGGCAAACATTGTCTCTGTTTACCAGGCTGGTGCCTTCTTCGGCGCTTTTGGCGCCTACATCACTTCCTACTATCTCGGACGCAGGATTACACTGCTTATCTGGACTATGATCTTCATTCTCGGTGCTGGACTCATGTTGGGCGCAAATGGCGAAAGGGGGCTCGGCCTTATCATTGGCGGCCGTGTTCTGGCCGGTCTGGGCGTCGGTGCTGCTAGCAACATGGTTCCGATCTACATCTCGGAAATGGCGCCTCCTGCGGTCCGTGGACGTCTTGTTGGAATCTACGAGCTCGGTTGGCAGATCGGTGGTCTTGTCGGTTTCTGGATCAACTACGGCCTCGTCGAGACCATGGCCCCTTCCACCCGCCAGTGGATGATTCCATTTGCTGTCCAACTCATTCCTGCCGGCCTGCTTCTGATCGGTGCAGTCTGGTTGAGAGAATCTCCTCGCTGGCAGTTCGCCCGTGGTGACCGCGACAAGGCTGTCAAGGACTTGTGCTGGATCCGCAATCTTGATTCCACGCACCCTTACATGGTCGAGGAGATCGCGGCCATCGATGCTGAGGTCGAGCACGATCGCATGGTAGTTGGTCCCGGTTTCTGGGCCCCCTTCAAGGCCGTCAAGCAGCGCAAAGTCCAGTACCGTCTATTCCTCGGTGGCATGCTCTTCCTTTGGCAAAACGGCAGTGGCATTAATGCGATCAACTACTACAGCCCGACTGTCTTCAAATCTATCGGCATCAACGGCACCAACACCGGATTTTTCACCACTGGTCTTTTCGGAGTAGTCAAGACCGTTCTTACAGTTGTCTGGCTCATGTACCTCATTGATCACCTCGGTCGTACCAAGCTCCTCATAATTGGCGCTGCTGGCGGATCAGTGTGCATGTGGATCATTGGAGCATACATCAAGCTCAACGGAACCTCAACCAGCGAAACACTGCCCCCTGGCGGCATCGCAGCCATCTTCTTCTTCTACCTGTGGACCGCGTTCTATACTCCTTCCTGGAACGGAACTCCCTGGGTCATCAACTCCGAGATGTTCTCTCAGCAGACCCGCTCCCTGGGTCAGGCCTCCGCTGGTAAGTCAACCGCCACGCAGCCCTTTTTATTAATTAAACACCTGCTAATTCGTCGGGCAGCCGCAAGCAACTGGTTCTTCAATTTCATAGTCTCACGCTTTACGCCACAAATGTTCCTCAAAATGGGGTATGGGGTGTATTTCTTCTTTGCATCCTTGATGGTTTTATCGATTCCATTCATTTTCTTCCTTGTTCCTGAGACCAAGGGAATTCCCCTTGAGCGCATGGATGAGCTGTTTGAGGTCAAGCCCACCTACAAGGCTCACGGTGTCATGCTTGAGCGCCTGCGCGAGATGGATGTAGTCCGCGACGGTGGCTTGTTCGAGGAGAAGGTTAAGGATGCTGAGCGCCGCGAGAGCGTTTGAGCAGATTTAAACATACAATAATGTATAGAAGAGGACATGGGTATTGCTTTATGATATCACTACGTTAGCAAGCATAATCATTACAGTCAATCATTTGATAAACGCTTACAATGGTAATGTTTCGAAGTTTCTGCGCACTACCTGTCAGACCAGCTGTTGCGAACAGGTCATGCTCAAGAACCCTGATGGCTGTGCGCATCTGCTTGTCTTCGGGGTCTTGCCCTGTCAGGGTGAAGACGGCGCAGACACAGGCCTTGAGATCTTCTAGTCCATCAGCCATCTTGAGGTCGATGCCCTTGCACGAAGAAACTCGTTTCTTTTGGCCATTATGTTTACTCCAACCTACTTTTCTGTGCGCGCCACAATTACTGCACAACATATACATTCGGGTGATAGAATTCCCCACACAACAAAATGAACTTCTGATCGTGATCACTAACGCAGCAAACGCTCAATAAACAGGGCAACTAGACAGAACTGTAGAGCCTGGAAATGCGACAGACGCAGTGTTTTTTTATTAATTCGCATAATGTAGTTGTGAACATACAAGTTCCAAATTGCAGGTATCTGCACCTCATGATCTGCATCTGGGTTACCTTCTTATTGGTCTTCTCTATCATCACCAACACAGTAAACATGAATTTGAAAACACTCAGCCGATTGCATATATGAGCTCTACAAGTCTGTATGTGATTACCTTGTTCGATTCAGCGCTGTGGGTGCAGCTGTGTAGGTAGTCGTGATCAGAAGCTCATTCTGATGTGCAGGGACTTTTGTCATCCGGATGCTAAAGTGTAGCAGTGATACGTGGTATGTCCCTCCTTAAACAGACTTGATGAACTTGTTGTCCGCGTTACGCGATAGCGAGTTGTAGCTAATTGAGAGATTTATAGTTCCCAAGAACGACCGCTCCAAAGAAACGAGCTGCTTCGCAAGCTACGAGATACTTCAGGGCTATGATCACTGCAGGGTCTGGCCCCTTGTGGACTGGTGATCAAGCAAGCAGGCGTGTGTTGATGCAACACACCGGCTGCAATGTGAACGGGTTACCTCCCTCCGCCACAGCAGTCTGACGACCAGATGGTCTACCACGTCGTTCGGCTTCCATCCGAAGTCTCCAAGATCGAGCCATAGGACATGCCGTTGCTTCAAAGTCATATTAATAACTGTATCAATGGAAAATTTTGCATAAGGAACAGCAGCCGGCCTATGTCCCTTGGTGTTGATCCGCTTCCAGGTATCAATGTTGAGGCTCATGAGTGCTCGATTCATCACATCAACCTCGGTCTTTCCCATCGAAGTTATCAAATCCAGCCCCTCTTCATTACAGATACCATCACTCAGGTGAGCGTGACGTCATTTCTGGAAAGTGTTGAATTCTCGAATGCAGCCCGCGGGATACCTAAACTTGACACAGGGGTCACAAGCTACACCAGCATTGACATTGTAACCAGCCATAGCGAACATATCGCCCTTGCAATGAATGCATGGCTCGTCCTCGCGTTTTGAGTTGTGCAGTTGGGACAGCTCAAAAGGCTCTAAGTCTAGTTCGTGCAGATTGCGAGCTGCTGGCTGTAAAGGCGAT
The DNA here is from genome assembly GCA_022560025.1 of Stagonosporopsis chrysanthemi. Classification (NCBI taxonomy): domain Eukaryota; kingdom Fungi; phylum Ascomycota; class Dothideomycetes; order Pleosporales; family Didymellaceae; genus Stagonosporopsis; species Stagonosporopsis chrysanthemi. Next base: position 38,623 of record JAFISE010000095.1, read on the forward strand.
GAAATGATTGAGGATTTGGGTAGAGTCATCGAGCTCGATTGCTAGACCGTTCAACCCAAAGCTTTCGAGCCCGTGACTGATCGTATTTGTACCAATGAGGGGCAGAACGAGTAGCTCACTATGTGTTCTTTCCCTTTGATCATACCTTGGGTGATTTGCGCGCTCGTTCTGCTCTGGTGTTGATATCAACCTCGACTTCTTGCTGCGCGTCGACACGGCTATAACATCGATATCATCATCTGAGCCGCTCTTTTCTCTCTCACTTTCCTGAAGACTCGACAAAGCTGCATTTGTGGTTTCAGGCGCAGTCTTTCGCGCAGCTCGCTTCTTGGGCAGCTTGCGGCCTCACCTTCTGGAGTCTTCATCACGTTAAGACTCATTGACTGGAGTTTCGAAGAAAGTGTACTCACCGTCGTAATCTTCTGGCTTGCTTGCTGGCAATCTGCCGTTTTTGCACGACGAGAACCGCAGTGGCCTTCTGCCGTGGTGGTCGGTTGAAGGTGAAAGGTAGAGGAGAAATATGGTAGAAGATGTATATAAGCAGTGGTCACGGACGGATTTCTGAGAGCCAGCCGAGTGGTAGAAAGATTGGGAGTGGGGGGAGATTGCGTGCCGCGTAATTTTATAAGGCAGTGCTGCGCTCTTTCACTCGCGTTTGCGACCAAACGGCCATAGCTTGCGCGCTTCCCGCTCCGATTGCACGCGACTGCCTAACTACTCATCAGCCGGCGAAACTTGTTTGTTTGTCTTTCACTCGTGTTTGTTGCCTGGTCCGCGCGCTGGCTCCAGCTTGCACAGGATCTTTTCCACTTCCAGTACTACCACGTTACCACAACCTCCACTGTCTTCTTCCGTACACTATATCGCGACGCGCAAGTCAGAGTCGCATATTCAACAGAGCTCGTCATGGACGAAAGGGATCTCATCGACAAGCGATTCACCGACGGCTTCAATGCTGCTCACGACCTGTTCATTGCCGACCGTTTAGTGGAATGCGAAGCTGCTCTTTTTGCATTGCTGAGGAGGCAAACCCAAGGTACCACCGAATGAAGACACTTATCATGCGAGGTATGATCGTGGGTGATTGGGAGGAAGCGCACCGATACCAGCTTGCTGCAGAGTCTATGTCGCGCAGTCTGCGACGCTATCATCCAGTGGGGGCTGATGAGAAGGTTGACGAGGTCATTGCGGAGCTACGCGAGTCGCTTGACGACTTGGGTGTTGCACTTAAGGATGATGAGCTATCTGAGTGCGACTTCATCGACACCGTGGATGACGTTGCTGAGGAACACGATCCTGATGAAGATGCACAGGCAGCAATGGATGATCTCGAGCTCGACGATGTGCCAGCACTCCCCTCTATCAACGTTCAAGCTCCTACGGATGAACTGCAGTCACCAGCTATCAGAGGTATGCATCTTTACATGGTTGCATTGTTCACTTTTTCTTGACTTAACAGCAGCGCAAGAACCTCAAGCATCTCACGCTTGGCATGGATGATGTTGAGCCTATTCTGATTTATCAGCCATGATATCTTACAACTGTACTGTAATAATTCGCCTAGAGACTTGGTACGTCAACACCACTGACTGTCGAGAAAAGGCGCGTTACGAATGCACATCGCTCACCATCCTTCACAAGCACCAACTGTGAGTCCCGCAACTTAGCTGATTACACGAGACTGACATCTCGATAGGACGGCAGCGACAACCGTATTACAAGTAGCTGCTGGTGTCAGGCTCAAGCGGATGCAAGTGGTCCGCGAGGATGGCATGGTCGAGGAGAAGGCTAAGGACGACGCAGAGCGCTGCGAGAGCGCCCAAGCGACTCCGAATATGTTCAAGTACATTCAAGAGGACTTTTGAGTTACATAGTAACCACCAATAAGTTAGCAAGAATAGTTGTTAACAATGTATCATTCAAGAAGCAACAAGTCTGTGCACGCAGGCTTCACACAGCAACCTCTTCAATCCAACGCGCAGACAAGAACCAACTCACTTGACCACAGTACCTTCCTTGACTATATCACGCTTCTCAGTGATAACAAATTGCATCCCCGTCTGCAGTCCGTACAAGGCTCGCCCATCCTTGACCCAGCTGAAGAGGCAAGCTCCGCATCCACTCAGATCGCCAAACGGATTGACCTCAACTAGCCGTACTGTCCCATCACGTTGCAGTGCCACGTCAAAGCTAAAACCATATCTTATGAGTAGCTGTCGAATACGGTCGTTCATTGTCTCTTGCACAAATACCCTGATGTCGTCCAACAACGCATCTGCACCAGCACAGACCAAATCGGCAGTCTGCTGAGAACTGAAGCCAAATGGATGGGGAAAAGGAGCATAACACCTGTACTGACTGATGGTACTGACTCTCAGCTCTTCCATTTTGTCCTCCCCACCTCTTGCAGCAGGCGGCGGCACGAAGACCCTAAACTCCCTCCCGGCATCCATGTCATCATCCCAAGGATTCAGAATCAACTCGATCTGCAGCTCTCTACCCTGTGCTTTGGCATCGGCGCGCTCGTTTTGCAGGCAATTCCACGCGCGCATGCTGCTGCATAGCTTCTTGACAACGTCTTCGAATGTGGAACTCGGTTTCTGACCGTCGAGAGGACTGTCCTTGGGACTCATCTGATCAAGGCGAACAAACCATTTCCTTTTGCCATCGAGAACCTTAAGCAGGTCCCTTCCCCGCTTTGTGCTTTGCCATGCCGACACAGTATCCTCAATGAGCTCAGGAGGGAACTGCTTTCTGGTTAACCATGCAGAATGGCAGAGCAACAGATCTTCATGCAGAAATCCAGGGATCTCAACAACATGGGATTCGCTCATCTTCTGGCTTCGTGCGATGAGTGGTTGCCAAATCACGTAGCTGTAAGCTGTCCATGGAGGCTCTGCGTGGGTGAAAGAAGGGGACTCGGGGACAGTAGGCAAAATCTCAAGGCGGGTGTGGCGCGCCGTGTTGAAATTTTGGGATCGCGAGGTAGGATGCGATGTGTCCTGGAAGTGCTTGACTTTACTGTAGTCGGCTGCGACGAGCGCGTAGTCGATGATGCGGATCTGCATAATAGATTGTAGCTTAAGGTGATACTTGATGAGAAATTCGTGAGCACAGTGTCAATGAAGGTACAGGCATTTATATGCATACTCAGTATGAGGGTTTGGGTTGAACCGGTTTCCATATAGCATGAAATTGGGTTACAGGTCGCAAAAGGGCGCAGTCGGATCTAGATATATTCCGATGTTCAACGCCGCGCATTATTTGGAAGTTATGATGACAGCATCTCCGGAACCGGGACAGCAGTAGGTATGGTTCTCTGGTTTTATTTTGATGAGATACATGATCTCATTGAGATCGCCAGAGCTAGATCTTTGCGTTACTTGGTGGATACCTAATATCCTTGCAATCGTGAACCACGTTAGCTGATCGAACATCTGTCCTCGCTGGACGGTCTCGGGTTGACAGCGTGGTCGTCGGTTCGTAGCTGGACGCGAAAAGTGTGCACTTTGCTCGTCGATCTCTCAACCAGCAGCTTCCCTGTAGAAGCTGATGGAATTATTCCCACCTCCCAGCGCAAACATTTCACTCTTCGTTGGCGACTTTGGCAACCACTTCGCTGTCCAAAGCGGCTTGTCGCCGTGCGAATGCGTGGCAACACACGTCCTCGTTTCGATGCGCCAGACCTTCGCCTTGGAGTCGTGGGACCCTGAGAGCAGGTACTCACCAGTATCGCTCCAGTCCAGAGTCAGCACCCAACCGCCATGCCCTGTGAGGTTGGCAACCTGCTCGCCTGAAGTCACGTCGTACAGCGCAATGAGCCTTGCATCACCCCCAGCAGCGAGCAGCTTCGATGCCGGCGAGAAGGCCACGCTACGGACGGGATGCACGAGGCCGGCGAGAGAATGCACCAGACGTCCAGTGTCGTTACTGAAGACGTAAAGGCTTCCGTTTTCGTGTCCTGACGCAGTGAAGCTCCCGTTATCGCTCAAACTGACGCACAGCCCAAAGCTGCCTTTCGTCTCGTATTCTCGTATCCGCGGGAAGCCCTGTGCCTTGTCCAGACTCCACACATTGATCTTGCCGTTGATGCTGCTGCTCGCCAGATAGTGACCATCTGCGCTGAGCGCAATGGCCCATATATCGCCAGGCTTGTTCTGGTCTACGATTTCCCCGTCTTCAACCCAAAGACCGTCCTCGCCCTGACTCCATACTTTGACTTTACCCTCGAAGCCGGCACTTGCGGCACGGCGCGCGGTCGATTGTTTGGCGGTGACAAGGTGGTGGATGCCCAGCGGGTGCGCTCTGTCGAGGGTCTGCACGAGGGGGAACTCGGGCTGGGTTGTGTCGTAGACGTTTATCGATGACGACCCGGATGCAGAGAGCAGCTGCGTAGATGTAGGCGCGACAGCGAACACGTCGCTAGCTTGTGGGTGGGCATTGTCGACGGTATGGAGGGTGAGGTATTGTTTGGACTGTGGCAGTGAGTATGCATGCATAGTAGTTACAATTGCGACCGTGGGCCTACCATGACGTGTAGCTTGAGGCACTACAGCTCCGCGAAACGTGCAAGAGGCTGCCGGAGCATGTGGGTGGTGCAGGCAAGGTGCGAAAGAAAGTGTAGCACAGCAGACGGCGGCCGATTGAGGCTCAGTCAGTGATGTCAGAGCCAACGCGAAGGCGCGCCATCACTCGTCCCGCTACAAAGTGCGCTCCCCGCAGTGCAAACACAGCAAACAACGGACTCCTAGCTTCACCGCCAATCACGCGCCACGCCGCCAGCAGTGTCCCACAATCTGACCGTGGTTGCGTTGATGTCCAGTCGAAGCTCAGCAGTGCTTGCCAGAAGCTTGAAAGAGTCGCGCTGCACAGTCGTAAGAGGCCTGGAAGGGTTGCGCTGCACAGTAGTCACAAGTCAAGCCTGCACGAGGACCAACCCTCCCCGTGCCCGCGCCGCAATCCATAGCCCACCCCTCGCTCGTGCCTTCACTACAACCTCGACCATGGCGCCTACAAACTCCAACCGCCCAATCGTCATATCCGGCCCCTCGGGCGCTGGCAAGTCGACCATCCTCAAGCGCCTCTTCGAAGACTACCCCGACCGCTTCGGCTTCAGCGTGTCTCACACCACGCGCAACCCCCGCGGCGCAGAGAAGGATGGCGTCGAGTACCACTTCGTGACCAGGGAGCAGTTTGACGATCTCATTGCGAAGAAGGGCTTCGTCGAGCATGCCACCTTTGGAAGCAACAGCTACGGAACGAGCATTGCCGCGATTGAGGATATTGAGAAGAAGGGGAGGACGTGCATCCTGGACATTGAGATGGAGGTAGGATCACCTTCACCCAGCCTCGATATAGTGAGAATACTAACAGCTACACAGGGCGTCAAGCAGGTTGCCAACCACCCAACGTTCCCTCGCCCAAGATTTTTGTTCCTCTCACCGCCCAGCATGGACATCCTCGAGCAGCGCCTGAGGGGCCGCGCTACAGACAAGGAGGCAGACATCCTCAAGAGGCTCAACCAGGCCAAGGTCGAGATGGAGTTTGCGAAGAGCCCCGAGGCACCTCACGACAAGATTGTGGTCAACGATGACCTCGAGAAGGCGTACCAGGAGGCCAAGGCCTTTATTGTAGGCGAGGACGCTTAGTGCATGACCGGGAAAGCAGCATACGGATGGAGCAATGATCCCACCGTTGCTATACGCGGTGTTGGGTGAAATCGAAACAGTAATATTCATAGAGACTACATGACTAGCTAAGCCTCGAGGTTGTTCAGATATAGTTTGAAATGCTCAGCATCGGCGTCCTACCACTTTGGGATTCAGACAACCTCAGTGCTTGACTCTATTTCGTGTATCTCATCATAAGAACCTTTGGCTGAATGGAATCCGGCCTGTTTGACCAGGCGTGCAAGCAAATGCACCTGCGCCAGCGGATCCGAAAAATAGAGCGAACGTTCCTCGCATCGAGAATAAGCCCCATTGAGTTACTCCTGCCGCCGTCTCGTGTTACCCAGACGCGCAAGAGCAATCGCATAACCATAAACTGGACGAGAAGACCCTCCATACCCGACGCACCTCGAGTCTCTTCACTCCTCTTGACCCTCGTCGATCCGTCAGCGGCGGGCAAGGTGACCAGCGGGCTCATGTCATCGCCCTGGTGCCGGCTCCTCCACCCACAACGTCTGGAAAGCTCGTGAAAAGAGTGCAGACGGAAAAGAGAGCGAGGGCGCCGTCGTGGTAGGAGGCCGCGCTTCTATGGCGGTTCGTTACTGAAAGTGCGGTCCAGAGGACCGGCGTCCGGGGACTTTCTCCCAAAGCGTTGCGAGATGCCCGAAGGCACTCCGTGCGTGTGCTTCGTTGCGATTCTTCGAGCGAGGAACGTTGGTGAGAGCGGGTGAGCAGCAGGTGGACAATTTATCATGTGGCGCGGCGCGGCGGAGCTTCGGCGCGCGACTGCCCGGCGCCTGTTGACCAATCCGACCAATGCGCCAAGATCAGGCAATCGCCAGGCGGAGCCAGACATGGGTGCCTGTGCAGCTTGGATGCCTTTCTTCGCGTTGGGCGAAGAGACATAAAGACCGCCGGCACAGTCTCGCGCAACACACATCCGCAGCACACGCCAATTCGCCTGCCGCAAAGTCGCACCTACTGCTTGTCCGTTCTCGACGCGTCAAAAAGTGCTTTCCCGCCTCGACTAGAGCTCGCGCAAGCTCCACAGTCGCAAAACACCTGCCTCCAGCACAGCTGCATATTTCCACAGACGGCAAACATGGCGCTTTTTGGGTCGGCTGCAGCAGCGCCCGCGAGCACTACTACAGGCGACACGAGCAAAGACGTGGAGGTGCAGCAGAGCCAGCTCCCATCAGACAGCATCCAGGATCTGCAATTCTCGCCCACGAACGACTTCCTCGCCGTAGCTAGCTGGGACAAGAAGGTGTACATCTATGAAGTCGGGCCCGGTGGCGCAAACGGCAAGTGGCTCTTCGAGTGCCAAGGTCACGTCCTGGGTGTTGGCTGGTCCAAGGTAAGCCACAACACACGGCAGAACATGTCTTCCAGAACTGACAGTGCATAGGATGGTACGCGAGTAGCAGCTGGCGACTCGACCGGCCACCTCAACATCGTCGACTTCCGCACTGTCGCTGCTAGCGGCCAGGTACAGGCGCAGCAGGCCAAAGCCCACGAGGAAGCTATCAAGTGCGTGCGCTGGTTCCAGACTGGCGGACAGGACTATGTCGCGACAGGTTCCTGGGATAAGACGGTCAAGTTCTGGGATCTGAAGAACGCGCTGCCAATCGGTACCTTGCTGTGTCAGGACCGTGTCTACAGCATGGACATCAAGGATCAGCTGCTTGTCGTTGCAACCGCCGAACGACACATCAACATGGTCAACCTGAACGAGCCCGAAAAGATCTACAAGACCATTGTCAGCCCGCTCAAGTGGCAAACGCGCGTTGTGAGCTGCTTCACCGATGCTTCGGGCTTCGCAGTCGGCAGTATCGAGGGACGTTGTGCCATCCAATATGTCGAAGACAAGGACACAAGGTACAGAAGCTTACAAACCAACTGTCAGATCTCTGCTAACAACACTTTTAGCCTCAACTTCTCCTTCAAGTGCCACCGGCAGCAAGACCCCACCCAGCGCGACGTCGCAAAGGTTTACTCTGTAAACGCCATCTCGTTCCACCCGCAGCACGGCACATTCAGCACAGCAGGCTCAGACGGTACTTTCCACTTCTGGGACAAGGATGCCAAGCACCGCCTCAAGGGCTACCCTGAGGTCGGCGGCTCCATCACAGCAACCGCGTTCTCGCGGAACGGCGACATCTTCGCCTACGCCGTCAGCTACGACTGGAGCAAGGGCTTTAGCGGAAATACACCGCAATACCCAATCAAGCTCAAGCTGCACCCCGTCACTGGGGATGAGTGCAAGCCCAGGCCGGGGACAAAGAAGAGGTAAATCCGGGCTCCGCGCTTGGGTTCCTCGTGTTCTGTCTTCGGGTTCCACGCAACCTCACGCTGACCCGGAAAAGAGAGGTATGGATCTGAATATTGCTGGAACACCGCTGTGTCCTTGTTCTCACGTGATTCAATGGGCCTAGCTCAACGCTGCCATATGGGCACCACGTAGAGCAGCACCAGAAGATTGTAGCTTTCCAGAGTCACGAGTGGAGAGACCGAGGACATGTTTGATTGTATTGCATTAGCGTTCTATGGCGGATTGGCGTATATGGATTGCCTGCGGGCGACAGGTCAGGAAAAGAACACATCAGTAATACGCAAATCCATCTCCCTCGATGGACGTGGGTGATTGAAGTACCAGAAGTCATGATTTCCGAGCCCTGCCTTTGCGTAACTATGCTATGCGCCTCCTAAAAATGCTTGTTTGTAGCTAGAATCCTCCATCCGTCCAACACCCAAACACCTATCAGATACCCAGCCAATAACACCTTGTGAATATGCTTTCGATACACGTCATCCTGCACCGAAGATCCCCCATTCGTTCACACCCATATGATGCGCTTAGGTAGAAGAAACACCAGCATTTTCTGTCCCCGGCACTTCGACCCTCTGTCTTTTAGCATCGCCTCCCTCGGTAGCCGCGCCGTTCGGAGCTGCATTGCTAACGTCCTGCAACGCCACTCTCTCCCTCTTCAACGCGTTGGGCGCTGCGCCATTGGCAAATGTGGGAGGCTTGTACGCGCCACGGTTCGCACTAGGACTCACGGCATAGCTAGGACCTCCAGGCATACCGATCCTGCGGGTTGTGTCTTGATGTGGATTGACAAAGTTGCTCGGTCGGTTGAAGCCAGTTGCACCACCGTTTGCTGGACGGCCCAGACCTTGTGGCTGGGGTATGGGGGTGTTGCCATCCTCCTTGCGCTTAACTGGAACGCTACGAGTGTGGTCTAAGCCAGGCGTCCGCTTGTCTTTGGGCACGGGAGACTCGGCATGAGGATTGAAGGCGAGAGAGTTGAGTGTAGTGGCGGGATTTGCGTTCTGGATTTGTTCGGCAGCCCGAGATGTGACAAAGCCTATGGATGGCGGAACATTGGCGTTAGGAACGTTGTTTGCTGGTATTGCGTTGTCTGCAGCTTGGGGAGCAGGTCGTGACTGGTTGGCTTGTTGTACTTGTGGAGGTGTCAGCCGGGACGGCTGTTGCCCGTTCAGCTGCTGAGGTCCAGATGCCTTCTGAGTGTCGTTTGGTGGTGGAGGCATACGTCGCGCCTGGTCTGAGCGGAATTGTTGAGATTTTTGGGGATTACGCTGTAGTGAGCCGTTAGGCTGTGGCTGTCCAGGTTCTTGACCGCGTCCTATTGGGGCCGACTGTCTCTGTTGTTGGGGTTGAGGCTGACGATGGTTGGGGACAGGTGTGTTGCGACCAGAGTTCGTGCTATTTGTGCCATTGCCTGGTCTTGGTACTTCGATCGCAAGTGATGCTGCTGGGCCTGAAGAAGTAGAGTCGAATGTGGTCTCGCCTTGGTCCTCAGAGACTTCGACACCATCGAAAAGATTTCCGTCAAACTCGTCGTCGAAGTCTGCAGACTCAGCGGTGGTCGAGTGCGTTAGGTGGTCCGTTCGCGTCCTCAGAATTGGGTTAGGCCTACTAGGCGTCCTCTGTAACTCTGGCTTGACGACTGCTTGCTCTTCCTGTGGTGGTAATGCGTAATCGGCATGTCGATAAAGGCTGCCTTCTTCGAACTTTCTTGGCTTGACCTTCATGGATTGCACCTTCTTTAGGTACTCTTTGTCGTACAGGCAATTTCCGAGAACATTGCCGAACGTGCGTAGTGAACGCTTCAAGCCGTCCGTTGCTGCTTCCTTCTTCGCCTTTTCGAAAGACGCCGCCTTGCCTTTGCCATTCTCTATTGAACCGTACCCAATGTCCTAAACGAGATCAGATGTGTAGAGTCCTACGTTTGCAACTAACTCACCTCATGGTAGGTGCCATCTTTCAGCGTGATTCTTACGACAATCGATAGTCCAAGACTAACTTTCCCATTCTGATGCTCATCAACCTGCTGCTGTCAGCTCATCTCCTCTCCTCCCATAGCAAGTTCACTATACACACATAGTCAATCTGGACCTGGCCGAGAGAACTCGACCAGCCATTGAATCCAAAGACCTCGTTCGCAAGAGCTATAGCCTTGTTCCCCTCTAGATATGCGACCCGACCGCCACCCTGACCAGGCCTTTGCGAGATGTACTCAGGTCCAAGTTGTTTGTTGAGACGGCTCTGTAGTGTCGCAATTTCCTGGGCGGTGAAATGGGGCACGACGCGCTCCTCGAATGGGTTTCTGACGTCGCCGCCGCTGTACTGGTCGCCTGGGCTGCGTCATCATTAGAATATGAGAATTGATGCTTGAAGCCTGCATGCGGGGACTTTGCGTTCGCTGTTACTTACGCGGGCATTGTTGTGGATTCACAATAAGGTGTGCATTGGGCGGGCGACGCGCTGATGTTGAAAGGCGATGATGGCGACGCGCTCAAGGCGGCAGGGACGTGTTAGCGCGGCGCCCGCTCACGTGGCAAGCAATTGGCCACCTCAGTTCCCGCTTTGTGTAGGCTTCAGTGTCCAGGTCGGTTTCGAGGCAGTTGCCTGATGAGAAGGTTAAATATCTTTTCGTCAGTGGTCACTGTGGCGTTCGAACCACCCGCGCTGATAGCGAGCCCCAGAACTCACCCGTCTCCCTTCATAACATACGAAGTACTAGAATGCAGCAACTATGAAGTACGGCCTACGAATCTGCAGAAATGAGCGCACGCATAGCTCACACCTCATTTGACTCGATAGTCGAGCTGTGACTTTCGCTACTAATGTGTACGATCTTGGACCCGATACCACACAGCTGCGTCCATCAAGATAAGACAGTGCTGCATCACCATGCACTCTTCGTTTCGAGGGCTTTTCTATAGTAACATGTTACTGCGCAGACTCTCGGAGAGATTACACATGTTCATGTTGGGAAGGACCATGTTGTTCTACACCTGCTTGAATGAGTGAAGATCAGTGAGAACGTGTGAGAGGACAGCGTCACGCCTTTACGAGCGTTGGTGCTGTGGGATCATAGCAGGCTTCTCGTTGCTTGTTTTGTGTGTTAGCATATGCACCGTGGGACAGTTGCGGAGGTTGGACCGGTCATTATGATTCTGTGAGCATTCATCCAGTATACCAATAGGTCAGCGGGAGTGTAGAAGAGTGGGCAAAGTGAAGACCAGATGTTCCTGAGCGCCATAGAACTTAATTCTACGCAGATGCAGCGAAATCTCAAGGTCAAGAGATAACATTGAATTAAAGATACTGGCGAACGATGGAATTCTTTTGCGCCAGATAGGGAACGCCTACAATGCTTATACTAGGTATGCAACGTCCCAGTCTAATGATACAACACACTGTGATAACGCCTATATGATGCGACTATTCCTTCCTGCGGCCCTGCTCACTGCTATCAGCTTCATCATCGCTATCCACGCCCAAGCTAAATGTGGAGTCGTTGTTCGGTCCCTTTGGTGACTTGTCGGAATAGCCGTTGGATGGCTTCTTAGGCACATCTTGCAGGTCATCCAGCTCACGCTCGTCGAAGTCAGCAGCCTCAAGGTCTGCTCTTCGCTCCTTACGTCTGAAATTGTCCAGACCCATTCCGGTGAGAAGGGACTCTCGACCTTCATCACTGTCCGCACCCTGGTAGCCGCCGCTGCGACGTCGGCTACGCCAAAGGAAAGTACCCCAAAGGATGGCCACAATGATGACGACCACAAGTGCAACTTCACCAGAGCGGTAGTAGGCCTTCCACTCGGCCTCCTTTAGCTGTTGTGCCTTGTCCTCCTCAGCCTTGGTGGAGTTGGGATGCCCGCCTACGCTCGTCAGTGGCCCCTTCTCCCCGTCGATGACACTGTCAGCTGGTGTACCGCCGATTTCGCCGATATCGACACCCAGGAACCGATCAAGCATGTCGCGAGTTCGTCTGGGGTAGTCGAATGGTACCATGTGACTGGAGTTGTAGAAGACAACGTAAGTCAAGTTGCGCGCTTCTTGATATGTGCCAGCTGGCTCGCCTTCGAAGGCCCAGTCTTGTTTCGCAGCAACAACGCCCTTGGAAACTTCAAAACCTTTGCCACCGTTCCAGGTCATCTTATCAATCATCCTCTCAGTTCCGACGTGGTTACAGATCATGTCCTTGTCACCAGAGAAGAGCGTGATAGGCACCTCGGCCAGTAAATCTGGAAGAAACCTGATAGCGGGCTCGCTGTTCTTAGCACGGAAATGGCCAGTCACTGCGCCATTGCACTCCTGCCAACCTGTCTTCTTATCGGGGTTGATGTGCAGCGCATAGATGACATCCTGACGGCGGAGGTAGGGTGTGACCTGCTTCAGATCCGGGGGCCAGTTCATGCCGCAGGAAGAGTCATCTCGCAGACGAATGTCGTACATGTTGACACACTGTTGCATGCGGTCGGCTGACTTATCCTTTGTTTCCTCCAAAATGGTGGTCATGATGGCCTCGCAGACTGGTGTGTCGACGTGGTCCATTCCGCCATCGTTGAGAGCTTTCACACAGGTAGATTGCTGCTGCTCAACCCGCATCGCTGATTCGGAGCCTGCCGTGAGGAGGCCGTTCTGGTATGCAAAAGGAAGGTATGCGAGGTATTGGTCGACGGGTGAGATCCAGCCGTTGCCGATGAGCAAGCCCTTGAGTGCCCAAGCTCGACTGCCGGGTTGCTTGTTGCGTTTAAGGATCGCGCGCGCAATGTGCGGGATATGTTGACCAGCATAGGATTCGCCTGCAATGTAGAACTGTTGCTGTCAGCTGTTGTCTGGGGCAATCTGGCCGAGCCACTTACGTCGTCGTGCTCGTACTCTGGGAACAAGGCAAACCACTTCTCCAAGAAGATGACCATGTGTTCTGCCATTTGGTCCAGCTCGGTCAGATAGCTGTCTGTGTTGACGTAACTGAAGCCAGTCCCCACCGGCTGGTCCACGAATAGCAGATTGGCGAACTCGTCCCACGATCCGTTGTTGTATTTCAGATTGCCGTCTTCTGTCACTCTGTAGGGACCGACTTCCATCATAGCGCCGTCCATCGAGGAGCAGCCGGGCCCGCCGTTGAGCCACAGAACGGTGCGCTGCTTGTTGGCAATGTGGCGATTCTCGTAGTGCCAGAAGAACAAATTGCCGTTATGCGCAGCGTCGACTTCGATGTGCCTGTGTCGTTTGCTGTTAGTTCTCGTGTGCATACTTATCAGCATATCTGCCTTACCCAGCGTGCATTTTCAGCAGCGGCTGCGGCGCGCCTGGAAGCTCATGCACAAAGTAATCGGCCTGCGTCTTCGCCTGGGCAGCGGCGCCGGGCAGCATGGACAGAGTTGCCAGCAACCCGCCGACGAGCGCAGTCCGCCACCGCGACCGCGAATCTGGAGAGAACATGGTAATGGGCGAGGGAGCCGAGGTCGGTCGTGTGTCGCTATCTCATCGACGGCGCGAACGTGTGTTTTGTGTGCAGGAGGGCCTCGAGCAGAGCAGGGCAGAAAGGTCTCTAGCCTGCTTTGGGCCAGATGCTAGACGCTCAGGTCGTTGCTGTTGGGCTCGGAGTTTTGGGTATGGATGATCTGGCCGCAGCTGGCGAGGCCTGGAGCTGGGCAGGGGCGCGTGGAGTACAGGGCCGCCTCCGGGTTTCACGGGTACAGATGATGACTGTCAATTGTACGCTGAATTCGAGGATAACAAAACATCACATAGGAGAAAACGCGACTTCTAGAGCTTCCAGAATCCTCGAAGAGCCTCTTATTCAAGGCCATTCTGGTTGGCTTTGTCCCCGAGATGGCTCGATCAATGCCGAAGGATGACGAGACGGGCCAATCACACATGGCCATCTGTGGTTCGGGCTCGTCGACCTCCGTGGTTTCGTATCTGCTTGCTTTTCGGCACCTTCTGCGCGCTTTGCGGCTCTGATACCGTTGGAGTGACAGTGCTTTGTATCACCAGGCTCCTAAGGCCTCAACCGTGCGGCAGAGGCGCCATACGAGTGAGCTTGAATCGGACGCTGTCCAGCCTCAACGGTCGCTTGCATCGCGCTTTCAGCGTGTCTCAGCATTGGCGGCATCTCCTCCAATGATCACGTAACACACTCTGCATCACTGATTTCCATTCGCATCCTGTCTTCAATACCGTCTCCGAATATGGATCATCATTCACAGCAGTACGCTTCCCAGTCGGCCCGTCCGTGCTCCACATTTGGGCCCCATTTCCGACAACGTAATACATACAGCAGCCCTCTCCATGTACGACTTGCGTCTGCATTGCTGGAAATGGTATCTTCGAGGACAACGTTGAAGACTTCGTGCCACAGTGGCGCAGACAAACTTAGATTACGCTCCTGAGTTCGCTTCCAGATCTCGACTTCTAGGGCAGTGATGCATCCAAAACACTCTAGAATAGATCATCTAGACTCTTCTCCGAATCTTTCTTGATCAACTCAACCATGCCCTACAAGTGTCAGTACAGGGACTTGCTGGCTGTCTTGCATCGAGCGGCTTACTGGTGGCATGATGGGCTCTCCGTCTTTGCCTACGACGTAGCGGAAAGGCATCTCCGTGCTCTCGTTCGCGTTTGTCCTGATCTCTGGGTTGTCCACATATGTGATCTTCTCTACTGGAACTGTTCCCTGTTAGTCGCGGCTTCAGCCCGTACGGAGAGGGACGTGCTTCTGTCCTGCACACAGATCCTGGTGACGCGCACAGCAGTATCGGTCGTCATCTGAACAGGACCTAGTCGCCGGCCTTCATATCCTTTCTTACGCAGCTCGGAGGTCCTGTCTGGACGCCAAGTGAGTCAATTGAGTCAAGCATGATGGCAAATCTGATGTTGCATACCTCTGGGCGGGTCATCGCCTGCACATTAATCAGTGAATGCTCGTTCACGAAGTCTCGTTACCCCACTGACCAAGAATGCCACCAAAGAGAAAGATATCGAAGTTGTCACCGTCCTCTGGGCTGAGGTCCTTGGCAGCAGCGGGGTCCAGCAGGCACACTCGGTGTTTTCGGTCTGCATAAATTTCTTCGATACCTCTTGTCTCAACATTGAGTCCCCTGACCTGCTGCAGGTTCTCAGGTAACTTCAGTGAAGTCGGCACCGAGGAGAGGAGAAATTGGGATCCACTATCGTGGCATTCCTGAGCAATGCAAGAATACTCCAGCGAGGACCATTGCTCCAACTCTGGATCGAGGTGTTCAACAACAAATGTCTTTCCCGCGCCGGCCATTTTAGACTTGATTGACGAGAATTTTTTCTTTTCGGTTGTAAGAGACAGCTTCTCCCGGGAAAATCAGCAATTGGTTGTGACTTCTAAAGATATTCTGGAAGGTTTTCAGCCAGGCCCTGTACTGTTCGACTACGTCCCAGAACGGTCTCGGAATTGGTCGTCGATGATGCGAGCCTTGCAGTAGTGATTTGCTAAGCAGAGCATGTGGTCTGAAGACGGCCGACAAGGATTTGGCGAGCGCACTAACGGATCGGAGCTAGTCTTCATCCAATTACGTATAAGGGTAGATGCAAGGAAAGTGTACGTGGGGCCTGGTGCTTGGTAGACTGAAGATCAGAAAGGCTGTCTTTTCAATTGGAGTACAGATGGCGGTGAGAGTCTTCAAGCATGGAGCCTTATTGAACATCAAGTGCAGTTAAACTCGAGCAGCTGCAGCTCCAGGGCAACATTGCATCGGTCCTGGCGACCCGGCACGCTAGTAAGCACATGTGACGTGTGGGAGCTTCTATGAGTGGTAAAGCATACGGTAATCCAACGAAATCGTCCACCCAGCTCCCGTCAAGCGTCGAGCTTGTGCTGGCTCTCGCGGCAATGGTACTGTGCATGCTCCCTTGTGCTTCCGGCACAATTGAAGTCACCGAATAAGGAGCCCTGGGGAGTCTTGCTATCGGCCCACTTGAGACTTGCTACATATCTTGCTGCATACCCCTCTCTGCACGTCTGCCAGTGCTCCTTCCACTCCCTGCAGAACGCCAACCTCGACCACACTTACAAATTTCTCCCATTACCCTCATTCTGCCAATCACGCTCCACTGACGCCCTCTTTGCTACTGCAATCCAGTCTGCGGTGCTGTACTGGTCGTCTTGCAGAGTACTGTTCCTGCGGCAGGCGCTACCTCGGACGATAAAGGCTTATCAAATATTGAGGGGCACTCCTTCCATTCACCCAAAGCTTCGACACGTCTCCAGAGACAGTCTTGCCATAGCCACCTACCGTTGTTGGTCCTTGTCAGGCAGCAGCAGCAACAACAAGTCACGCCCAAGCTTTGTCGACGGCCAATCGCCCGCGGTGGAAAGCCGGCAGCCAGCACGCATAACTGATCTGTTCCCTGTCATAGCCCTGCCGCCCAAACAGCCAACTTTGTGGACGTGCTGGACCCTTGACCCTTATTTCTGGCGACAACACTGGCGAGGACAAAGGATAAATTACAGCATCCCCTTCTTCCACGCACAGATACCCCTCACCCACGTCACACGCACTCCCGCAGTAACACATCATCAACCGCGACGATGAATCCCCACCAGCAGAACAAGGTGGATATCAGCGTACGTCATTCGCGGCCCCTGCGCAGCTCCATTACTTTGCGCATTGCTGCCCCTTTGGCAACGCCATACCCTGGGCCAACCCCAGAGCTGACAGCGTACAGAAGATGTCGCCAGAGGAGGCTAAGCTCTTCCGCCTGTACGGAAAGCTGCCGAACAAGAAGGACTTGCTCCAGAACAAGCTCAAGGTAAGCTTCCAACCGCTTCGGCGTTATGAAGTATATTGAGCTGACACGATTGTGCAGGAGCGCAAGTATTTTGACAGCGGCGACTATGCGCTCTCCAAGGCCGGTAAAGCCTCAGACGCAGGCGTCACCCAAGTCGGCCGCGAGCACCCCAACCCCGAGAAGATCCCGCATATGGCCCCGCCCACACAAAGCAACGGGCAGGTCCCCACAACTGGAGACCTCAAGGCTGGTAGTCCGTCGAAGGAAGGTGGCACTTTCCTCCACCGCGAGACAAGCCTGAACCGCGAAACCTCAGCTTCCGACTTCGCCGAGAATGCAGAGCCTAATGCTCAGCGGGCCGCTCAGGTCTAGAACCAGCTCTGACATAGTTGACCTGACTGTGTACTGGGATCTCTCGTCCCCGGCGTTTGCGAAAAGAAGAGCAGCATCATGAACTCGTCATACCTTCTTACGGCCTGGCCTGTATCAATTACACCGTTTTATGGCGTCTCCCGCGGCGTTTGGGCTCATTCCCTCTTGCCTTGTGGTAGCTCTTACTTCGTAGTAGACAAGCTGACCAACAACCCACATCGCTTTGATGTAGGTTTGTCAAGCGCACGTAACCTTTCGCTTCATGTGCCATACGCTTGATACGAAGAGGATGAACGACGAACGAAGGTTCAACGATTTACAACGAGTCTTCTGATTTTTTTGTTATGGATGGCAAGGTTGCATACTTATGCACTTATAGCATACCTGATGTCGGTATGGAAAATAGTCAAATTACCGATTCAATATCCCACGGTCGTGCTACATCTTTGCTTTCTGGTCAACATCCTGGGGACATGAGGTCTCTCGAGTTGTCCAAAATTACATGACATTTACTTCCATACCACGCGCTGAGCTTCACCATGGAGCCACGTGAAGCAGATGAAAAGAACAGGACAAAGTGCGACATCTTTTCAATCCGTTCAAAGCCACCCTTATTTGATTATGTTATACACGTAGGCTTGAAAAGTATGGACTCGTTCTGATCTGTCCGCTTGACCTCGAAGGAGGTCAAGTCAAGCCTCAAGCATCATACATTGCGATCCGCAGATTTCTTCTCTCTCCGCCAACTCCTCCACGTTCCGGCGAACCTCCTTCGTGTCACGTAAACGAACACAAACAGCATAACCAGGAACACCACTGTTCCCGCGCTATAGCCTTGATTCTGTACCGCCTGTTTCTTCGCCTCTTCATAAATCTCCTTGACCTTCTCCTTAACGCCCTCTCCCTGTCCCAGATCTGGCATGGCCATGATCAGCACTACCAAGCTAGTCCAGCCGGTGAAATGCTGCGTCCTCTGCCCGTGCCCTCCAACCGGATCGTATTGCTCCCACGCATACCCGGTCTCCAGCCAGGAGCTGAATACGGTGTGCACGATGTTGCGACGCAATTCGATGTATACGTTTTTGCAGCGTTCTTGCTGCGGGCCAGGTGTTTTGGCTAAAGACAGAAGCTGTGCGAGGATCATGAAGTTCATGTTGATCCAAATTGGACTGCGCCAGTAGTTGTTGCCGACCCCGTATTTTTTGTCTTCTTGCGATAAGGACTTGATGCCGTGGTCGGTCCACAGGTGGTTTGGATCGCGTAAAAGCCGCAGTATCGCGTCAAGATGCGCGTGGTTGGCGTCGATGAAGCCGGTCATGAAGGGGAAGAGCGAAACGTAACCCTTGTGACATACGTAGGTGTGCTTGTCGTCACGGAGCACTGTATCGCAGTACACATTTTGCTTGTCTTCCCAGTGCAGGGTCTCGAGATTGGTCTTGATGCCACGAATGTGGTTCTGATAGGTGAACGCATCGTGAGTAGCCTCTGTGAAGAAAGCGATCTTTTCAAGAGTGCGAGACATGACTCCTACCCAGCAAAGGGCATCGAGGTGGAGTTCGGTCATATCCGGAGGCTCCGTTCGAGGATAGTCATCCAGTCCACTGGCGAGGTTCTCCTCTGGCATGCGACCCCGCCATCTGTACCCTTCGTTGAGATTTGCTGACGGGACGGAGTGGATCTCGACATCTCCAGACTGAGACTTGCGCCACCACTCATAGTGCTTCTTCAACAACGGATACAGCTGTTTGACGAATTTCTTGCCCGCCTCAGGCTTCAAGAGTGTAGACTCATGCCCGTAATATTTCGTCTTGCCTTGCAATATGTCAATGAACTTTGACACCACAAGAAACATCGTAGGCGGGTTGGCGATCT
Organism: Stagonosporopsis chrysanthemi; assembly: GCA_022560025.1. Classification (NCBI taxonomy): domain Eukaryota; kingdom Fungi; phylum Ascomycota; class Dothideomycetes; order Pleosporales; family Didymellaceae; genus Stagonosporopsis; species Stagonosporopsis chrysanthemi. Next base: position 57,619 of record JAFISE010000095.1, read on the forward strand.
GCGGGTACTGTGTAACAGCATGGAGGGGAGCACCACTCTCGGCTTCGGCACCAACAGCCTGCTCCCTAGCTATCCATCCATCGTTGTCCATGGTCTTCAGCCAGCTTTGAACAACTTCCATCGCCAGGTCAACATCCCAGTCAAGCACAGGAAGGAGGTGGAAACCCTCGTCCCAAAGAAAACCACGTGGAAAAACGGCCCGGGCAGGGGTATGTGTGAAAAGTTCATATGGCCCTTTCGTCTCGGGTACAGAGTGCTTCTTGGCATCTTCGGTCTTCTCCCAGAACTTCCCGGTGCTCTCAGCGTAGATGGCTTTCTTCGATGTGTCAACCTTGGTCGTGCCGTAGAAGTACCCAATACCTCCCAGCAGGTCTGCGAGCATCATCTCCCCAAATGTAGAGTGCTGAGGTGTGCTAAAGGGAGCCTTGGGGGTGAAGACATGGGAATATGTCTTCCGGTATGCAATTATCGAGTCCTGGATACCGCTTCCCATCTCCGATGCTGTCATAGCACGTGAAGCCGCTCGACTCGAATAGAGTACGTCGAATTCGAAGCTGCCATGGATAATCATTTGTACCAAATGCATGTTGCCAGAACCAGGAGCGTTTTGGAGCACTACGTCCATCTTGTCGCTCTCCTTTTGATCTTTCGACTGAGCTTTCAGGGCGTCCAGGAAAGTCGCTTCTTGCGCGCAGGAATGTCAGCCTATCACCAAAGTCACAGTGGGGGATCCCAGGAGAGCTGGTGAAACTCACACTTCGCCTGCCATAGCTTGTCCTCTGTTACGTTCAGCGTATGCACAATTGTGCCCTCGTGCCGTCCGTCCGCGCCTACCGATGTGGGAATGTGGATGCCCGCCGAGCCCAGTCGCGGGTGCTTGATGGCGATATTCACAGCCTCGACAGATTTGTCGGTACCAACCCCAATTTGCTCAAATGCCTCGAAGTGGCAGTCTGCACATTCTTTCTTGGCCTCCATTCCCACGTAGAAGACGACAGATGTCTTCAGGTCGGCAGGCGCGCCATTTCGTGGCTTTCCTTTGACTCGCAGCGCCCAGTTGCCTGCACTCTGGCCTACAGACTTCTTCGTGAACTCGGTTGTGATGTCGATCTGGTTTCCGACATCTTGTATGATTTGTGTTCCACCCGTGCGTGCGTCGTAGGTACTCCAGCCGTACATGGCCATGCCATCGTTCTGCTCGACCGTGTGGCGCAACACTGAGCTTCCAGTTAGCAAGTCTTCAAGCTCTTCTCGAGTCGAGACACCCACACTTGTCTTGCTCATCCAGCTTTCCCCACATCAAACCCGCAACAAGACTTTCTGAAATTCGAGGCCGAATTCCCAGGTAGAGGTTGGGCCGGTATGGTCCCCATAGTAGCGGCGCTTCGTTGGAGTAGAGAGAAGAATCAGCTGTCGTCGAAAGTGCGACCGTCACAATGGCCAGCGCCGCCAGAATCGCTGGAAGCTGCATGACGCCTGAACATAGGCCACAACGCGTCTATAATGTCAAGGCGCCAGCATGTACTTAGGCTTGAAGGAATGACTACGGTGAGCGCTCGACCATAATGTCTTCGCCAGCAGTCGTATGCGAACGTAGCACACAGCACACGAAGTATATCGGCAGCTGCGATTTGTGCTTCCTTCTCGGCGTCAGGCGCCATGCGCCCCTGATTACTTCCGCTCTCGTGCTGCGCACCGATTGGCTGTCGTGCCATCTGCTTGAGGAGCAACCTTTATCTTAGCAACATGACACCAGACGCCTCAAAGGACATGCCAGAGATAGCGACGGCACAGTTCCAGACTCACGTCACCTGTCATGTCTCATTATCTCAAGGAAGTTGACACATTGACGCTACAACATCCATCACGTGCATTCAATGCCCCCGCAAAACGACGTCAGCGGTAGTTGGTCTCTGGTTGACAGGTCAATCCCCCACAGTCAACAGAGATTGCGCCAAAGCAAAAGCACAAAAGCAACCTGTTCCTTCTAGTCATCGACTGGTCCCAGTCTTCCCTTGAACGTCTATTACATAAAGCCAACTACAACCATCGGGCCTCAATTACTTCCATGCCGCTGAAACCCATATAAGCATGCAGGAACAAGTTGATCGCTTAGTCGAGAAGACTTGGGGTATGGAATTTTCTGGCTTTGGGGTCTCTGGCTGCAGACTAATGCGACGATATAGAAGAATTTCAGGGAGTCAGTAGGTCGCAGCGATTGATGGTGGCAGTATCCGGCATACCGGGTTCAGGTTCGTGAACAAATAGAGGTCGCATTTCCATACTGCAAGACTGATTATTGTGCAGGCAAAACAACACTCGCAGCTAAAGTGTCCAATGGTCTCAACAGGAAACATGCACACAATTCTCCAGGGACGTACAATGGCAACCCAGTCGCAGCCTTCATTCCCATGGATGGCTACCACTTATCACGTGCGCAACTTGATGCCATGCCTGACCCCGAGAACGCGCATGCGCGAAGAGGTGCAGCATTCACATTCGACGCCGACAAATTCTTAGAGTTGGTACTGAAGCTGCGGGAGCCAATCCTACCAGAGACACGAACGTTGTACGCGCCCAGCTTTGATCATGCGAAGAAGGACCCAGTCGCGGACGACATACCTATTGCGCCTTCCGTGCGCATCGTCATATTCGAGGGCAACTATTGTTCTCTAAATCATGGACCTTGGAGAGAAGCCTCTGAACTCATGGATGAGTTGTGGTTCGTCGAGGTAGACTTTCAGGTTGCGCGCAAGCGCTTGATCTACAGACACTTGAAAGCGGGCATTGCAAAGAACGAAGAGGAGGCGGCCAAGAGGGCAGATGAGAACGATTTGGTTAACGGACAAGAAATCATCGATTCAAGGCTCGATGTGCATGAATTGATCAAGAGTAAAGAGGATCCCGAATGGGCCCCAGAGTACCAAGACGCGAGTAAGAACTAAGGGGAGTCGGCAAGTTACCAGGAACGCCGCAGCCTCCTTTAAAGCACTGGGTCGGTATATCAGTATCGTGCAAAGTTCACATATCTGCTGTGGCCATTGTCGCGCTCATAGATGACTCATTCATGCGTAGTCCATCTCTGGACCTCAGGCCACCCACAATCGCCGCATTTCTCAGTATTATCTTCTTGTTTCCAGTTCGGGTCCCCTGGACTCATGTTATATCTGACTGTACCTTCCTGTTCTCCCCGAGTATACACTCCCGCCTAATCCTTGCCTGTTCCGTTTGTCAGAACAAGCACAGAAGATGTCTCCAACCACCTAGAGCATACGCAGGGACCTCTGTCACGACGAAGACAGAATGCATCACCCTCACCAACCTTCCTCATGAACTCCGTGATTGCATTCACGACAATGCTTGCGAATCAACACCATACGCCTTCAGCCTTGCAGACTTTACCATCGTGATCGCTTCACGACCCCTCGAGCGCAGTGCCAACATGGCTCGTGGTCTACTCGATTGGCTCCTCACAAATCGAGTGATGTGTTTGGAAGCAATTGATCTCCTGCTGCACACAAGGTGGATCGGTCCATACTTCCCGTACTCATCATTGGACCCTTCTCAGCCACCAGACGTGTCCTCCCTCTCACACCAAGATGGCGTTGCAGCATGCAGCCCAGCGCGCCAATCCCTCCTCTTCTACGGCCAGAGTATCCACAGCATCCTCCTCGAGTTCCCGTCATCGAACCACTTCTTTTGATTCGTTTTCGAACCCATCAACCCTCTTTCTCGCACAGCAGACCTTGGGACGACTTCCTAGAACTCGTACGCCCATTCGTGGCCCATTTAGGCTTGTGTAGTTGACTTAACTATTAATGCGCACAGCCTCGTTCATACAACACCATTCGTACCATGGTCCAAAGTTTGGGCATTGTGGATAGATTGGGTAGACGTCACGCTGCTAGCGACGGAAGAGGAGAGCTAGATCTCGAGACGGGATACTGAGGTGCATGTGTCAAGACTCGTCCAGTGCTATGATAGTCGCTGGATGCAGCCGCTTCAGAGCTGGAAGGGTGTGTATGAGGGCCCTGTTCCGCCACTGCGTAATCCCCCTCGCTTTGGATGTCATCCTTACCTTAAGCCGAAGGGTCCTTAGTTGCTGTATCGAATGCCGGCAGACCATGCCCATCGGTCAGAGTCTAACTCGCCGCATTGTAGGTCACACTGTCGTCTGTTGGGGATCGATTCATAAATTCTCCAATTAGAGCAGGATACCAAGGATTGCAAAGGGCCAGTGTCAAATACTATAAAATCGCGATAACCAGATGTATTATCCCCAGCCAATGTTGAACTTCAGGAGTCAAACCAAGTATGAACCTGCTTTTGACTTCGCAGTTGCCATCTCCCACGTACATAAGAATATGTTACATGCTCTTGCACATCCACCTTGTGGACCGTAGCTCAATTTCGTCTCTTTGATGTCAATCAAAATTATAACCACTCATGGGCGTCAAACCGACCAAGGTCGTCTCTCAAGGTAGCATGGGCCTAGTACGGGCGGTAGCCAGAGCCACCGCGGCCACGGTATCCACCGCGGTAGCCACCGCCGCGAGGAGCGTAGCCACCGCCGCCACCGCCTCCATAACCACCACGACCACCGTACGGGCCGCCTCGACCGCCATATCCCCCACGACCTCCTCTGGGACCGCCGCGGCCGCCTCTCGACATGCCCGGCAGGTTCGTTCGCTTCGGCACGACCTACTAGCTATCAGCTCACACGGCTCTTCTCAACTATCACCTAACCATGACGTACCTTGAGGTTGCGGTCGCGAAACTGGCTGTTGTCAAGGACTAGAGCCTCGTTGACCAGACTCGGTTCTGTGAACTCTACATACGCATACCTGCATACGCCCATTAGCGTTCCAATCTTTCTGCCAAACTCTTGCCAGGTCGTGAAAGATAGGATCAAGGGTAGTTGAAGTGTCAGAAGCGCACGACGTTAAGCAGCGCATCATGTGGCGCATACGGCCTTTGACGGCGCATAAAATAAGTTGCTTTCAACCAGACGCGCAAAGAAAACCTCCTCTTGGTACTAACCCTTTGGGATGCCCTGTGAACTTGTCGAGCAGGATTGTGACGCGGTTGATGCTGCCAACGCTCTGGAAATGTGCCTGGATCTCCTCTGGGCTTGCCCCGTAGTCGACGTTGCCAACGAAGACACTCCTCGAGTCGACGTCTTCCTTGCTTTCGCGCATCTCGTGGCGTTCGTGATCGAGCGACTGCTGCATATCGCGCAGCTTCTGGGCTTCGTCCTCCATCTCCTGTACACGGCGTCGCATCGCTGAGATCTCCTCCTGGAGTGCCTTGTTAGTCGCGCTATTATCTACAAGATGGCCTTTGCTTCGGGGCTTTGCGCCGCGCGTCGACTCTACGTCGCCGAAGGTTTGTGCGATCTTATTGTGGGGGAACAGCGCGTCGTACCTCTTCGGTGGCATCATCTCCGCGGTGCTCGTCTTCTGCGGTATCGAGGCGCTCATCTTCTTCGCGCTTGAGCTCCTCCTCGCGCTTGATATCAGTCTCAACGTCAGCCATGGCGCAGAGCTTTTTCTGAACTGTATCCGAAATTAGGGCTGGTTGAACGAAGCTTCGATGGGTATAGAGCGTACAAGGCTGTTAGTTTGTCCCGATTCCCGATAAACGTCTGCCGCACAGAGGCAGGATTGATGGTCTCAAAGGTTCACTTGCTAGAGCTGGGGCGGTGACGCGACCGGAACAATGGAATGGGAGGAGAAGGAATGGCACCTAAAAGTGAATGGAGTGTAGTTTCGAGGGCGTGACAATGCCGTTGGTCGGAGCTTCCAAGCATCGCGCTAAATCAATTGAACCGGGGTTTGCGCGATTATGGATTGCCTCACTCTGTGCCAGAATTAGGTTGCAACCCAGCCTTGTTGCCTGCCCAATATGAATGTCGCAAATGAGTGTTCGTATGCATCAAGGTAAGCTTGAGTGAAAATTCGATGCAACGGCAGCGCAGTTTTGATTTACGTGAGTGCGAATAAGTCGCAAAGTAGGTGTTTGAGCCCAACGCCGTCTATCTAGAGCTCAACCGAGCCATCATCATGTCCGCCAACCCATAACGCCAGTAGCCATGGATATATCGCTCAAAGTGGATGCGCGTCAGTGCCTCGTCAACGACGCAAACGTGACCAGCAAGCATGTCACTTCATCTCCGTCTCAAAACCCCGTGGTCTCGTGTCGAGCTCTCCGAGCCTGTTAAATCCAGACCATTTCATTCCTTGAGGTCCTTGTGAGAACCTCTCTTTGGGTTCGCGCGAATGCACTTGGCACAATGTCTGCCAGGACTAGGGCGCCGGGTTTTCCTTGACAACGGCGCGCACTTTCTTCTCGTACGCCGTTCGGTCTTTCTTGAAGAGGTTGAAAGCGTCTGCTTGCGCCGGTGATTCCGGATTTGGCTCGTCAAGCAATGACTGAATGCCTAGCAGAATCTCCTTGATTGTGATCGCGGGCTTCCAGCCTTCTTCTTCGTTAAGGATAGACAGGCAGACCGTACCAGAGGGGTACACGTTGGGGTGGAATAGCGGAGGTACAAACTTGCCTGCAGTATGTTAATATACGTAAAATAAGAAGTACTTTTACTTCACTGCAACCTAGCTCGAGGCGATCGAGGACGTACACTTCGGCGGCTTTGTGGGGTATTCTTCTGGAAAGGTGACTTCAAGCTTGAAAAGACCGCCTTCCCAGATGGTCTTCTCTTTGCCCGGGACACCGCAGTCCCACTTCTTGAGGTCCATCATGCCGTTCGCGCCGCGCATGGGTTTCGCGAAGAAGCCGAAAGGGTGATCGCGTCGCCATTGCTTCCTTATTTTGAAGTTAGCGCAGGCCGCAGGGCTCTCCGCCGAAGCATGCTTACCTCTCCTCGGAGAGGCGGTTCATACACAGAGACATGGCGCGCTCGTGAGGCTATTGTTTAGGCGGTGAATGTATTCCTGGTTGGTTGCCGAAGTGCAGGCTCCGTCACAGAAGCTGTGGTGGCTTAGAAGAACGCAAGGCGATGCACTTTATGGGGTGGCGAGTGTGGTGAAGGTAAGAGAAGCGGCGCAAAACGTTTGATGTGGAGGTGAGCTTGACTTGTCCAGCGCTTGAGCAACCAGATCGGCACAGGTCTGTACAACAATCTAGCCCGGTCGCCGGCAGGTAATTCTTGCCCCACTTCGCCGGCTGCAGTTACCAAAATAACGCGCCGAGGCTCGTTGTCCACGGCTATCAGCGCAGAGGACCGCCGCGTGAGTGACTTGCATTTGCATATACACTGCCTCCTATTTGCGCACACTCGAGCCCCAGGTTCCTCAAATTCACCAACAACTTACACAATCACGCGCACAGCCATGGCCGACGCGCCAGCGAAGCAAGAGAAGGAGCATGTGAAAGCTACCCCTCCACCAGCCGACATCGCGTCAGACCCCGAAGAAGATGACCTCTCAGATCTGGACGACGTACTAGACGAATTCGCAAATACGAAGCTCGACTCCAAAGCACCTGCGCCTGCTCCTAAAGCTGCACCGCCGCCCTCAGCACCATCTGCCTCAGGCCCTGGGAGACCGGAGGACGTCTCACCCGCCGAGCTGCTCCTTCAGGATGAAGATGAATTCGCAAAGAAGCTGCAAGAGGAGATGGAGCAGCTGCTTCAACAGGGCGACTTCCAGAAGCAGTTCGAGGAGATTATGAAGGAGATGAACAGCGAGTTAGGCGGCGACCATCTCCCGGCACCAGCGGCCGCAGAAGCAGCCGCAACAGCGTCCGCGTCGCTGAAGGACAGTGCACCCTCGAAATCTGCAGAATCTTCTGGCAAGGCAGACAAGAACTTTCAGGACACGATCAGGAAGACTATGGAGCGCATGCAGGAGTCTGGCGACGCCGCATCGTCGGCCGCTGCGTCGTCGGCCAACCAGGATGATATTCTTGCGCAAATGCTGAAGGAGATGGAAAGTGGCGGGTTCAGTGGCGAGGGTAGCGACGAAGACTTCAGTAAGATACTGATGGGCATGATGGAGCAGTTGACCAACAAGGAGATTCTGTATGAACCCATGAAAGAGCTCGACGACAAGTTCCCAGCATGGATGGCGAAGAACAAGGAGAAAGTGCCAAAGGAAGATCTGAAGAGGTATGAAGAGCAGCAGGTGTTGGTAAAGGAGATCACATCACGATTTGAGAGGAAGGGGTACAGCGACGACAACGCAAAAGACAGGGAGTACATCGTTGAAAGGATGCAGAAGGTATGCAGACCATTTGGCAATTCGTATGTCTGTCACTAACAACATCAGATGCAAGCTGCTGGCTCACCGCCACCCGATCTTGTCGGTGACATGAATTCCGCGCAAGAAGCTCTTGCAGGCATGGACGAAGGGTGTCCGACGCAATAGTGTGTTGATTAGAGTACATCTGCCAACAGTGTGCGCGTGTTTTCCTGCCCAGCACCAGTCTCGATGCCAGAGTCTCCCGCCTGCTGTACCCCACCTGCTCACCTCTAATCGGCCAGCTTGCCTTGTGTCGATTTGAGCGCACTTCTTGCAGCTATACTCGCCATCAACCGTCCGTCATGTCCATATCGTCGACGTCTCTATTGATGTCTTCATCACCCTGTGGATGTTGCATGTACGCAGTATCCATATCTGTCGCACATTCCATGAAGATCTCATCATAGACCTCGTCATCACTTCCAAAATGTTGCTGTGGTCCTGTCTCCCAATTTTGCTCGGATTCCAGCGACGCGATCAGCTGTTGTAACTCGTATTCCTCTCGTGCAAGCAGGTACTCGGCTTCAGTCATTTCCGGCTCGAAACTTGAGGCGGTACTTGGAAAATGCGGTAGCGTGGCGTCGCTCGGCACTTCATCATCCATCCCTTCCTCTTCAAGTGGAGCTTCTTGTGCCTTCTTGTTCTCCCATCGCTTGCGCTCTGACACGAAGTCCAATTGCTGAAGCTGCGTGGTGTTAACACCTGAACGGCACTATCTGGTACCACACACGACATACCTGTTCACCTCGCGACTCCCACTTCTTGTCCTCTCGATTGTTCTGTACGCGCTTGAAGAACATGTCTCGCCGTCTCTTCATCGCCGCATCGCGTGTCTGCATCAAAGGATTGGCCTTGTGGACGCGTTGCTGTTGAAATTTTTGACTCTCGCTCTGCTGTGACGCCATGCTGAAGTCAAAGAGACATGCGCCAGCATTGACGGAGCGCTCGCGGAGCGGTGATGATCGAATCGGCACGTGGGTGGCGTAGTGCTGATTTGACGACTGTGAATAGTACGTGCTTGTGAGCAGCATTGTGATCAAGCAAGGCTGTTAAAAATCCTGAGGGCGAAGGGATCAATAGTGGTGGGATGTTGTATCAGAGTTGTCAGGGTGTCGGAGGTTCGAGATGAAAGTGAGTGATGCAGTCGCGACTGGAAGTTGGCAGGCGCGTCCCGACGCGCTTTCTCACATCATTATCGATAACATCACGTGTCTAGACCCGACGCTGCCCACGTCTCCACCCTTCAACAGGTCCGTCGTATACAATCTCGTAGACCGCTAGGCTTTGAGACACGAACAAAAAGACGAGGGCAAGTCCGGGGATGGCAATTCCAGCCAAACAAAAGCTCCGAAACCCACAATGATCACCTCACCACTACGACTACTGCTTAGCAGCTTGACGGTCTTTCGGCACATTGCATCCAGCAATAGTAGACCCCCTTGTTACTTATCTGCTGCATTAGCTGCATAGGTCTGAGGTGCAGATGCCACGTATGGAAAGCTCCCATACCGCTCGACAATTCCAGGGCATCCAGGAACGAGCAGGGCCAATCTCCCTTCACGTAGTGCTTCCGCCTTGAGGGTGAGCATCTATGCGACCATGGACAACAACTATTCATGTACAATGTCCGTGGGTGTCTTGTGACTCGTCATCTATATCCCTTCGTCTTCGAGTCATGGGCACATATACCCGCAAACATCCTCGAGAGCTGGAACACATACAGTAAGCATTCGGTAATGTGTACCGACATTTCCGCACCTCGAAGTCCGGTGTCCCAATCCAATTCGCTACACGAGTCACCTTGTGACTGACTGCTGTCCAATGAAGTAATTGTAGGCAAATGCTCAATGAAAAACGAACCCACAGCGACATGGGGACATGGTCACGTTCTCTTGCTTAGAACAGAAGGTCGGCCTTCCTGCCGGATGCACTTGCTGTGGGGAATCGATAGCTCAACGGAAGGAAAGGGACGTTTCATCAGTAAGGCAGAAGAAGCGCTCTGTTGCGCAACCAAGATCAAGGTATCTCGCTCTTCAATACGCAATGGCTAACACGACCAACGGCAACTCAAAGTTGAGTTCGTGAATATGATAGTTGATGTCTCAGAGTCTTCAGAAGGGCACAACGACGGCCTCAATAGAAAGGCGATGAATGACAAATGCACTTGCACTTGCACAAGTGCCAAGCACTCTCAAGATGCAGCAGTTAACTCTAGGCTTGGTATGCGATTCACTTTCCCGCCAGGCTACCGCTGTACATTCGATGTTCGCATAGGATCGTCAACAGACGGGCGGACTTGCGGAGAGATGCTCATTGCAACCAGTCTAATACACAACGTCGAAGGCCACACATGAGCGACGAGAGAGATTGGCATGTTCAGCTGAGCGGGAATGGGGACGCCGGGTCGATGCAATACGCATTCCGTGAGTCTTCCTGCAGATACTGTCATCGCTGGAAAACTGATATATTTATGGGTAGACTCGAACACTTTTTCGATTGCGGCTATGTACATACACGAAGATTGACATTGCTTCTCTAAGATCCGTCTTGAGAATTCAACTCCAGAGACGGCACAATCAACTTGGAGATTAGAACATCCAATGACAAGAGCGAGTTTCGCATATTGGCTGCCGAAGATCATCCCATTACATCGACATGCACATTCCCGCCAAAGACCACATATACGGCATCTGCCATGTTGCAGGCCTGATTGGCATCCAATATTAGCCACCGTGTAACCATGGCCTGAGCACTTCGCCGGCTATGATTTTAGCAGAATGGCTCCTGTGTAGCTACAGAAACGGGCTGTAGGCATTGTCGATGCTTTTTACGGCCTATCCTGTCCAGGAGGCAGTCGAGGTGTCTTGGAGGATCATTCTTGAGTCATAGGCGATAACGAAATCATTCACATTCAGTAATTGCCGAATATTGGGGCGTGTGCGCAACAGTGTCGGAGGTCTCCATCTGGGCGTCTTATGCAATGTTTCAGCCCACTTCCTCGGCAACATGAAAGCACGGTTGATATGGGTTTATGGATTATTTGCGCATCGACTAGGCAAAAGCATTCGCAGTTGTATTGAAGGTCCATTCTTTATTATGCGAAGTGCTGATGCTTGTAGAAGGGGACAGTATCCGCTTGTACTTGGTGCTTCAAGGGCTGAACGCAGATCTGAACTGTTGCTGTTGTTTTGCTAAGTCCGGAGTGTGAAGAGTTTGCTGTTGGAAGCCATCGTCGCCCTGGTTCGCATGCTTTGATCCAATGCGCTGTGGGTAGTCGCTGCTGCTTGCAATACTGGACGCTCGGTGTAATTTCCTTGAGACTTTCCTTCCTGGCTGTTTCGCGCGCGAAGCGATCTCCTCCTGCCAATGCGTATGCTCGCGCTCTTCAAAGTATTTGGGACCCTTGTCGTGCAGTTCGATCTCCTCCCATTCTGAGTTAGGCTTCATCCTTTGGCCTAATTGAGCTGTGTTATGTTCGCAATCGTCCTCTGAGCCGGTCTTTCTGCGGACGCTTCCTCGAATAGCGGAAAAAGGTGTTGATGCGTACGACAAGGCTACCCTAAACTTTCGGCCCTTTGCTTGGATCAGTTTGGGTAAGCATAGCGTACATGCTACGACGAATACGAGGGAAACCTCAAGTGTTGTCCATATTCCGATAAAAAGACCATTCCATGATACATCGGCCTCAGAGATTGGCCCAGAGATGTTCAGTGTAAACCAAATGCGCATAGCTGAGGCGATGCAAGCTCTGCGTGCGACATCAGCCATTAAACTCCTTACTGGCTTCCAAGCTACTTACATCAAACCAGTCGCAAACAATAGTGTTATGAACATCTTGCGTGCCAGTGGTACGTTGAGCTGCCACAGCGAGAAAGTTGGTAGGAACAAAATGACAATGTCGGATGCCATATTGAATGCGCCCTGACTTAAGATGATATCATTCACATCGTAGCACTTGCCGCCAGGTACGGTTTTGTCCCAGATAAAGCGTCGCGGTTTACAGTAGAACATGGTCCAGAAGGTGAAAAACGTGTAGACAATGAATGTTGCCACGATCGTCGCCCACGCTCCGTACCACATGAACTTGTTGCCGCTGCGTGAAGGTGCGAATAGGCGGAGATACTGCATGAGGATAGCCATCTTCACTACGAAGCTGAGAGGGCAGTATATAACTTGAGCGGTGTTCGCCCACTGTCGCAGTTGTTAGCACATGAGGAAGACTTTGCAGCATATAACTCACGTAAAGCTGTTCGAATAGTTGGCCCATAGTGATCTGCCACTGATGCACACCTGCCCCCCACTTCACCATCTGGTATCCCATACCGACCTCTGCAATGATTAATGGCTATCCCCGAGTCAGTTTGACAGTTCTGTGAAGTACTCTACGATCTTACAAGAGCCAAGAATAAAAAGTCTATCGCGTATCAGCACTTCCTCACATCAGACATGAGACCGCTTTGGACTTACAGTCTGCCGGCTCCAAGCACCGCATGATTGCAAGTCGCGTATAAACTCGCAAAATGAGGAAAAGTCCTGGAACCGCAATGCATATGATTGCAACTACCAAGAACCAGACTTGATCGGGTCCGTCCAGTGTCATTGTGGTGTCCGCTCCTTTGGGTATCTGATCAGGCCCAAGAGCGGGTTGGGAAAGCAGGAACTGCCTCTGGTCCACGCCAGGTGGAAGCTGGACTCCTGATCCAACTAAATGCGACATAACAACAGGTCAACACGAAAGAAGAAAAAAGCTGAGACTGGGGAGAGATCCACTGCAGACCATGAGCGGCACGACGCAGTTTTACTCGTCCTCCGGACCCAGCTCAGGTCAAAGTTTCCCCTGCTCAGCCATGCCTGCCTATTCTTCGGCATGGGAAGAGCTCACACTGAAACGCGACGTCCTCCTACACATGGCACAGAAGTGACGTGTGAAGCGGACTTCCTGCACGGCGCCCCTTTGTGGCAAGCGCAGTCCGTAGAGCAAGTACAGCACTTGCGGCGGAAGAACTTTACTCAGCATGTCGTTTGGCAACCATGGGCTATGTAAGTAGCTTCCGAAGTCCGGATGTGTCGTTGTGCGTGAGGCGGTGCAGACGAGCTCGGGGTTGTAGAGAGCGTGGGGGCCAAGTCCGGTACTTCGGAACCAGGCGTCGTGGGATTCTTGCTTACACTCTACCTGATAAAACTTTGCGCTGCTCTTCGCCTATCCTAAACCTGGGCCACGCTTGCTGTCGTTGTATCAGAACCTGGGACTCCTTCCGCGAGGATGCTATCGACCATCATGTAAGGCCAGGACAGTAGTGACGCGCTTCAACCGTAAACGGAGCTACTGACTGTAATGTTGATACATGAGACAAGGTGACTAGTATTTGCGAGCCTATGATGATGATAGCATCAAGAGAGTGGCTCAATTGTCAACAGACCGAAATTCTTCAACGAGTCGCAGCACACCTGCGATGCAGCGTTCGCGGCGCATCGCAGACTGATGCGTGTGGAACAAGTGTATTAGAGTAGTATCTTATAGCTCCCACTTTCTCTTCGGCTCGCTGTTAATATTCGTCTTCAGCCCTTGACCGCTCCGTGCTTCAGTGCTCAGAGGGTCAATACCAACGGAGTACTGCTCCTTGTAGCCCTCTTCTAGGTCATTCGTCAACTCACGCGTCGATGTCCCGCTGCTGCTCCCCAAACTCTGGTGTCCTCGGCTCTTCGTGTGTTCCAACTCGTACGCCAGACCGTGAGACTCGACTCGTGTTTCGACTACCTCGATTTCGTGGCTGACGAAGATAGCGGAGAGTGATTTTTGAAGGACGGGCCAGAAGATAGGCATCGATGCACATGTAATGGCCAGGTCGATTTCAAGGCAGGACAGGACGATGCTGATTGGACTCCACCAGGTAAAATCCGGGTAGGGCGATAGACCCGCCTCGTGCTTTATGATGGTTTGCAATCGCCATACTGAAATCAAAACAACCCTGCTCACTGTAAGCAATTGTCACCTCGGACAAGCATCGACACGATCAGCGATCGCAGCACTTACACGGCTCCAAATGTAAACACACCAACCAGAGCTAGTATGTTTCTCCACTTTAAGTTCGGCGTGCGGAAGAGTACCAGAGGTGTCGCGAAAACGGCCAGGTCGAAGAACATGTTCGTGGCGGTATGCGCCTGGAACATGGCAATAAAGCTGTAGCGATCGCTGAAACCAAAGCCATAGCACTTCGAATCGGCTGTGCGTGCCCAGTATGAACTAGGAGGGCTGCAAGAGAACCAGCCAACGATACTGAAGCCAAGCCCCCATAGAGTAACGACAACCAAGAGAGTCACGCAGACCCATTTCATGCGGCCGGCTTTGAAGATGCGGAGGTATTGGAGGAGTAGCGACATCTTGATGACTGTAGTCTCGGTGAGATAGATGTTGTTCTCGATGTAGAAGGTCTGTTTGAGTCAGTGATGTGCTATCTCATAATGATGGGAGCACATGCCTTGAGATAGATCGCGACCTTGTCCAGCCCAATGTAGAGCATATGTTGACCGAGTCCATGGCGGACAGCTGGGAGTGACCATTAGCCTGCGTCTTGCGAAGTGATGTGAGCTGGAACTTACAGATACAGACGGTAATCGTGGCTATTGTATTGAGAATCTTTAGAGATGCATCAGTATACAACACATAACACAGAGCCAAGAAGGGTTGCATACCGCTGCTACAATCACTAAAGCATCATCCCAACCGGGTTCCCGTAGAATCCGGAAGCGCACCCACAGTCGAAAGAAGACTGCGATCCAGGTCACGACCTGCCGCTTTAATCAGCGCCAGAGTCAAGAAAACGGGATTTCTGATCGTACCAAGAACGGGATGGTCGTTCCATAGATGGTTTCTGGTCGGTTCGAGAGAGGGAGAGGCTCGTTTGGATCTGGTGCCTTCCGCACCATCTCCAAGAGGAATGTACTCCAGGTGTCTGACGCCGACGCCGAGGACATCTTGCAGGCAGTACCGCTATACGTAGAATGGCGGCAGTTTCGAGCGATGGGAAAAGCACAGCTTCTCGATCCACAGTTAAGCTGTAGCTTCTGAGGGCGCTTCTTAAGGTTGGTAGGGGAATCCTTCCTCCGTCCTTGTAGCCAACGATTCAAGATGGCCCCATTCTCTCCACATCGCGACATTGTCCCGCGTGTCTATCTGCTAGGGACTGACAACCGCACCTATGCCTGTTGCGTGTCCAAAGATAAGCGAAGTTAAGTGACAGCGGGTCTGAGCTTGACAGCCTCTAGTGCAACGTGCCGCCATGCAGAAGTGATCGATGTGGATCTGAGACTCCCGTTGTATTTCCGACTGAATGGCTCTTCGACGAAAGAAGTTGTGGCGCACACTGCAGACTGCACGGGAAAGGGTTGCTCGTGCGCCTTCTGCTTTTGGCAGCCATGATGTATGTCCGTGCTATTTTCTAGCAAAATTCGAGTCTCATTTCTCTACGTTGATGGGACCGGGGCCATTAATCGCATGTTGTGTGCCTGCATAAAGTCTTGAGTAATCCACAACGGGGCCGCGGTACACGGGTAGCTGGAGTGTCAACGACCATGGTCCAGGGTATCGGGGCATAGTATAGCAATTATTCAAACTTCGCCAATGTACGTTCTTGGCAAGTCGTACATGTTGGAAAGACGCAATTGCGTTCACGCAGTTTGCAGAATTCCACCGAGATCATCTTTCAAATCGGAGCTCTGCTCCGTCCAATCACAGCGAAGACTCATGTGGAGACCTCACGGATGCAATAACATTACATGCTCCAGGGTCAGGCCAGTTTTGGAATGGACGCCGCAAGTCCCACGGACCAGGAGGATTCACCTTAAAGACTCAAAGGAGCTATCATAGTATTGGTTGGTGCTTGTGACCCCATCCTCGTCATGTGATTATTATACCGCCGTCCAAAACTCCATCGGGCCTCCTTTTGCCTATCATTGACTGCGTCTTCATCGCGTTGTTTCAGGCTAAGGATGACGCGCGTAGAGTCGAGGCTGAACGCGTTAGCTTGACGGTCATGAGATCTGCCTCCATCGTGCTCTTCAATATGATAAACGGTGGTACGTATTTTTTACTTCGGAACGACTCCTTCGACAAGAACAGTGTTCCGGATTGTACAAGTCCGTCGAGTAAGTTCGATTCCTTCCGGGGCATCTCCCAAATCGATTCCTCTTTTGCTTGTGTTCACTGCGGGGTCTTCTCTACTGCTCCATCGTATTTGGGGTCTCTTGAATATGTCAACGTCGTCTGGCCAAGTTCCAAAGAACCAGCATCACCCCTGGAAGCCCTTCTTGACAGATTCCCGGCAGGCTGTCTAGCTTGTGTGTGCGCCCTGTCGACCTGATTATTGAAGACTTGAAGATGGAAGGTGGGTTAGCAGATTTTGCATTCCGAATTTCCGATTCCTCCGCTTTTTAATATGTATACTTGACGGAAGCCACCAAATGTGGTCGTATCACTTGGCCCACAAGAAACGATAGGCCAATTATTAATCTAGGTCTCAGTCCGTCGGTAGAAGACCTACATTTGGTACATCGAGATCAACTTCTTTTGCAGCCGCACCGAGAGCGCCGCCATGCTCGAAATCACGAAGCCGGATCGTAGAAGTATGTCGGGCGGGTACGGCTAGTCACAATAAACGACTGCTGATCGGAAGTGGTTGCTGTGACCTTGTACACGATCAGTCTCTCACGATGGAGTATGTCAGCCAGTAGCAGGACCGACGGCTGCGGGAATTCTGGTTGTCTTCGAAAACAGACATTGGCTATGGTGCTCGACCAACTGCATTCATGATGCTCTGTCTGATGGCGAGAATGCGCGCCCTTCTTTCCTTCACTTGTGAAGGGTGGCGCGTGCACATGTGGCACAGTGCAGTCACATCATTGTACCAGCACGTGTTCCTGAGGTTTCTCGTACATACTCCAGGGCTACCGGCGTGCTCACATCTAATATCGAGCTGACTTGGGAAATCACAACGCGTCCTGGTGTTTGACCAAGGGTCCAGGTTACCGAAAATTACCGCCTGAATGGATCCATACAGGACGATGCGCTTGCGGGGGACTCAGCCTGCCTCGGTCCGCTGCCAGCACGACTATCCAACAACCGGCTCGTTATGTCAACTTCGGTAACTCGTCTGCCAAACATATAGCCTCGAGACAGATCAAGAGAACAACGTCAGCCTTGCTTGCGTCCGTCCAAATCTGAGCATTGTAGATTTAGAGAACCGACAACATGGCGCATAGTACTACAAGGATTGTGGACGACAAGCCAGCGAGTAAGCTCGCAGAAGCTTACGGAAGCAGCTTGCCATGGGCTGAGCCAAGTTGGTATGTAGGAGCATATACGATATTTGTAATTGGAATGTACAGCACGCTGATGCTGGCAGGTACTCTGGTCGTCCATCACCATACTACAAAGAGAGCCACCGAAAGCTGCGCGACTATGTCCGCTCATGGTGCGATGAAGTACGTCTAAAGTCCGCAGCATTCAATAATATATAGGCATTTATTGAATCCTTCGCCGAAGCTCAGTCAAAGATCTTGTGACTTCTTTCTTTGCACAGAGTTTGTCCACCAGACACCCGCTAACTACCGCAGAACATCGCCCCCTTCAGCGAAGACTGGGTGCAATCCGGCGCCGTCGACCCATCCATCTACGCCAAATGCGCCTCCGCCGGCCTGCTGGTCCCCATCGCGTTTGGCAAAACCATTCCCCCGCAGTACTCGCACTACCCAATCGCTGCCGGCATCTCGCCAGCAGACTGGGACGGCTTCCACGACTTTATCCTCTGGGACGAGCTAATCCGCGCGGGCCCCATCGCCTCCATCTTCATCGGGCTGGTGGTTGGCGCGCCGCCGCTGCAGAAATTTGCCTCTGGGGCGCTGCAGGCGTCGATTTTTCCCGAGATTCTGTCGGGCGAGAAGCGCATCTGTCTCGCGGTCACGGAACCCGATGCTGGGAGCGATGTGCGCAATGTCAAGACGACGGCGGAGAAGACGGCCGACGGCCAGTTCTACATTGTCAACGGCAGCAAGAAGTGGATCACCAACGGCATGTTCAGCGACTACTTCATGACGCTTGTGCGCACGGGCGGGCCCGGCGCAGGCGGGCTTTCGATGCTGCTGATTCCGCGGTCCGAGGGCCTGCGGACGCGCAAGCTCGAGGTCGTTGCCGGGCCGCTGAGCGCAACGACGTACGTGACGTTTGAAGACGTCAAAGTGCCCGCCGAGTACCTGATTGGCGCCGAGGGCCAGGGCTTCAAGCAGACCATGGTCAACTTCAACCACGAGCGCTTGTGGATTGCGTTTCAGGCGATTCGCGGGTGCAGAGTGGCACTGGAAGATGCGTTCAGCTGGGCGATCAAGCGGGAGGCCTTTGACAAGACGTTGATCGAGCAGCCGGTTGTGCGGAACAAGTTTGGCAACTGTGGGCGCATGGTCGAGAGTCTGCAAGCGTGGACTGAGCAAATCATCTATGAGTTGGAGAACCTGGACGACGCGGATGGGGCGCGGTTGTTGGGCGGCACGACGGCGCTGCTGAAGGTCGAGAGCGGAATGGTGTGCAAATATGTTGCGGAGGAGTGCTTGTAAGTGCCCACTGTCGGTCGGCCGACTTCCAATTCATCTGCTGACGGTCACTGCAGGAAGATCATGGGCGGATTGGGCTTGACTAAAACGGGTCAAGGCGCGAGGATCGAGGCCTTTTACCGCGCAGTGCCCAGCTACACAGTGCCTGGTGGATCTGAGGACGTGCTGATCGATCTCGGGGTGCGAGAAGCATTAAAGTTGCACAAACAAGCACAGAAGCTCAGAGCAAAGATCTGAATGTGGTGGTCATTGCATTGTTCAAACACGGGTATATGTACGGCACCTGCCGCGAGTTCCATCTATGTTACACACTAGTACAGACTTCATCGTATCCGCCCTCTGATATTCTTGCTGAAGAAGCCAGGCCTGACATCTATCCTCCGCAGCTCCTGCATGACGCCTTCCAGTTCTTGTTCGTTGGGGTGCCACGCAGGGCGGATCTCATCCCACGCGTTGAAAGCTCGCTCAGGATTCGTGCACCGTTTGAATGCTCTTAAAGCAGCGATAACGGCCAAGCTCGAGAGCCATGTACGGTCGTTTTTGTCCGTGAGAGCGAGAAGGAATCGGGTCCACACTTTGTCGAGTTTGTCGGCTGTCCAGGACGAGTAGCGAACGCCGCCAAAGGAGCCGAATCCTTGGAACATGACGATGAAGGTGGTGCCATCAATGGCAATAGAGTTGTCATGCATCTCCTGCAGCAAGTCGTTGACGCGATCGATGTCTCCAGTCACTGTGGAGTGGTGCCGTATGAGCAGCGCGTACGTGCGGGAGTTGGGGGCGATTGGCGCATAATCCTGCAGCTCCTTCAGCTCCTCGGCCTTCTTCTCGCGCTTCAGGAGTCGAGCTTGATGAGTGAAATGCAGTCCCACTGCTCGACGGTCCCGCCAGTTGTTCAAGAAGAATCTATGGCCCGGTGCTGGTAGATTCTTGGCAGCATGCAGCCTCTTCATCCGCTCAAACACATGCTCTGCAGCCGCAGGCTCGCCCGCACGAAAGAGAGCGGCGATGACTGCGTTCATGACCACGGTATCGACGATGTCGCCGGCCTCGATGATATCCTGGTAGGTCTGCCTGACACCATTGCCGTTCTGCAACACGCCGTAGTAATACAGCAGCGAGACGCGGAAGTGGCGGTGCAGCTTGAGCTTGCGAGCTTGCAGTTCCTTGAGAAAAGTCTCGGCCAATGTGTATTTGCCGGCCTTGACTGCTACGTCGAAGAGGACGTTCAGCGTTACGAAGCCGCCCTTGACACCTGCACGATGCTCCATGTCCCGCCACATGTTCAGCGCTGATGCCACCTCCTCGCTGGACACAGTGCCCATGCAGCGGCCTGCAAAGTAGATTGCTGTGGTCCATTCCGACTGGGTGATGTGTATGTGTGCGCTCTTCATGTCGTCCAGCACAGTCGTGAAGCGTTGCATGGCAACCGGGGAGGGGCGCTCGACGACGGACAGGTGGTGCAGCAGGCTTCGAATCGTGTCAATGTCGAGGTACACAACGCCGGGCGAAGGCAGCTTTTTGTACGTGTCGTAGACGTGCTCGTGGGGCGACTCGTCGTCTTGGAGGAGCTTCTTGAGCTTGCGTATGTGGAAATAGTCGGTGGCCTCGCGAAGGGGCCAGGGTTCGTGGTCGTTGCCGACGTTCCACACCAGCGGACCGTCGTCGTCGACCAGGTCATCGTCGTCGGGCCGCGTGTCGACTTGGATGCCATAGTAGTCGACCATGGCCTTTAGCTCCTTCTTCGCAAACTCTCCTGCCCTGTTGAGCGGGCCATTGCGCTCGGCCCGTGTCTGGAATGCTCGACGGCCGTGGGGTTGGTCTTGGTCAGCAGCGTGTCTGCGGCGCAGCGTGTGCGTCTGTCTCGCGTGCCTCTGGCAGGAGCCCGCGCGCACGAGGGCGCGAATGAAGGCGGCCTCGAGTCGCTCGTCCTGGGCTGGGGCTGGGGCTGGGGCTGGGGCGGGAGCGGATGGGGCGACATGGCGGCGTGCTGCGCGGGTGAAGGAGCGCCGGGGCGTGCTGGTGCGGTGGAGGACAGGACAGACTGCGGAGGTCCGGTCGAGGGTGCGGAAGATGGACATGGGAGTCGAGCATTGTGGTCAACGGCGGCAGCTTCGGGCGGGGTGCATGAGGAGAGGGCAATCGACTACGGCAGCCCCATGGGAGTACTGCGGCTGCGGCAAAGGAGCGTGACGGCGTGACGGCGGGGATGGCGGGCGCAGCAGAGGTGCGCGAGGGGAGCTGCAGCGCGTCGACGAAAGATTTAGTCTTGGCGCCGGCGCGGAGCTTTTCGAGACGCTCCTCTCTGCCCGTTACCCGCGCAGCATCACCACGCCCACCGCCCGCCGCCCGCCGCCCGCCGACCGCCGTCCCATTGCGCCTTTGCCCGGCCAGCCGCCCGTCGCCCGTCGCCCGCCCGCCAGCAGCAGGGAGAACCGCCGCCCGCCAGCAGCAGGGACAGCCAGCAGGGACAGCCGCCGCCCGCCATGGGCCGCTACAACCTCGCGCCTCTGCGCGTGCGCTCCACCGCAAAGGCCCTCCTCGACGCCCGCCGCACCACCACCCTGCCCGAGTGGTACAGCATCGTCGGCGACATCCCCGCCAGCGAGACCCTGGCCCGCCCCGTCCTGCGCGCCCCGCGCGTCAAGGGCGCAAAGAAGGCCAGCAAGCTGTTCCGGCCCCTGCCCATTGTCTACCCGGAAGACAGGCTGCGCTCCGAGTTCTTTGGGGACCACCCGTGGGAGCTGGCGCGGCCGCGCTTGGTCATCGAGGACTCGGGCAACGACGCCAAGGGCTACGACTGGTCCACCATCCAGCAGAAGGGGAAGCAACTGGACGGCGAGAGGTACGATGGATCGTCAAAGGCACGCCCACATGCGCACACTAACGCCCGCCAGCGTCGTCCAGCGCCAGATGTGGCTCATGAGGCACCAGCAAATGGACAAGGCCGCCGCCTACGACCAGGCCCGCCGCGAGTTCTACCGCCACCGACATCTCGCCGAGGTCCGCTCGCGCATTGCAAGAGAAGAAGCCCTGCACGTCGGCGCCTACTTCGGCAAGGGCCCTCTGGAGATCGGCATGGAGCTCGAAGACCGGGCCTGGGAGAACTGGAAGACGTGGGCCAACCAGCAGATCGAGGCCGAGCAGAGCATGCGCGCCCAGATGTTCTCGGGCCCACAGAACGAGGACGCTGGCGTCAGCGACCTCAGCGATGCCGAATACGACAATGCCGTCTCAGAGCTGGCGCCCGTCACAGCAAACACTCCGTCAGCAGCGGCGCCGAGAGCCGGCGTTCCTCTGCAGGCATAGGGAGAAGAGTGTTGACCACATGTACTGATATTGTATGCTCGTGTAGATATATATCCATCAATCCTGCCGCCGCGCTGCCACTGCCGACCCTTTGCCCTGTTTGATTCCCACAGTGAGAGGCCAGCTCACCTGAACCTCGCAGCCACGCTATCAAGTGTCTTGCGAGGATCGATCGTCCTGAGAGGTGGTGGACGGCTCCATCACATGTCTTCGCTTAGACACCACCAATGCAGCCAATGCAGGTACAATCTGCGCTCGCCCTGACCTCAGGTCACCTATCTTCCAAGACAGCGCTAGAAGCCGCATCGAAACTGCTGTATATTGCCAGCATGCAGCGTATCCACATCGCTAACACGTCTGCTTATAGGGATTGCTACAATCAGCCACTCGCCACCTGCACATGGGATTATCGGGGCGCCGCCGACTTGGCCAAGCAACAAAGTGCGAGCTCCGGCATCACCAACATGCAGTCGAAACGACACCTGATCTGCGCAGCCCACATTCGTACCCGTTTGCGCCGCGGAGCCCCATGCGCGCAAGAACCAGAGCGGAGTTGAGCCTCTGTCTCCCCGGGGTACAAGGCGGCTAAAATGCATCACTAAATTGACCCGCGTGCTTCTCCCCGGTCCACGGCGCTTGGCTAATCTATCCACCTGCGCTGTATCCAAGGCGCAAGCCGCAGGGAGTTTCGTCCTTCGAATCCTGCCGGAACAGAACGCGTTATTGCGACAATGGCCGCCAATCCTGCCGAGGATGGTGGACTCGGGCACGATAACGTCGTTGTCGATGTGCATGGACCCTCTGAGCGACAACGCAAGTGTGCATTTTGAGGGTAGAGCCTCCTCTCGGCACGCCAGGCTTGGGTTGTTTCTCGCACTCTGCAGCGGCCCGCCAGCACCGTAATACATGCTCAATCTGGTAAGCCCTGGGTGGCATGGTACACCAACACCAAGGGCGACGTAAGCATGGCTGTAAGAACTTGCAGTATATAAGGCCCTGGGTACCTCGACTGTGTACTCGCCAGCCTGCAGCTTCAGATCGCAAGCCCCAAGTCGCTCAGACTCAAACGTCAAGCAAGATGGTCCACTTCACCTCTTTCGTCCTGGCTGCGGCCGCCGTCATGGGCAGTGCCTCTGCTGCGCCAACGACCGAGCCCAACCCGTGGGAGGGCAAGGACCGCCACGTCGTCGAAAGCTATGGCAAGAAGCTCGTTCAGACCATTGCGGCGTTCGAGGCTCAGAACGACACTCTCAGTGCGGCCCGGACCCGCACCGTCGCTGAGAAGATCTCCACTTTTACGTGGATCACATCTCGCGCCCACCTCAGCAACATCACAACCACCATCGCCGAGGCGCGCAAGCAGAAGAAGAAGGGCAAGGAGATGGTTGTCGGACTCGTCCTTTACAACCTTCCCGACCGCGACTGCTCTGCCGGCGAATCAGCTGGCGAACTGACCCTCGCCAACGACGGCTTCAGAATCTACAAGTCCCAGTTTGTCGACAAGTACGCCAAGCTGGTCAAGGAAGCCAAAGACCTGACCTTCGCCATTGTCCTCGAGCCCGATAGCCTGGGCAACGCCGTCACCAACCAGGGCATCGAGCAGTGCGCAAAAGCCACGCCCTTTTACGAGGAAGGAATCGCATATGCCATCTCCAAGTTACAGGCACCCAACCTGCATCTGTACATGGATGCCGCCCACGGCGGCTGGCTGGGCTGGCCCGACAACCTCAAGCCCACAGCCGAGGTCTTCGCGCGCGTCGTTGCGCTGGCCAGGAAGCGCGAGCCCAAGGCCAAGATCCGCGGCTACGCAACAAACGTGAGCAACTACAACCCTTTCAACGCCAAGGTGCGCGAGAACTACACCGAGTGGTCCCCCTCGTGGGACGAGTCGCACTACGCGACTGCGTTGGCGCCGTTCCTGGAGGCCGAGGGTCTGCCCTCCAAGTTCATCATCGACCAGGGCCGCGTCGCGCTGCCCGGAGCGAGAGAGGCCTGGGGCGACTGGTGCAATGTCTCGCCGGCGGGATTCGGAGCCGCGCCGACTACCCAGACGGACAACCCGCTCATTGACAGTCTGGTCTGGATCAAACCTGGTGGCGAGAGCGATGGCAGGTGTGGGCTTGAGGGCGCGCCCGCCGCAGGCGTTTGGTTCGATGACTATGTGCAGATGCTGGTCAAGAATGCTGATCCACCGCTGGAGCCGACCTACAAGAAGGCTTAGGTTGGGTGTGGTGCAGGCCGAAAGGAACCGCTAAACAAATAGACCCCTCTAACCTTAGTCCAACGATCAAGTAAATTCATCCTCGCAGTTTCAAGCTTGTATTCTGTGGATAGATGTTGTCTGATGGGTGTATATGAGACATGCTTCTGCACAGCGATGAAAGTGGCCGTTGACACCTCAACTTTACAGCCCAAACATACCACAACGCAATGCCATCTCCTCATTCACAAAACCATGATCAATTCTTACTAATCCAGTCCGAATACATTTCTGTAACGTCCTTGAAGCGATTGGATGTCCAACTTGAACACCGTAGCCTACAAACCAAGAAACGCTTCAAGTGATAAGACATGATCAGACCCAGGGTCGACGTACTATAGTACTGTATGTGTATGTGTATGTGTATGTGTATGACATGGGTGCAAGATTGGGTCCGGATATGCAGAGCAGATCACTGCATACACGTCGATGCGCGCGCGCGCGGTCTGAGTGCCAATGGTACCCTCTACAGTGCGTCCGCGAGACAAAGCCTGTGTGGATCTGAGGATGCACGAGGGGCTTGGTGAGTTGTGCAGCAATGTCGAGACTTGAGTGGTGTAACCTAGAAGCCTTAGCTGAGTGTGATGGCTCATGGCAGCCTCGTGGATGCAATATCGACAGATCTTCGACAGCCGATTGAGCGCAAAAGCAAATCCTCACCCCTCGTTCGCGGTGTGTCGAACCGACTGTCACGCGTTCGAGAAGGCGATTTGCGTGGGACTTTGAAGGTCTGGGCAGGCGTCAACACATGCAGGCGGGCCTTCGGGCGGCGCTACTGTGCCATGGGTCCAGATCTACCATTCTACCGGAGCCTGAAATGCAAACTACATGCCGGTGAAGATTGGGGCCGTCAGAGTCTGCTCTACTGAGGGTGGAGCTGGTATGGCTGACAGTCATCGGTGCACGGTACTTACAAAGCAGTCCTTCAGTGTTGAATTCAGCCATGTTTGAACGCAGCATGGCCTCGTCCTCCTAGGCAGATGCAGATGAGGTCAAAACAATTTCCAACCATGGTCTAGTAGCAGACGAAAGCGGAGTGTACTATTACTATTGGGTCTTCATTGCCGGTATGAGCTATGTCTACGCGGCGTGATCTGTGGCAAGTCGTCGAATTAGATGCCAGGGATAAGTCGCTGTCAGATGTTAACCTGTTCTAAATCGTCTCCGCCCGTGCAGGGAATGATCCGGCAGAGCACCAGGGTCAAGAAAGAGGCTGTGGGCAGGAATGGCATAAGCTATGCGCCTCGTACATCAACTCCATCGAAGGCGAGACTGCAGAGTGTGAGTGGAACTCACGCGGTCACGGTGATGCCACGCTCCGGCAAGCAATGACAAGCAACAGCGGAGGACCGAAGAAGCTTCGCGTCGTATCAGCAGCGAGTTAGGGTTGATTGCCAAGCCTAACTCCCTGCCCACGTTTCTGTGTGCGGGGTGCTGATTGGCCGGAACCGGCTTCTGTGAGGACGCCGCACACAGAGGCCCTACCAACACTGCTCTTCCCAGACGCTCCAAGTCGACAGCTGCCGCGGCTAACAAGCATTGTGGCGTTCATGGGCTTGCAGCAGAAGGTGATGGTTTGCAACCTGGCCCCGGCCAGCCCGTCTCAAGAGTTGCGGTTCTGACTGCGTGCTCGCGAGACGAGCGCTCATTGGCTGCAGCCATACGCTCCTTCACCAGACAAGCAACAGCCCACGGCGCTGCAGAAGCTTGAGCTGCTGTATATAGCTTATGCATGTGCCCAGCTTCAGCATCCAATCCAGGTTCACAGCCCCTTCTGCAGTCAAGCCTCGTCTAATTCCTTGACTTTCTTGGTACAGGCTCGGCAGCGCTTCACTCACAATGGCTATCAAGACGGCCGGAGGGAACAGCGCGTTCCACAACACGGTCAACGACTTCGCCCACATCGAAGACGTGAGCATGCCCTCGAGAATCTTCGCAGAGCTCCCACTAACAGCACACAGCCCAACGAGCGCCGTCGTCTTGCGCTCGCTGAAATCGACAAGGCGCCTTTTGGCTGGTACCATGTTCGCGCGATCCTCGTTGCCGGAACCGGCTTCTTCACAGACAGCTACGACATCTTCTGTGTCTCTCTGTTGACCATTATGCTGGGTATCGTCTACAAGCAGGACAACAAGGGTGTTCTCCTTACTCCTCAGGATACCGCCATCAAGCTTTCCACCTCGGCCGGTACCGTCATTGGTCAGGTCGGCTTCGGCGCCCTCGCTGATATTGTCGGTCGTAAGAAGATGTACGGTCTTGAGCTTATCCTCATCATCGTCGCAACCCTTGCCCAGGCTTTGGTTGGCCCTGGTCCTGGAACATCGGTAGTCGGCCTCATCATCTTCTGGCGTGTCCTTATGGGCATTGGTGAGTCCACACTTCCACAACACTATCAACTGCCCTAACAGATACAAGGTATCGGTGGTGACTACCCCCTCTCTTCTATCATCACATCCGAATTCGCCACTACCAAGTGGCGAGGTGCCATGATGGGGGCTGTTTTCGCCATGCAGGGTTTTGGTCAGCTTGGTGGTGCTATCGTCATGGTTTGCTTGACTGTCGGTTTCAAGTCCAAGCTGGACAAGGCTGCCTCGTATGCGACTTGCACTGGCGAATGTCAGGTCGCAGTTGATCAGATGTGGCGTGCTTTGATCGGTATCGGCATCGTTCCAGCTGTCTGCGCTCTCTACTTCCGCCTTACGATCCCCGAGACTCCCCGCTACACTTTCGATGTCGCCCGCGATATTGAGAAGGCTAACGCTGACGTCGCCCACTACATTTCTGGAAAGAGGGGCGAGGGAGAGGTTGATGAGATCACAGCAGCTACCACCCGCCAGGCGTCCGTTGCTCAGCTCGAAGTCCCCAAGGCTTCATTTTCCGACTTTTTCCGCTTTTATGGAAAGCTCAAGAATGGCAAGATTCTCTTCGGAACAGCCATGTCATGGCTGCTGCTTGATGTCGCCTTCTACGGTCTCGGTCTCAATTCTTCCACTGTTCTTCAGGCTATTGGCTATGGTGGTGGTTCAACCGTCTACCACAAGTTGTACAACCTGGCTGCCGGTAACTGTATCCTCATTTGTGCTGGTGCCATTCCCGGTTACTGGTTGGCAGTTGCAACCATCGACACTGTCGGTCGCAAAATTCTTCAGCTTGTTGGTTTCGTCATGCTCACCATCCTGTTCATCATCTGGGGTTTCGCCTACCACCATCTCAGCGGCCACGCCATGTTGGCCATCTACGTTCTCATCCAGCTCTTCTTCAACTGGGGCCCCAACACTACCACCTTCATCGTCCCTGGCGAAGTCTTCCCGACGCGATATAGAAGCACATCACATGGTATCTCTGCCGGATCCGGCAAGATCGGTTCCATCATCGCCCAGGGTGCCATTTCCCCTCTGCGCACCCGTGGTGCTACTGCAAAGAACGCCAACCCCTGGCTCAACCACGTCATGCAGATCTTCTCCGCCTTCATGTTCGCTGGTATCTTCACCACATTGCTCATCCCTGAGACGAAGAGGAGGACTCTGGAAGACTTGGCCATGGACTGGGACGTACGTATACCTGAAACCTTGACTGCTGGACTTCAGACTGACCTTTGCAGATGGGCGATGAGAGCATCACCAGCGCTCCCGCGCACAACAAGACCTCTGAGCGTGGTAGCGATGAAGAACACAAGGCTTAGGATCGATGAAAAGCTTTTGCACTTACTTCTTATAGATATCCCTTCATTCAGAGCGAGCATGTACAACAAATTGCATAACACATTACACTTGGCTCATCTGCCACATCTCGTATTATCGTCAAAGACGTCCTCAAACCGTGGTGGAAAAGTGTTTCGAGAAAGTGTAGTAGAGGCGTAGTAGCACCACGCTAACCCCTCTTTCTGCAACCTTCCATGCTCTTGCCCCACTGTAACACTTCCTTGACCCCACTGTGTACAGAGTCAAGACATCGACCACAATCATTATTGCACAGCTACTGTGACCCATGATGGGCTCCAGTGTTGTCGAGTGTAACTGCCTTCTGCAAGTTGAATGGCGTTGCAAAGCCTTTGCTTCTACATCATGTCCTCAGTATTTCAACACAACCCTCCCAGCTGAGGTACCATGCGGTGGTATGTGTGTATCCCGAGACTTGACGCAACGACCCCTAACCAGTCGCACGCGGTTGCATTCATCATATGGAGTTTGCGGTGTTACGGTTGCCCAAAGTAGTGATTGCTGACAAAAGATATAGCCTTGGTCTCACGCGATGTCGCAGTGGTTGCAGATGCTTGCTTTGAGATCGAGCTTACAAATATGATTCTTTACCAACCATGGCTGACTCCACCCCAGATACAAATGCTTCAAACTACACGCCCATCTCCCTCGATTGACAGCTTTCAAACCTTGCAGCTATGGCCGCCCAAACCTTGCCCTTGCGTACAGCACTCATTGGTCTGTCGTCCTCGGCAGCTACTTCCTGGGCTAGTGTAGCTCACCTCCCTGGTCTTCTCTCAGAGACAGGACGATCCAAATTTACCATCAAAGCGCTTCTCAACAGTAGCGTCGACGCAGCAGAGTCGGCAATAAAGACATATAACCTCCCAGCTGACACCAAGGCCTACGGTTCGCCGGAGGATCTTGCTGCAGACCCGGATATTGATTTAGTCATATGCAATACCCGAGTCGACAAGCACTACGAAACCATCATTCCGAGCGTTCGCGCAGGCAAGGATGTGTTTGTTGAGTGGCCGATTGCGAGTAAGCGAGAACATATCGAAGAGATAGTCGAAGCAGCGAAACAGAGCGGGTCGCGTGTCGCAGTTGGCCTGCAGAGACGTTGGAATCCTATCGCGCTGACAGTCAAGGAGCTTGTGAGCGGTGGTGATGCAAGGTTGGGCAAGCTGCTGAGTGCAGAAGTGCGTCAATTCGGCACCACGAACGACCGAGAGATTCTGCCGCCGGCATTGAAGTACTTCACCGACAGGGACATTGGCGGAAATCCGATTGTCATTGGTATTGGACATGGTAATTGCCCTTTTCACAGCTCAGCCCTGCTATCCCCTCTAATAGACACCCAGCTCTCGATACACTCCTCGCCGCGATCGGCGACATCGAGCCCACTTCCGTGCAATCCGCCTCTCAGATTCAGCGCCCATCGATCCGTATCCGCGACCCTTCTACCAAAGCTGTCAGCGAAACAGTCACATCAAATGTCCCGGACCTGCTCTCGTTGAATGCGCGCCTTACGCCCTCAAACCACACAGCCCGCAACGCAACACTCTCCTTCTTCTTCCGACGCGGCCAGCCATTCCCCGGCGGCTCAGCACTGACTTGGATCCTCAACTTTGAACACAGCGAGATCAAGGTCGAGTCGCCGACATCTGGGTTCTTGGAGCAGGGGCCAAAAGACCAGCCGATCACGATCCATGTGCATCGGTATGAGGACGATAGCGTGGAGGAGGTGCAGTGGGAGTGGAGTGCCGAGCAGGCGAGGCTGCCGCTGCCGGCAAGGTCTGTATCGGCAACGCTGTTTGCGTTTGCGGACGGGAATCCTGAGGGGGAGAGGTGGGTTGGAGTTGAGGATGCTGCGAGGAGGGCGGTATTGATTGAGAAGTTTCTTGATGTGTAGGCTGAGGACCTGTACGCTGGAGAGGACCATTGATGCACGCAATATCGCACATGGTTACAAATTGCGAATCTGATGTTATACATACGTACGAGGTAGCGCTTCCTGGAAAGGTGTCTACAATATGCTTCCATATGCCATGTGCAGAATGACCGTTCTATATCATGACTGTGTGATGAATCCAGACCAACGCTCATGAACGCCATACCCAATTATCAACAAAATACGCAGCTGCATCCCCTAGATCAAGGGTGCTCATGCTCCGCCGCTCCTTTCGCCTCCTCGACACGCTCCTGAATTAGATCGACTTGCTTGACTGGATGGAGCAGCACAGCAGGCAAACACATTCGACCCTCGCCCGCGAGCTCTTCCTCCTCACCGCCATCGTTGTCAACCTTGTAGCCCATCCAGCGCTTCCACAAGTTCGGCGCGAAGCCTGCGTGATAGTACCAGGTTGTGCCAAGGAAGTTGTGCTGTCGCTCGTCTGAGAAGACAGATAGTCTAGCACCACCTGATGCGCCATTGCGACCGTTGTTGAAGATGGCCGCAAGATACTGCGTGGGCCACTTGCGGTCAACGAAGACGGGGTGTGGGGCATAGACAGCTTTCAGCCCGTGGTGCAGGGCGCAGGAACCGGGCCACATCTCGCTGAACATGGTGTGGCGGAAGCGAGATTGTTCGCGATGCATGGTCTCGAGCAAGCGCCGTGACAGACGACCGGATGTGTTGATCGCGGTTCTGCGCGGTGGGAGTCCATCCTTCTTGTCGTAGCCAGTTACATCTTCGTTCAGGATCCAGTTTGTCCGGTCTGGGTCGAACAGTGGATTAAAGACTATGAGATCGGCTGATTCTCCCACGCCCCACTCGTGCTTATCCTCCATTAACGTATGCGGTGGCAACACGTCCTCGTCGATCTCGATGTCTGGGTAATTTTGAGGTTTCTCTGGACCCCATATATGTTTTTCAGGCTTTTGCAACTCAGGCTGAGAGACATAAGGGTTTGGCGGGAGGTGCGACGACCACGTGTTCGCTTTGCTATTGGTGCCGTGTTCGGTTTGCACGCGCACCATGTGGGTGAAGTCCTCCCAAGACCCATGTACAGATGGGACATAGAAACGAGCGTTACGCTCCCATAAGCCCTTCCGAGGTTGGGCCTTAGTCCATTTCGAAACTTGCTCAAACAAGTGGTAGTAGTGGCCTGTGTAACGGACATCCATTTCCCAGTGCCAGAAGTACTCGAATTCGGGATGCTGGTGCGCGAAGTATGTGACGGGCATAAAAGTTGAGCGGTATGCACCGTGGACCGGCAAGCCACGATACATGGACTCCTCCACACCACCGTAGATGAGACCCATCTGTCGTTCGGACCACAGTGTACCCATACCAGCAAATTCTGCTGGGAGAGACTGGCCGAGCACCTCATTGTAAACATTCTCGTCCGCCCATATCTGTTTGTTGTCATCCTTGACGTGGATAAGGAAGTGTACTTGGTATTCACCACCAGAAGCAAGTGTCAGCTCAGAAATCATGGATCGCAAATACATCAGGTCTTCGTCGTCGTATTGATAGTCCCACCACGTGCGAATGAGTACAGCGGTTCGTGGGACGAGCTTCTTATGGGAAGCCTTTGTTTGCTGGCGGACATTGTCTGTAGCGGCGGGTTGGTTAATCTCGGTGTGATTGTCCGTCTTTAGGTCGATATCAAGCTGGCGCTTCTGCATTGCCATGGCCTGGAATGCGTCTTGATGCGTCTTAGATGGCTTCTTAAAGCGCCCTTTGTTCTTCTCCAGGCAGCGGCTCACAGCCTCACCCCATTTGACACTTCGGTAGTCAACTTCAGGAGTGATTGCCCATACTTTTTCAAGGCCTTCACGGTCGCCTTCCATACCCGCACCTGTACCTCCCCTCTTCTTGCTGTAGCCCAGACCGTATGGCCCAAGGCGTCCGAATCTCTCAAAGCAGACATCATCCCTAAGACCTAGCAATTCATAGCTCCCCATGATGTTATCAGGCATGCCCTTTGTCACGCCTTTATATGCTCGTACTCCGGGAATAGCAATTGTGTCTTTGTCATCTAGGTAACAAGTCTCGACAGGACCGTACTGATCAATGTAGGCGGGGCTGCTGTAGTCCGGGTACGGGCTGAAGGACACCGAATCAGGGATTTTGGCACCGTCTGCGCGCTTCTCCTTAAGTGTCTCTTTGACGTCTGCTGGCGGGAGCTCAGGATCGATGTCTTCTTTGGTAGGGTACTCGGGCACATTCTCCTTGCGGCTAACCAGTGTCCGTATACCGCCATGATAGCGCTTCAAGAACGGGAAGCTCTCCCATACGGGCGGCGGGGGAGGCGACTTGTACAACTTCAGCTCAGCATTCCGTATCGAGTCCCAGCTGCTGTGCAGGAGAAACCACATGAACAGAACCAGAGTACTTGCTATCGCCAAGCCAAAGTACCGTGTGAAGGCGCGAGGATTGCGGTAGCTATACGCGCTCACCGATGGTTTCGAGGGTGTTCTTCGATGTGTGCGCGACGCTTTGCGATTTGAGGTCAGAGGCCTGACCTCGTGGGCATGAGGGTTGTTCGGATTCGCATCGTAGGTACCAGAGGAGGCTCGGGACGAGTACGGACTCGAGGCATCGGAGGATGTGTAACTGTCGTCATCGCCGCTGTCGAAGCGCTTCTCGTTGGATTCGCCGTCTTCGAGGTCGCGCTCTACTTGGTTGAAGCCCTGCGGTTTCCGCTTCGCGACCGAGAGCTGCGGCCTAAAGCCCAGCATCTTGAACGACTACACGTTACACACGCTCTATTGCATTCAGAAGCACCTGACTGTGTGTCTGCGGGGGATTCGCGTAGGCGCGACAAAGGGAGCAGGAATGTGGAGTGTTGAGAGTGACGTCTGTCGCTCTACACAAACCGCCAGTCAGACAGGCGATAGCTGCCAAAAACGCTGTGTATTCGTAATAATGCTTGAGGACAATGTCGTAGCGTCGTGAGATCGTGCAGTCCAAAGATAGTTGGGATAGTTGAGTTGAGCCTCAGCAAGCCAAGGGACCAAACAAATGTTGTTGCCAGGGTTTCGGCGCTCGGGAGCACGGCAGACGGCAGGTGGCAGGCGTGACTTTCAACTCCTTCCCCACTCCTCCCCGCAAAGCATTACGACCACATCCCAGCAAGCAAAGACAGAAGCACAATACTTTTGCCAAGGTGCCTTTAATAGCCATGGCGAGCTCGAGGCACACTACGTTTACGCAGTTCAAGGACCAATTTTGCAAGCCAGTCCACACATTTGTAGTTTGCGCTTTGCTCTCTCCATCAATGGGCCTCGATGCTAGATCGTAAATGCAAGTTCTGAACAAACGCCCGAATGATTTTCTTTCTACTGCCAAACTTCTTGAAGAAAACCTTGGAGCTGACCCAAGGCAAGCTCATGCCGGCGACAACTCGAATGCCCCCACAGCAGAGCGTATTGGTCAGACAGTTTCACTCCCGTAGCACCAATATCGATGTGAAGGGAACAGTAACTAAGGCAATGATACTTTGATACGGTAACTATCAAAATGTGTAAGAGACTGGTCAGCTCAGCTGCTATACCATTAAAAGCACCAGATTACGCGGCCACCAAATCGACGAGGCTCGAATGTCCTCAGGCTTCAAACAGGCGTCAGTATCAAGATGTTTGTCTATCTCAACGAAGTACAAGTGACGCAATGGTGCCTCACACCCGTACTCGAATGCATTCTCGTTATCGGAACAATCACTTCAGCGACGAATGGCTCGTGTGTATTAGCGCACTAGCAGGTGGCATTAGTGCAGGTTCTTCTGGAGCGTCAACTAATTGATTGCAACGGAAATAGTGAGACCTACAAAAGCGGCCGCTACATGGTAACCTGGTTTACGTTCAAAAACGGCATTACTTGGCACAATCACAAGGTCAGCCAGGAAGGCAGAATCGATTAACAGGACTACTCGTTTATTGTCGTTTCAAGGCATCTGTATGCCTTCTTCGGTCTCCTGTTGTCAAATCCGGAGAAGATCGTCCACGACGATGGACGATGATCAGTGCGCTGCGGAGCATCAGCTGGAACGCTTACTACGTGGCTTAAAGGATCTCGTTGAACTCCCTTGGCCGACGAGCCGAAAATTCAAAGCAATACCCTTATGCGCACTATGCGTATGTGAACTCTGCGACCTGGACATGGACGGTCTATATCAATCATGAGTACCATCAGGCGCGACCAGTGCTCAATTGGGACAACCAAAAGTCTTTTGGTCGAAGCTTTGGCGTGCACAAGTTTGGGCGTGCCAGCCTGGGCATAGGTAGTGAAGGATTGGCATCTTACTGGCATTGGATCCGGCTGGAGATCAACTTCCACATATTTCCCTCCTATGAGGTACCGATGCGTCTGGAGTCCTTAGTTGGCTTTGGAGCGCATATAAAGCCCACAGCTTGGCGCGACAGCGAATATCAGTTGTGGATCGTGTTGCCTCGCTCTGTCTTTCAGGTACAAGGTGACCAGTGGTAGCAAAGTTAAAGAAGCCCAAACAGGAAGGCGCTTAACCACTAGTCTAGGCGGCTTACTATCTGTACAACGCAACTGCTGGTAGCGTGAGTACGAAGTAAGCACTTGCCTTTTTGTATAACGGTATGGTGTCGTGAGGATGAGTGGGGAGATGCTGAGGGTCGATCGATAATGAGTCGAGAATGGGGCTTGCAATTCGCCAGAAACGTCCCAACCAAGTCGCGCTAGCAGTGTTAAACAGCTCGCCGCCTCCTCTTCAACACCGCTCTCACTCGACCGTCAGCTCGACATTGCCAGTCAGTAGAAGCTTCAAGATGACAAACGCAGAAATCCTAACCTTCTTTGACGTCTCCTCATCCGTTGAGCCACGCTCATTTGCGCCAAACCCTTCGAAGGGCCGCTACGCAGTCTCCTTCAAAGGCGTCCCATTCAAGACACAGTTTATCGACATCCCTGACATCTCTAAGGTCCGCCAGAGACTTAATTGCCCGGCCACTCGAAAATTTGGTGATGGTACTAGATCCCCTTCCTGATGGCTCGCCTGTTCTAATCTCGAACATAGGCTCGGATTACTACACCCTGCCTATGCTGCAACACCCCTCAGGGAAGGTGATCGGCGACTCATTCGACATTGCAAATTACCTGGACGACGAATATCCAACTTCAGGCGGCCAGCTCTTTCCCTCGAACTCTACTCGTACTGGGCTTGACTACGAGAGCCCTCTGAAGGATCAGACAATCCTTATTCCCCTGACTACCAACGAGGGATCGAAGCATGAGGACTATGCTCGTTTCAACTGGCACGTCGATGCAACCTTCACTGGTCATGTAGGACTTGTCGCATATTACATGCCCTTTAGGCCTGAGGTGGAAGACGCCTGCAAGGCAGTCTTCCTCGAACGCGCGAAGTTAGATTCCTGGGAGCGATTCTCCATTCAGGGTGAAATGAGGGAGCAAATGATGGCATCATTCAAGAATTCACTCACCTCGTTGGCTGAGCTGTATGCAATTCACGAAGATGGGCCGTATCTTGAGGGCAAAGAAGCAAACTATGCTGATATCATTGTGGGGGGCTGGCTGAACATGTTCTCTGAATGCTTCCCGGCAGAAGAATGGAAGGAGTTCAGGACATGGCATGATGGAATCTTCGCCCGTCTGCACGATGCGCTCCAAGAGAGCTTCTACGTCTGTCAGTAGAGAACCACAGAGTATTGTTGAAGCTTGAGTGTCAAGGTCAAGAAGGTCATCTAAGGGTTGCTCAGGCCACAAAAGGTCCGGAGACATGGTCAGCAAACTCTAATTAATTTGCATTCTTCGACAAACACCTTATGTCCTGGTAAAAATTGTCGGACACAGCGAGGCAGCAGTATGGTAAAAGAGCTATGTTTCGCTTGCGTATGGGACTAGGTACTTGCTGAAAACGGCGAGAACGATCTTTTGGTTGGCATCTCAGCCCATTCGGTCGTCCCATACACATTCAACATCCCCCCTCTCGTCCCCACGCCAAACATTGCCTGGCATGTTCCTCGTTGCAACAGCAGCCCTGATCTGAGTACCTAGTTCTGGCGGACCTGAACCAATGACTTGCGTCCTGCCACGTTCAACTGTCTCATCCATGAACGTATCAACCAGCCCGCTCACCTCCGGTCGTGAATTGTTCAAATATGTGATGCTGAAGTTAGGAACGTCTTGGATTAAGTCCTCAAGATCTGAATCGAAGTCACTAGAGATTGAAGACGCATCGTCAGAGCCGAAGTCCTTGTTTTTCTCGTCTGGCCTGGGTGGGCGAACAGGGCGCTGCTGTTTCGCAAACATCCTAGCTTCCGGTCTGGTTACGAAGATGCGAATTCGGAAGCGCTTCTTCGTCTCCACCGATACGATAGCAGCTTTCTCGAGTTTGTCTTCGTCAAGGTCACGATGTATCTGCGTACGTGTTTGATTGAGCTGCGACTTCAGATATGCCAGCTCGGGGCCGATCCAGGTTAGGTTCTCGATGTGGCGAACCGTCCAAACGAGTTCGATGTTGCGCACGGGGGAGTCGTCGGCGAGCGCGGCTGTGATAACGGGAAGCGTGTATGTAACTCCTGTACCACCAGAGATGGCAAGGATGTTTGAGACTTCGTCGTTCACAATCGATCCGCCGTAGGGGCCTTGAATGATTACAGGTGTAGTATCATTGCCATGGGGATAACGGTTCGCAGCAGCTTCCGCAAGCTCAGCCAATTTTCTGGTCTCGCCGTTGCAGGCACGGATAATGTAGGTATGGCTCTGGACAGGAGAGCTTGACGTCGGGTTCGAGGCTGGGGTGAAAGGGTGCGACTGCCACATACTCAGTGCGGGAAAGGTCAGGTAAAAATGTTGACCAAGCTCCCATGGTTGCTGTGTATGGGCAAATGTCATGCGGATGATGGTTCCTGACTCGTCCTTGAGGACCTCCATCTTGGCAGGAACAGACTTGAAGCCGAAACCGCTGCTCCCGTCCTTGAAACCAGAGTGTATGAGAAGGGTCCGAGCCTTGCGGACTACAAAGTCGAAGCCCATGATGGCAAATGAGGCTATCATCCAACATGACAGTTGCTTCCAATGGCCCCAACAAGCTACAATATTGTCAGCATGTATTCTGGTGACATGAACTTGGGTCGAGATGCTTACCACCGATGTACAAAACCGCCACAATGAAATGTGATTTGAGAAAGAATTCGTAGCCTGTCCACCGAATAACAGGCCGCAAGCTGAAGACAAAGAGAAAGGTAATAAGCCCCTGCGCGACGATGCCCCAGATCATATACTCCTGTTTGATCCAGTCCACGTAGACAGTAGGCTGAGGTTGATACAGCCTGCCCTCGACGATGGTCCAAAGGATGCAATGAATGAA
The DNA here is from genome assembly GCA_022560025.1 of Stagonosporopsis chrysanthemi. Lineage (NCBI taxonomy): Eukaryota > Fungi > Ascomycota > Dothideomycetes > Pleosporales > Didymellaceae > Stagonosporopsis > Stagonosporopsis chrysanthemi. The sequence goes on from JAFISE010000095.1 coordinate 95,051, forward strand.
GCTTTGAACCAGAATGATCCTACCCGTCCAGCGGTGCAGGAAGTTGAAACTCTGGTATGGAATACCGGTGAGAAGAGAAAGCACTGATTCTCGAGCACACAGCGCAATCGTCAGGGGTGTAAGGGCGAATGCGAATGCACCGAGGCGATCAGCGAAACCACCAATACCGCTGCGAATGTTGAACAGATCGGTGTCCTTGACAGGCGTTCTCCAGCTCTTGTATGTGATACCTATCAGACTAAAGAGCGTGAGTTGCTGACCCGAGAGCAGTTGTAGTAATACAAACTTACGAAAAGACAATCAGGTAGGCACATATGATGGCAAGAATGAGGACCTGCAATCTCGTTGTGTATCTAAACACTCTCGAGCATTCAGGTGTCAGATACCGTCTTACAGCTGCAGCGGTCACCCGTACAAGACGATAGCAGAGGCTCTGTTGAGATCCATCCCCTTTCCTCTTGCTTGGCCGAAGAAGCCGTAAGAAAACTGTCACGAGCAAGGCCACGCCAAAAACTGCCCACATGATGAACGTGTAGATCATAGATTTCTCGTGGTCTCCATACACGGAATCCAAGTATTCGCAGGACCCAGCATCGCTGGTGCATGGGAGATATCGAGTTGCGTAGCCCCAGTAGTGAATCGCGGTGCCTTGACCATCCTGGATGTGCGCTCGAGCGACCAGCGCAGTGTCGCTTGTGTTGAAAGACATTGTAAAGAAGGGACGCAGCACAGCTGCAAAGTACACACAAAGAATGGACAGAAGAAGAAATTGGAATGTCAAAAACCTAGAGGCATCACAGTTGCCGCCTTGTTGACCTTAAGAGCAAAACAGGGTGACGCCGAAATTCCGCTGGTTCCACGGGCAAATAGGCAAGTCTCGTTGAATACTGACGACCGTTGAACTCCGCATTTTCGATCCTTCCTGACCAGCATCCAGTCGTATTGGTTCCTGCCTAGACGTCTGAGACATTGCTGTCTCCACTTTGACAGCGCCGGGGCGGTGGAAACGCAAGGGTCAGCGGCAGAGCTATCCGGCACGAGCCCTTGAAACATGAATCTTGACAGTGGCGGAGCTTTGTGATAGCACCCTCGTGATGGTCGTGATCGAAAGTTATAGAGCAAACGTGGTTTGCAGACAGGGTTTGCTGCAGTACAGCTTAGACAATATCTCATGCTATACGACGTGTTGGGCAACAGGTTCTATAGCCACACAGCTATGGGCAGGTCTAAGAAATTTTAGTATGTATGCCGAGCGCTCGATTTGAGTGCTGTGATATCTTTCTAGGTTCAATGGAACAGCCACGTGCTTGTCTTCAGCTATGTCGAAGGTATGTGTCGCAAGGACAAGAATTGCGGTCTTTGCACTGACTTGGCTTAGGTAACACCAACATAGTTGCGGCGATGCTGCGTTGTTGTTGATGATTTCAGGAGCGTTGTGGACTTGAGAAGTGGGGTTGAGGTGGAGTTGCCGATGGACATGAAACAGCCAAAATGTCTGTGCGAGGGACCTCTTTTTTCCACACTGCGGTTTGCCGTTGCACTCCTCCTCTACCCAACTTCTGTACATTGCGTTGTGTCCTGTTCGTATGCAGATTGCTGCAAACAAGACTGTTTGTAGGTACTCGCCGTCACGTAGGTCCTTGCATGGGCGAGTGTACGACCGCGTCGTGCTTGATGCCAATGTTGAAATCAGGGGCACCACCATATCTTCATCCCGAGTATCCTGCGCGGCACTACACATGTGCAAACAAACGCCTTCATTCATCGCAACGCATTAAACAGGGACTAAAGCAGGCTTGTTGAGGAGAAACTTTATCCTATTTGAGCGTGAGTGTTGTGCTGGTGCATCTCCCTGGTGCAAGCTCAGATAGTTCTATGGATGTGAGCTATTGTTGACTGGCTAAAACATAACCTTCCAAGTCTGGTAGGAGTCAGTGCCAGTAGCTTATAGACGTATCAGCTACACATTGGACATGTACATTGATCTACTGATGAAGCCGAGATCGACAAATCAATCGGCTCCTATGCCAACAGCATGTCGTGTTAAGTTTTGAGTCAAGGAGAAACGGGCTCTTACAGACCATCGACCTTTGTTGCTCGATTTATTTCTTGATGTGCCGAGTTGGCCTTTCGTATCAGGGAGAAGACATTTTCAACTATTCACCGAACTGTTGAATACTTCTAGCATTGGGAATTTTTTGATCGATCTCTTTATCCATGCGTCCACAACAAGTCTATCATTTACAGACTGGACCATTTAATCTTGGCTGCCTGCTAAGCTCAAAATTTCACATTTGTTACCCTGAGATTGCGCATTGTCTTCCCACTGTCAGAATCGAATGTTGCAGAAGGATCCTTTAGTTGTACGGGAGAGGCTCTCATACGATTCAGTGAGCACGTCTGGAAACACACTAAATGTCTTGATGTACAATCTTCACTTTCCGACAACGACAATCTATTGTACAGAATAGTGGGCTAGAAAACGAGCAGCGTTCTTTACTAGTTCGTGGTTTTGCACAGTCTACCACATTTCAAGTCTTGTGATCTGGCAAATAATTTCGACCTATGGAAACAAGTTTCTGACTCTCACGCGACCACAGCAATGCGCCCTGGCGAAGTTCGACTCAAGGCGAGTGAGGATTTATCGACATCACTCTGCCTTACAAAGTCAGCCTGCAAGAATGTCTATTAGAAATTTCTTCTGCTTCATTTGTCGCACATGTCAGCCACTTCTCAACCCCAATATGTCCGCTCGGACTCATACTCGCTGGAATACACGTCGTTTGGCGTCAATCAAAAAGCCTGCATGGGGTCATGAGTGCCACCGCCTCGCTTGCCGCCCTACATATTGCGTACAGCCCCAGCGTTTCAGCAGGGTTACACAGCATCATGCAGTCGGCACAGCGCTGAGTGGGGTGAGCAACCCTCGTCTACGCCCGCAGCTGACCATAGTCCGGGTCGTTGGAGCCGAAGTAAGGCGCTACATTGCCTTGATTTCGTCACCCCGAAGACGGTCTAGGTGTTACAGGGTGTGGGGGGCTGGACTGATGCTGTGTTTGTGGCGGGGAGTGTAGGGCACTGCAGTGGCACGGCGGACGATAAGCGGGATGATGGTAAGTAAAAGACATGCCCCGCGTGTCTTGAAGCGCCGAGATGGGTCTGTCGTTTGGAGTATGAACGTGGTGGATGGGTGGGGTTGTCGGCATGAAGTGAATATCAAGGTTCACTGGACAGGTGTCAGAAGTGCCATGCCTGTATGCGGCTAGAGAATGTATATACGGACACGAGAGTGTTCTGCAGCAGCCATCCTGTAGCTTCGGTGAACAATGTAGAAGGCTGATAGGAGGCAGCACGAGCTGGAAGACGACTTACCTGTGTGACCTGAGACGACATTACCGAGCGCTTCTGACAACACAGGCGGCCTGCAACGCCACTACTCCACACCGTCCGTGGGTTAGACTAGAATAGCATGTCGCGCAGCTCGGCGCGTTGACATGCAAGATGCTCCCGAGATCGCAGATGCGATGACTGGCCTTGCTGCTTTCACGCTTGAGCACGATGCGCGCAAGAGCTGCAGCGAGAATCGGGAGGAGCTGAACATGAGCTTCTGCGCGTCAGATGGTCTTGCCCCCTCTTTGGGGCACCAAGTTTAGTACCTCGACTTGCATCTCTAGCCACATGCCCAGCAACATTTTTTGCGAAGTCACACTTTACACAAGTCTTCCTGCAGGACCGCTGTAGTGTCGATCTTCCCGCTTTCGACCGTAGCACCGCGCTTCGCTCAGTGCAAAGCAAGGCGACACCTGCGTCATGTTTGTCTGCCGTCAGCTCAATACAGCACAGCATCGTAGCACCAAAGGTAGCCACCATCCAAGCGAGGTAGTTGCACCATCTCGCCAACCCCCGCTTTTCTCGGCCCAGCCTTGTATGTTCTGATACGTAACATGTGATTTAAATGAACAATTTGTAGGCTGAGATAGGTGTGTGGAGGAAGAAGGTGGAGAGTCGCAGAGACACGGCATTATTCGGTAAGCTTCTAGAGCTTTTTAGGCAGGCCGCGGTGGTGTGAGACTGATTTCTTTTTGCCACGAGACAATGTTGCAGGTAGAGTGTTGAGGCTTCGGAGTCAAACTGCGTGGTGACGACGTACAGGCGGTGAGTACAAGCTGTACAGGTGTACATTGGGGGTAACATCTGCACCATAAGATACAAGTATCGATGGGTGCGGCTGTTTCAACCGTAGTCAATTGGGACGTCAAGGGGGTGGGGACGGGACAGATGTAATTTGTGATGGTAGTAGTTTTTCAATTGACAGTCTCGACTTGACTGACTTGGCGCTTCTTGATCATAGTAATCAGAGATGTTACATCTGCATACTGAAGCTACACAGAGCCAGTCGTGCCACCTGCCACTCATTAGGTCCCATGGCCAGATTCCGCCACATGTCTACCATTAGAGTTATACATTGAAAACATTTGGAAGGAGCGTGATGCTCGTTTGGATGTCGGCACAAGCGCCGTACAACCCACGACTGCGCTTGCCGTCATGCGCCCCGAAACAGGACCATGAGGTATAGCCGTCGACAAGAGAAAACTGTCTCTTGGGTTTGACAGGAACAAAGAAAGAGCAAAGTAAATGGCTGAAGAGCCTCGCTGCGTATGACAAGACGTAAAACGCTTTTATGGCAGGACTGGTTGCCTCCAACCCCGCTTGTGACTCCGCAAGGATCCCACCGAAGGGATGCACAGATACCAACCGCTGTACCGTGGAGAAGTTTATCTCTCTAATTCGTAATGTGACAAAGGAAATTCGTGATAAAAATCGATCGTGGCGCCATGGCCCGGCCGTAGTATGGTCATACAAGTCGTACATCGTTGAACCCTGGCAGCAATTGATACTGCAAACGCCTCGCAATGGGTTAAAATCGCACAGAAATATGGACATGGTAGAGTGCTGGCGACTGCGGGGTCTAGTGGCCTCGAACGCCAGCCGGGGAGCGGCCGAGTAGAGAACCAGGGAGCAGGTCACTAAGAAATTTAAAAAACGCGCGCTTGCGCGAGGGGGTCTTGAGCATCATTGGTGAGGCGATTTGGACCATGGGTCCGACAACATCCTCGTCGCCGAGCTTGGGGAATTTGCCTTCGCTTTTGGGATCATTGAGCGTAGGCATCTTGCTGAGAGGGGCTGGTTCAGCAGGCGACAAAGGCTCAACTGGTGAGAGCTGGCCGCGAGCGGCAGCGTAGGAAGTGGCGACTTCATGGTTCCTCTTCCACTCAGCATCAATCTCCGCCCACTTCTGCTCAGTAAGGGTATAGTGTTTGGACGTTACACCGTAATGCTCTGCAGTTCGCACTTGATGCTTTGCGTAGTTGCAGCGCGCCGACTCCCAATCAGTGAAAAGTTGACGCAGCGAACCGGCATCGCAGCGTTCTGGAACATAGGGCTCCGGCTGAATGGTAAAGTTCGCGTGGCCAAGAAGATTGGTCCACTTATCGTCAGGGTCCGCTAACATCATGGGCGGAATGTCGGCTGAAGAGACGGAGTAACCAGGGCGCGATGTCTTGATTGACGCCATTGATGGCTTTGCTGACAGCGTAGGTGTAGGATACGCACGAACAGGTGGGGTGGCCAGGGGAGTCGAGACAGAGGAGTGCGATGTGTTGGCGATGGTAGGCGATTGGAGAGGCGACGATGTCGGCAAATCGTCACGGCACATCAGCAGAGGAGGCAAAAGGGGAGTGGTAGCGTAGCGCTCGGCGTCAATCTGCTCAGGATCAATGTCGATGTCCGCAGCGTTGGCTTGGGCAACATCAATCTCCATAGGTGCGGCACTCTCGTTGAGTTGCTCCATACTGTGAGTAGGCGTAGGCACATGGGAGTATTGCTGAGAGACATCGAATGATTGGACATGGCGAATAGAGCTGGTGATGGAAGAAGACCGTGTGGAGGGAACACGTGACGGTGTCTCACTTCTTGAGGCCCTGGTGAAGCTGGACGATGCCCTCTTGCGTTCCTTGACCTTGCGCGACAGGGAGGGAAAACGGCGTTCAATCTTATTGGTAATGCTGTTGGCTGAAGACTCAAGGGAACGTCGGCGCTTGGCCATACGGATCTCCGCATCCACGGACCGGAAGTACTCGTCCTGAAATTCATAGGCTCTGGCGATCTCGCAGCTGCTCTCATGGCCACGCTCGGTATCACCTGCAGATGCATGAGTTTGGGCAGCCTTGTTAGAGCATTGAGTTGACCTACATGAGCAGTGGTGGGGGTCTTCAGGACCATAGTGGAATTCTTGTTCGACAGGCTCCTCGGTCAGCTTGGGGAGCTTGCCGGAAGCATTGGATGCTTCGACAACCTCGTGAGTTGGTGGGCTTGATGAGAGCGACGATGCTGAGCTAGGAAAGCGAAAATGGCCTCGCGCGTAGAGACTTGGCGTGGGTGGCGTGGAGCACTCAGAAGCCGAGTAGAAGCCAGAGTCGGCACAAGAGTAGACAGAGGATGTAGGCTCGGCAGACATGTCCAGGGAGCTTTTGGACGGTTTGCGCGCAGCAACGAGTTTGGGCAAAATCAGTGGTTTGAGGTCGTGCATGTTGATGTTTGGTTGCCGAAGCGTGACGTGAATGTTGATAGTGGGTACTGGGATCCCATCACCAGCTTAAGAGGAAACCTCGCGCCGTATGGCTGGTGGCCGATTGCTGACTTCCCTGAAATGGCGGTCGCGAGATGTTTGGACGAAAGCCTTGGAGGGTGCCACGAAGCAGGACCACGTAGGTACCTCGCCTGTTGATCTTGCTGAGACCTAGCAAAGTCAGCGCCAGTCGGCTCGCGCACCCAAAGTGGAAGGCACGTGAGAGCAAAGGGCAACTGGGATAGGCCACTCACGACAGGCGGTTCGCAAAGTCCAGCGCGCAGTTGGTTCGAGGGAGAGACAGCGCAGCGATAAGGCGAGTGCAAGTTAGCAAGGAGTGACGACTGACGTGGGCAAGCAGAACAGCAACCAAAGCCGGGGGATGGGGCACGATTTGTGTGTGGGCAGCGGCGCACGGCGGTAGCTCCTTCCCATGGACACTGCACGCCAAGACCTCACCAGAAAGCACCACCCTCGACCGCAGCTATTCCCGTCTTTGTCTAGCCACCTGACGGCACATTCACTCTGCGTCCCCGGTTTCGTGCGGGCCGTCATGAGTCGACTGGCCGGTACACAGCACCGGTGCTGCCCTGCCACCGCCCCCTGTGCAAGTTGCTCCAAGGGCTCCCTCGCAAACTTCACATACCGGCGCCGCTGCTTTGTGCTTGAGGCATTGGCCGCAGCATTTGCGCCGCTGTTTTGAGCGTCAAGAGGATCGCCGCGCACTTGTTGCTGTAGTAGCAAACACTTGACCTCCATCTGCTCCACACATGCTTTGGTCTGGACGGTCTGAGTTTTCAACTGCCCGAATTCTAAATGCGAAGCCTGTCGTTGGTGGAGGCGTTGGAAATACCCCGGTCCCATGCGAACTCTCTTCTGCTGTTGACGAGACTACGAAAGGCTTTGGCGGGTAGACGAGCTATGCAGGAACAACAACGGTTCCCACATGCATGCAGCCAATGCAATTTTTGTCGTCACGAACTTGCCTTCGCTGTGCAATTGTTGAGTCTGCGCTCTCTCACTGCTTGCTGACCTGAAGTGTCTGTGCTACCAGCGCTGTGGTGTCTGACACTTTTCCCATGTGCGTGCAACCGTGGCTCAACCTGACAGACTACATGTGTACTGTACCGGACTGGGGGTGCTGCGCAAGGATAAGAATGGTTCAGCAGGTGCCGGCGGTTGTGTTCCTCTTCCTGACTGGGGCGCTTTTCTGCTCGCCCTGGTCCGTGTCGCGGCAATGACATCGACAGATTTTGTTTGGCTGTGGACGGCTGTGCGCACTGGGTTCCCTCCCGTCGTTTTCCCGTCCGGTCGAGACACACTGGCGGATTGGGCCGCGGAGGCGTCGAGTCCAGGCAAAACAAACCAGACAAGCCGCTGTCAGAGCTATGAAATGTTCAGACTCTGAGTGCCGCCATTCGCCCACTTTTCCTTAATTGAGCCCTTGATTGCAAACTCTCTACCCTGTGCGACACCGGCAAGTCTCGCAACAAAACCCTGACATCGTGCGGGTGTGCCTGGAGAGGCTGGAAGAACCTTTCAGCCCAGTGGAAAAGCCAGCAGCATCCAGACAAATCGGAAGGATTCGTTGGAAGGCTAACGGCCTGCTGGTACCTGATTGGCAACGTTCTTCCACGCGCTTACTGACCGGGGCTTGGTGTGGCTTTGTAACGACCTCTGATTCCTCAGAGCTGCAAGCCTCATACACCTCAGCGGCCAACACATCGCCTGGGGAATCGTTCGGACCTTTCCTTTTCCACTCCCTACAAGCGGGTTCCTGCGATAGTGCTCACACCTTGTTGTAAAGGTTGCAAGAAGTTTCAATTCAAAACCTCGCCGTATGGGTCTGTTAATTCGTGCATGGTCGAACACCGTGCCGCCTTTGGAATGCTGGCTTCCCAAAATCTCTGATGCTGGGCGAGGCCAATCTGCATTGAGACACTAGTGCACGATTTCCAGCTCGGTAACAGGTCTCTGGGATCTGTGGGCTGAACGCCCGCACCATGCCATGCTCGCATCTCAGATCATGACGACAACTCGCCGTGTCGGACCGGTCTCAACTCGGCCATTGTCCGGCGCTTTTGCAGCGCTCCAGCGGACTCTCTTCCATGACAGCAACCGCGGCACGGCAACTGCCTGCACCAACATGCAAAGACGGGCGGGAGAACACCGTTTGCCCAGGCCTGCAACGCTCAACTTGCATGAGTTCGGCCGGTGAAGCATGCGCTCGCACCGCCTTTTGGCAAACATGGAGTACTGGCGCAACAATCTTGGTACTTCGCAACATCGTTGCCACGTCGCTTTCCATATGTGAATACCCACCCGTGCCACCGCTGGACAATAGTCTTTGCTGTCAATGATGGCACTGCCGGTTGAGCAGTTCCGATGATGGGCCGTATGGCTCGTATTGCATGTTCGAGACCACAGGGCGCAACGAACTCAGCCCTCGCAGATCTTCCTGCCTAACACACAGTTGGAGAAGTACCACTCTGCTATCGATAACGGAAGTACCGCCGGACTATTGCACGCCGAGTATTGTATTTGTGCGCGTGCAAGCGAAGCAATACTTTCAGTATGGTCGATATCCGATTCACATGAATGATTTGTGGCAAAGACACCCGTATGGAAGCCGGCGTATGCAAGATGCATGTAACCTATCATCCTCTGACACTTTAAGGTGCAGCTTCAGTGCATTGCATGCACTACGGAACATTGAATGTAGGACATGCCATGTGGTAGGTGGGATGCTGAACAATTAACAGGAAACTACTCAGTACCTCGGAAACACATGGAGCTGCAAGCCTCAGCTCGCTGCGAACAAGCCTTCCACTGTCAATTGCAGCGTGGTGATGCCCTGCAGCAAATAACGACCAATTGGCGGAATCGAGCTGCTGCAATAAGAGTAAGCGCAGCGAGTCGTCGTCAGCGTTCGGACCAGGACTTTTCTGACATCAGGATGATCCTAGCAATAGTTTTCGACGTGGAGACTGCCCACTCTACTCATACCCAGAACTTACTCCATAGCGTCTTTTGGGCATCGGAACCAGTGAACTTTGCTCGGTTAGCATGTTTTAGCTATCGCACCGTCGCGATGGTATCCGCGACTTCACGGCACTGACCTCGAAATCTACCTTCGTGATTTCCTTGAAGCCTTCCTCCACCCGTGGCTCATGATACCTTGATGCAAAACTCGTGAAAGCAAGTTTTGGCAACATTGTCCTGTTTTCGGGATTGATCTGAACGCAGTTAGCTATCGATAATATCAATAGTTCGCAAGCGAGCACCGATGGAAGGCCGGGGGCCACACTCCGCAACGCCGTTAACGCTAGCTGGCATTTTGTCGCGTGCTGAAGTAACTTCATCAGGCAGGCACATCGCATCGGTACCTGGGCCGAAAGCTAGTGTTGGGAAACCTACATCTGAACCGAGATTTAACGCGCGAACGGTGTCGTTATGCTCGCACAGCTTGGCCGGTGCTGTAAAGAGTACGCAGCGAATTGGGATCGAGTGTCTCTTCGCGAGATTCACCCATATGGCGCGTACGTCTTGATCGGCATTGGTGTTATCTAGGAACTCTTAGTATACGTACCAACATGCATAGTCCTGTCGACAAGGCGGGGTGCCGAAGCAGCTTACCAACCACTACACTTGTTCCTTCATCAATGAGCGTGGTGGCGGCTTTCACACATCTCTCGCGCTGTTTCAAAATGTTACTCAAAGTGCCGAGAGGTGGTACAGCACGTGCCGCCATGGAAATATACGACGCCAAAGTACTTACGGTCTTCAGAAGGTCTTGGTTCACACGACCATATCCCAGTGGCTGCAGGTGTCTCCAGTAAAACGATGACTTGCCAGCGCCAGGGCTGCCAACTAAGAGAACCATGTCTAAGACGTCAGTCTTTGTAATGATTGGATCTACACTGAGGTCAGTGTCTGGACTCGTCTTTTGACAACACTATGTTCCGTGTGGCTGCTGGTCCCTTAACGTACTTGCAGATGTTGAGCTCTCAGCCAATTTGGTTATGAATTTGGTTGGATCAAAGCTTCTTGTGAATGGCTGTGGAGTTTGTTGAAGAAAGTATTCTTCTGGCGTATGGAACGGCAAGCCGACGTTGGCTGCGAAATCCCTAGTATTGATTTAGCATGATGTTCCTTGCTGTCGCTTCGCATACTTCAGAGGCTGCAGCATACCTGTCAACACATGAGTGGTCCTTCACAGCCACGCCAGCTATTGCTTCACGGCCGCCAGCGTCCCCAACAAAGAATGATGCTTCAAGGTCAACAGCATCCGCACCCTCGAGATCGTGGTCTTCCAGCAGTTCCCGCCACATCCCCACTCGCGGTTTTCGGTACTCGTCGCGGGCCGTGGCTGCATACACGGTGACATGTAGGTCGAGCTGGCTGAGCACCGCCGATACTTTACCTTTGAAGTCCGCCAATCGTTTCTGGTCGGACTTGACCGTCTTCGGGTCTGATTTGAGGCTTATACCACCTTGGTTGCTCACTATCGCAAGTAGGTATCTGCGCGGCACAACCGGATCAGTACAGATATCGTCACATGCAGGCGCTTCATGTTGTAACCCACCCTTCTTCGTGAAGCTGCTTCAGTTTTCCTGGGACGCTGCTGTGCCACCATTTCCAATCGCTGGCATCGCGGCCAAATTTCTTTCCAGATGCAGGTATTACTAAAGTTGAGTCCTGCGTTGCTATCGTCAGCGTGCTTGCGAGCTTGTTGGTATCTCCAGGTGATTACAAAATCAAAGGCTGCTATTTTCTGCTTGGTCTTGAAGATCGCCTGAGCTGTAGCTGAACTGGTTTGTCGTCCAACAAGAAGGCTATTCTTCACGACGCGCCATGTCATCTTATCCGGTTCCTTCTTTGAGGCGGGAGTGAAGAAGTTCGCAACCGCTTTGTCTGAATTTCGTGCGTTAACAGCTTGCAGCTCAGCTGTAGTGGTACAGCTTACTTGTAGTGTGCGACTGTTGCCGTCTCTTTGTGGGAGGGGGGGAGACGTCTTTTTCGATGGCTTTTAGCCGCTTTTTATTCTTCGGACTCTCTGACATGCCTGCACTCTGTTGCCTCCGCCGCCTTGAACAGGCGTTGCGCAGAAGCGTTGATGTTTGTTGCTGTGCGGTTTGTTGGCTTAGCTAAGGTAAGGCTCCTACGAACATGTGGATCTCCTGACGCGAAACGCGCTTTCACGCAAGCACGTGCTTCTCAACCAGCGACCAGAATTGTATGCCGGTAAAGAGTTTGCGCACGCACAAGGACTGCATGGCTCAGCACCAGATGCGCGCATGTACAGCATCAGGAAATGGGTGTCGGATCTAATAACTCGCTTGGTCCTGTTCAGTAGTGGTGCTTGTGGTCATGCGAGTATGGTTTTAATAAATGAACTCTGAGATTTGTCCTGGGACATACATTTGAGCAGATACATGGATTGTGGTTGCAGACTGTACGAAGTTTCCACTATTTCTGTACTTTCCCTGGCTGCACAGAGGTACTGGGTCATACTCTGATGTCACGACCACATCTTCATACACAAGTCACTCAATGATAGGCCTGGATCTGTGATATACTGGCAGCAGGGATATGCAGTAGCAAGAATTCTCTTGCTCAGCGCCCCTGCGAAAGCTCTACCGTAGTTTGACTGTCGTTCATGAATCGGCACCGTCACGGAGGCTCCCCCGCAAGCTGTTGGATGTATGCTCGAGGCCGACAAGGCTTCAAAGGCGATGTACAATCTAGACATGACCCTGCGCTTGCGCTTGCGCCTGCTGTGCCTGCGCCTTTGTGACCACGCCAGGTGGCGGCTTGTATTTGACCCTCGTATCCATGGTAAGCCGGTCAGGTAGCGACAGCTCCACGCAACCCCTCATCGACGTCTGGAAAGCCTTGAGCTCATTGACACCGGACTCCAATACAGATGCATCCTTGAAGTCCTGCACGCGCACCTTTGCCTCTAGGATGTATGTGCCACTCTGATCGAGCAACTGCAGGGCCTCGAATGCTGGAGGCTTGACCTTTGGCGCTGCTTGCAGATTTCGGACGCCGGGCTCATGAAGCACTCGGTGGAGGAAGATGACGACATTGTGGTGGACGAAGCGGTGTCCTTCAACGTAGTATTCTGTGACAAAGCTACTCGCTGATCAGAGACGCTAGGAAGGTGGACGTAGGGAAATTGTTACCGGCTTGGTCCTGAAGTAGTCATGAAGGTGTGAGGGTCACCTCCAATTAGATCAGTAGTGTTGGTGAAGCGTATGGATACCCCTCTGTCGCCAGTGTCTGGTATGTCCTCGAACAAGACCGACCACCTTGGCTCTTCGCCGCCCTCGATATCCACATCGGCGGACAGAGTATCACTTGCTGCATTGTCACCTTTCCCAAAGTCCTCATCAGAGAGCTTCTGCACCAAATGGGTATAATAGAGCTGCGTGGGCGTGGTCGCCTGCTGCTTCTGCTTCACAGCAACGGCCTGAGTGCCACCGCGCCTCAGGTGAGAACCAGGCTCTTCAGGCTCGCGCTCAGGCCTGTAGATGATGCGTCGCTGCAGTACCCGGCGGGGTTGCATAGCAGCAACGCCCGCGAGAATCTTCAAGACCTGGTCATGGCGTGCGGCCGACACCTGGCCGTAGAGGAGCAACTCGTGCATCGAGTGTGTTTTGGAGAAGCAAGGCAAGAAAAGCTGCGGCTGGGCACAACACAATCGATATGCAATTCCCGTTGTAAATCGTGGGGTCGATAAGGAATGGCAGCATGCGATTGGCGGGGAGGCGCGCGCCTGGAGAGATCCAGTGAAAATGGAGTGGGAGCTATGGCCAGAATTTCCGTCTCTGGCTCTAAATGGCAAGGAATCGCGACTGCAGCACTGGAATGTGGAGCTCTCCGCACAGCGGATGTCCGTTTTGCGCCGTGCCGTGCAAAATCGCTTAGAAATGTGCGCGAGCACGACAGCAAATGTCAGTCGATTGTGATGCGATCTGCTCCGGGCGCGCCCATGTGCGGAGGGGCCCGGAAGTGGAAGAAATGGCGTCTTCGGCGTTTAGCGCATCGCGGCGCGAGCTGCGAACGTGGGTAATATTTATGCTTCATCATCATCACGCCCGGCTCCCCTCCATCTCTATCACTGCTTACGCTCCCTTCACTCTCTCAGTCGACCTGCTGCCATCAGTCTACGCCATTCGCGCACCTTAACACCTTATAATCGTCACCGTCTTAACCTCTCCACGCATCTGCAATCGCCGACAACGGCTCATACCAACCTCACTTATCCTTCTCACAATGAACGCTACCAAGGTCCTCCAGGCTGGCCGCCAGCCCTTGATCCGCTTCCTGGGCAAGCGTACCACCCCCTCCCGTAGGTGATGAACGATTCCTACGCATGAATCGATCGCTAATCAACTCAATGCAGACGTCGACCACACCCCTAAGGCCCACCCTGCCTCCCCAACTCACTCGCTCCCTGAGTCCTTCGCCAGCTACCGCCAAAAGGCACAGCAGCATGGCCCCCTGAACCAGTCCAGAGACTACTCGAGCGGCGTTGGCAGCACTCCCGGCTCTTCCCTCGGCCCCGTTGAGGCAGGCAAGGGCTTCTACTTTGACCGTTCCGAGCTTCCCGCGCGCTTCCAGCGCATGTCTTGGTCTCAGGCCGAGATTGAGGCCATCGAGTCCGGCGGTGCCAGCATGTTCGCATAAGTGAGCATGATCAGGAACGATAAGAACGACACGCAAGAGCGTGTCGACATTGTATAAACGTCATACGCGTCAGGATATAGCGATTGATCGTGAGAAAGAGACGGGCGCTTTGGCGCGACGAGGCATAGGCGAACGACTTGAACACAAAAGCGAGATTCACTGCAATTGCTTGCGTATTATACCCTTCAAGACCAACATCTGAGATGAGGAACTGCTAGGAAAAGCCTTGGGTTGGGATTTGCAGCATGCCATGGCGTATTGGACTGCCATTCCACATTATTTATGAGATATTGAAGATAACTTGACGACTCGAAGACAATCATTTCCATAAATTATCAGCTACCATCTGTGAATTTTGCAACCAGCTTTGACCACCTGTACGCGAACGCGTCGTGGACGCCAATTGCAAATACCGTAGACATGTTCTCCTCGCTCCAAAACGTCGACAATCAATGAGACCAGACATGGCTACATAGGCAACGATTGGAGAGAACTACGTCGGACGGCCGCGTCCACCGACCTCCAGTTCTCCGCCCACACATCCGGCAACGGTGCCGATAACCCCACGTGCTCGGCTATTTGCCACCTCTCATCAGTCAACACAAACTCACATGCGGCCGCCTCGGCTCTTCTCGCATGCCTACAGTATGCTACCATAACCACGCTACACCTTGGTGCATTCTGATATCCACAGTTGGGCACTTGTCGCGCTCGCGCAAACAGAAAATGGCAGTGTGGGCTTGGCAATGCAGAGGCCCGTAATTCTGAATTAGGCAGGTAACTGAACTGTGGGCGAGGCATCATGTGGGGTTGTTTACTGATGTTGAATTCGACTTGGTGGTCGAGAACGTCTGGCGCAGTTAAGCGGCTTTGGTGAGAAGCGGGTGGATTGACGTGGATTGCGTATGATGCGGCTTTGAGTTAACGCCGTGGAGGAGCTCCGCCGGGTACGGTGCGATACGTCGTGTTGGACTTGGGAGGTGCTTCGGAGTGCACACCCAGTGTTCGTAGAGGGCGTCCATAATGCAGCTCTCTTGAGTTCCCTATGCACCCACTCGATGGTCTCTCAGTTTCCGTTTCCGCACGGATGAGAGAAAATATGCTTCCTCCTTAAAGAGTCCATTCTTGGTTGCTTTTTATTATCCTATAATATCACGGTCACCGGAACACTGTACATGAACGGTCTCAAATGACACCGACGACATCTCGCTTGGTCTTCGTGGTGCCACGTTCTCGCCTAGGAACTGATCGAATAGACTTATCTGACATACTGCTCATAAGCCTTTCTGGCTACAAGCTCTTTGGCTTGTCACTTCTGATGAGGGCTGCCATAATTCCATGGAGCTGCAAATGTACCCTCGAGTTTAGTAATGGGAGTTGGAGCCGCTATTGTTGTAGCTGTGGAGCCAAAGGCAAGAGCAACACAGACCTTGATGGTGACACGAGACAGCTTCATTTCTAGCGTCTTGCTGGCAGTCTTCCACATCCTGAGGAGGTGAGTTGCAACATTGCATACAAAGCTCCAGTCAAGGCTTCCAGGGACGTCTACGCACCATGAGATCGTGGTCATTTGGAGAACTGTGTTGTCTTCCAGGACCAAGGATTGATTTTATGACAACCGAACAACCTCATAGACAGGATGTGCAACGAACAATCTTGACCGTGCCTACAGTCTGTCTTCTTGACAGCACAAGACGTAGTTTCGTACTTATATAAACTGTACAGGTTCTGCGACGACGCTCTCTTGGGGGTTGCTCTTTGCCCGGACGGTACGGCTCTATGGCTCCAAAGAGCAACACACTATCGATCGAGTCAGCTGGTGGTGTAAGTATAATGCTCGCTGAATAGAATCAGAGTCTTGATGACGAGCCTTGTTGTCAGCTCATCTCACATGCTCGACCTAGCTGCTCAAATCACCGTCTCAGAAAGTCATCATTGGGCAGCATGACAGGTATTAAAATCCTTGCAGCATCTACCACACTGTCGGGTGGCGGACTGATCCAGGTCTTGCTAGCACTGAGTGTCTTCGGAGATTTATTTTTGTTTTGTGTTTCCGTGTCTCCTTATGACAACTTCTCGTCCAGTCACTCCACATTGGGTACATGATCCTTGATCGGCGCTGGAGAACTCGAAGATCATAGTACAGAAATAGTAGCAACACGGTAAATAGTTTCTAAGCCGTCTCGCAGACCTCGCAATCAGTTATGACAGCTCCATCCGCCACCGAGGTATCAGCGCCATTAAGATACAGCTTCACGTGAAGTGTTTTGGGCCGCAACGAGGCCCGTAAGGACTGCTTTACGAACCAACACGATGATGGTCGAGAGCATCATTATCAGCATCGAATCATTCTTCAATCACAAGGCTTACCTTTGGGATTGAAGCTGTTTTCCTGCATTCCTGCAAAAGAAAATGTGCATCGTTCGCTTGTTACAAATGCGTGTGCCCGACGGCCTAGTCGCAGCTCAATCCACTGAGCCGCCGGATTGGACACAGTGCACGTTGACTGAAAAAAGCAAACATTCTACCGGCTCCTCGTTTCAATAACCTGAAGTACAACATTGAGTGGCGGTTCTGCTTCCCGGAGCCCAAATCACAAGAAACTGCAAGAAGGCCAGCAGCGAAGGAGTGCATGCTCATGTTCACCTCCGGACACGCCGATGTATGAATGGCAATGTGCAACGATGTTCATGGAGACTCTGATACCTGCACCTGCCTGTAGATATCCGAGATATTTGGGCTTCCCCGCTGGAATGACAAGATTCCTGGCTACGAAGAACGACTTCCTCGGGACGATTGAGATCGAAAGGAGAAGCAAGCAAGCATATCCAGACCATTGGGTGCCCTGCAGCTCCTTCAACCAAATTATTCCAGGCGCCGCCCAAAGTATCACCACAGTCGCCACCTCTCACTCGACAAACCAGCACAGCCTCAAGGCTGGCTGGAAGCCCACAAGCCCTCGCGCGTACAATCACGTGACTCGGCATCACCGTCCACCGCATCCAGGCACCAAAGCCTCACAGCGCCCCGTCCAGGCCCTGCTGCCAACTGCCGTTCCCAAACCATTCCAGGACCCTTTGACAAGAAACATTGCGTGGAGTCCAAGAACAAAGAAACACCTCGCCCTTGTCCCACACCACTGGACCCTGTCGCATCGAGAGGCCCAGGCAGAGGATCCCTGCCAAGCGCGCGCACACCTGAAACCATGAGCGCCTTTGTCGACTCGACAAACCCGCGTTGTGCGTCTCAGATCGCGAGGTGAGGCCGCGAAACAATAGAGCAAAAAATAATAAAGCACGTCCGCGGTGTGAAAGGAAGGGGCGCAATGTGGTGGGTTCGCGATCGGTGATTTGCGGTCCAGAGGAGATATCACAATACGAGTAAGCTGTTCAGCCTGCGTAATGCGGTGGAGCGCATGACGTGGTGCGTGCTGGGTTCAGCTGTCTCTGCAGAAAAGAAAGACCGTGAGTCGGTGCCCCGTCAACGCGTGCTCGGACTGGGGATGGGCATGGATGTGCTGATGCGGCTGAGTTTTGTTTAGGAATGTGGAGTCCACGGAACGTGCGAGCACTGCCACACCTCTGGCTTGGAGGCGATCGCAATTTATCGAACGTGAAAATAGCTGCTGTGTACTGTACCTTGTTTGGGCGGTGCGACTCATGGCTCACAGGGATCTGTTTTGTTCGGCAAAGGGTGGAGAGAAGTGTTTGTGAAAATCGGATTCAATTCTTTTCTTAGGCAAAGCGATTGCGTATTGAGCCTTAGGATCTCAATATCCAAAGTGTATGGGTATCCAAACCATACACCAACCCTAGGTAAATGTGTGTACACGAGAAGAAGTAGATAAAATGTATCAAGGAGAGACAAGAAAGAGTGAAGAGAGCTATCATCTTCTAGCGACCAGCAAACCCTCACATACAGCATGAGATCTAAGTGGTAGAAGCGATGTTCAAGCGAACCAAACCAAAACCTCAATGGGTGTTTTTCCTTGACTCCGGATGATTGATCCGCTTAATGCAAAACAGGAGAAGGCATATCGTAACGTGTCGTGCAAAGCGCTGACCAGCCTGCGCTAGCGAAATCTGGGTATATTGATCATGATGTAGACTTGCTACACCTTGGCTAGCTGTGCTAAAGGCTGGCGAAGGAGGAGAGGTAATGGAGTTGGCGCTTAGTTGACAATGGACCAGCTGCCCTTGACACGGGTGAGCTCGGTCATGCCGATGGCAGCCCAGGCACCGTCGGAGAGGTCGATGTCGTGGCCAGCGCAGCCAGGGCACATGTCCATGATGGTCGCGACGACAGACTTGCCGCCGTACTGGATCTGGATCTTCTGTCCGCACCACTTGTTGGTGGCCTTACCGGTCATGACATCGTAGGTAGACTCACCCCAGGCAGACTTGGCGAGGGCAACGGTGAGGTCCTCAGGGTTCATAGGTTCACCACAAGCGCCAAGATCGCCCTTGACGGGGTTGATGGTCAGATCGACTTGGCCGAAGCTCTCGCCAGTGCTCACAGAGCCGGATGACTCGGAGGAAGCCTGCTGGGGAGCGGCGGCAGCGGAGGTGGCAGCAGGGGCGGGGGCAGGGGCAGCCTCAGAGGTGGGAGCAGGGGCAGCCTCAGTGGTGGGAGCAGGAGCAGGAGTGTAGGCAGCCTCAGAGGTGGTAGGAGCAGGAGCCGGAGTGTAGGCAGCCTCAGTGGTGGTGGGCGCGGCTGGGGCTGGGGCAGAGGACTCAACAACTGGCTCTGGAGCAGGCGCAGCAGAGGAGACAACGACCGGGGCGGCGGAAGAAGGTGCGGCAGGGGTCTCGACAGGAGGAGTGTAGACGCTTGAAGGCTCCTGGACGGGGGAGGGGGTGTAGGCGGAGGTGAAGGCGGGAGTGGAGACAGCAGCAGGGGTGGTTGAGGCCGCAGCGGGCTGCTCGTAGAAGTAGCCTCCAGCGGTGGTGGTGGCCTCTGCGACAGGAAGGTCGTCCTCCCAGACGGTGGTGTAGACAACAACGGTCTCGATGGCAACCTCAGTCTTGGTGATGAGGTCGCGCTTGAAGGGAATGGCGGCAGCCATGGAGCCGAAGAGGGCGGAAGCCAGGACCTGAGAGTACTTCATGTTGGCGGTCGGGTGGATTTGCTGGATAAGCTGTGTGTGCTGGAGAGCAGATGTTGGTAGGAAGAGGCTGGTGGTGAACTGGCTAGCAGTTCGGTGTAGGGAGTGGTGGTGTTTGTGTCGTAATGACTGCTAGAGATGCTGGATCTCTGAAAGGGAGTGTGGAAGTGGAAATGAAAGTGGACAAGTGCTAGACCTCAAGCCTGTAGAGAGTGAACAGGGCGCGGGGAGCAGGTTATAAAGAATGAGCGAAAGTGTTGGGTGGTGGAGAAGACAAAAGACAAAGCTACGCAGAGCAGCATGTGGGCTTGGGCTGGCGTGCCTAGCACCTCCGAGCGCCCCTGGTAACCAAGTCGCATCCTCCACTCGCGTTCACGCGGCTTGCACCCTTGTCGCCTAGGGCTCGCACCGTCCAACGTGGCCGCGCTGCACGTCCTGCACGCCGGCCCGGCTGCCTCTGAGGGAACGGCGCTGCGTTGGTCAGGCTCAACAGCCGTCTGGCGCCGTTGCCCAGCGGCGCGCTCGAGACTGCTTGCGCGCCCGCGCTGCTTTACGTGACGCCGGCCATGTCGATGGACCCTCTCAAAGGGTCCTCGGCAATATCTCAAATCGCGCCTTTGTTTTTGCGCGCGTGGCACGGCGAGCACTGCCCATCGGAACCAGGCGACTTCTCACCGCGCGGCCAGAGGCGTTCAAGCCTGCCGCTCAATGTGGGCAAGCCTTCAGGCACCGCACCAGCTGGCCTGTCTCACGCATCCGCAAGGGGCAGCCTGCCGGCCGAGGCACCGACGAATGGCGGCGCGGCACTGCACTGATCGTCAGGAACGCTCGATTTTGCGTTGCGCCTCGCCAGGGGATGGCTGTGAGCTGAGCGAAACACTGCGCGAAACACGCCAGGAGCAGTACCGGTAACTGTGTACTGTGCGCCTCGTCCTGGCCAGCACAGGTTCAGCAAGCACGCAACGTGACCACATGTTGACCACGATACACGTGCACATGGCAGAGTCGCAGACGTGTTGCTGTCAGCGCACAGCCAATGCGGGTACTGCAGTAAGAGTCTTGCTCAACAGGCGCCCAACCGCCGACCAGTCCTCTCGCTGCTCCACGGCTCCACGGCTCCACGACTGCCTACGGCTGCCAAAACCTGCTGTGCGCCGATTTGCGACGTACGTCGTAGTGCATGTACGGCAGCCATGCGAGCGCGTCAAGGTGACAACACCGGCCCCAGCCCTCGAGCTGCAACTCGCTCGCTTGTGCGCTCAACCCACTGTTCCGCATCCCCACAGCTTTCTGGACTCTCTTCATCGCATCACCAAAACCGCTCACCATGCGCAAGAGATTACTTGTGGACCTGCTGCACGTTGCGCGACGCCCTACTGGGCAGCGGCTGCCATCCGCGCGGCACGGCGCTCAGAGTTTGCGCTCGCTGCTTATCCACTTATCGATACACGATAGCTATCCATCTCCACACCCGCTGCGTTGGCCCTATCGTGGACGCTGATGAGCATTCTGCACTTGTTCTAGCCAGAGGAAATTTCTTTCTTGCGTCCTGGTGCAGCTCTGGTGTCTTCACTCGCTTCCAGGCCGCGCACTCTCTCGCAGCAGGCTAGAATAATGTGCCGACTCAAACACGTCAACATGACTGCACACAGTTTGGAGCACTCCAGGTGGGGTAAACGCTTGACCGGAAGCTTTTCGCTGGTGAGAAGAGGCAGTGCTGTCGAGCAGTTCTAGGCGCGGGCGCTCAGTGCTGGACTTGTCCGCAGGACCTGTCCCATGGTTCGGCATTGCCAGCGGGAGGCTGTCCACCAGTCACCTTGCATTCCACTGCCAGCCTCCCCGATACTGCCGACGCCGCCGACGAGAATTTGACAATTCTGCAATACATGACGGAGACATCTGTCAATGCCATGCCCAGCCATGCGCTTCTTGGCTTGCGCACTGGCCGAGATCTCGACTTCCGACACATGGTGGCTGTGGAGAGCGTCACCTCACATATGCCGCTTGTTTGCGCAGCCTCGACACATAGTTGGCTTGCACCCGCCTACATTACGAAGCCGTGTGAAGTTCGGTACAGATTGGATCTGCCGCCAGCATCTGGTTCCTCTTGCCGATCGAACCTAGATCGCCACGGCTGCAAGCGAGCAACAACATCGCCCTTTACCTCGGGTATGTTACTCGCATACAGCACGACTAGGATGGTTGTACACAGTGGGATGCTACGGGACCTAAACATGAGGTGTGGTAGAGCAACATTAGTAGTATCGACACGCCTCGGCAACCAGAAACCCTCCCACTCACCTGTCGATCCGGGACACAAGGTTGGCAGTCCACGCCAGCACATGCGACCGTGGAAATAGGCGAGACCTGCAATTAATCAACCATTGGAAGTCACGCTCTCTGTGCTCCGTGTTGTATTACTGGATGTAAGTGTAGTGCTGTTGCCAAGTATGTTTCGCTACGTACGTCGTTCCATCAGTCTGGTAGCTGCTTTGGACTGTTTCGTGCACGCGGCTTATTATCTTTGGATTGCATGCAACAATTGCCTAGCACTTTGTCAATCCTGTCTTGGTATTTCACTGTTCTCGCACGCTTTCTCTCTACCCGGCCTGCAAGATGTACGGCTGTCACCTTACATTAAAGAAAGCTAGGCGAACGTCGACACCTACCGTTGGCAGCCCTTCATAAGGCGCATCTACGTGATCATGCTTGGTCAAATGCTGCTGTAGGAGACACGGGGCTAAGTACCTTCCAGCTAATGGCGCGGTGATAGCGACCACGTCTGATCTTCCCCATGACAGTAGTGTCGCGAAGACACGAGCGTGATGGCGACGAGACGCTTTTCATTCTTATACATCATGACAGCATCATGACAGCATCAAGGATTCCTAATCGGCCGCATTCCTGCTGACGATGTCCACAAGACACCATCGAGCATAAACAATGTCAGAGACAAGGCCTGCAAGCACGCCTTAGCCAGGCTTGACCCTAGTGACATTCTCTATGGTATCCGTGGTGTTTGCCTCTTGCGAGATAGCTTTTGAGTCGTATCTAGCTGGAGACATTTCAAGCTTGCTGATATCCGCAGAGCCAAGCTCGCTACCATCTTCTCGGATGAAAAAATAAACAACATTCAGCACTTACATTCCAGAGATTGCAGAGGTGACAATGAACATTGTGAGCAGCTGGCCATGTCGACCGGACTTCACTGCATGGCTCCCTAGTGGCTGATAGAGACTAAGGGGGTTGCACAATTCAATCTTGACCAACATCCCCAGGACGTACTTAAGTATGATGCGCATCTCTAACCTTCCTTCCTTACATTTCTCTACTTATTCACCCTGTCACTCGCTTTCTCGTTATAATGTCCCGCTTCCTCCTTGCCGCTACCGTTCTAGCCGGCATTGTAGCTGGTCTGCCACAACAACCTCCAGTCACCAAGGGCAATACGAGAGGTTACCCATTCGTAGACCCGTTGTCTGATGACCCACCGCTACCCAACCCTTACAATGTTGGCGGCGAGTTCATCGACTGGAGAACATACAGAGCCAATGGTGTGAACCTGGGTAGCTGGCTTGAGAAAGAACGTACCCACGATCCCATCTGGTGGTCGCAGGTCGGCGGCGACAGTGTCATAGACGAATGGGCAAGCACTCCGTCTCCTTGGGTCGAGGAACACAAAGATTAATTCTTCAAAGTCTCTCTGCAAGCTCCTAGGCCAGCGGTGCCGACCCGTCTTCGAGTCACGCTACGCAAGCTTTCTGAACTTCACAACCATTGACGAACTTGCCAGCGTCGGTGTTAACACACTGCGTATCGCCACCACATACGCATCATGGGTCAAGGTGCCCGGTTCAGAGCTCCTGTCCGGCTACCAGGTCCAATTCATGGACCGCATAGTCACCTATGCCATCCAGCGGTACAACATGCACATCATCATCGGGCTGCACTCGTTGCCGGGCGGCGTAAACTCGCTCGACATTGGCGAAGCCTTCGGTCGCAACGGATGGTTCTTCAACCAAACCAACCTCGATTACTCCTGGCAAGCCGTCGACCGCGTCCTGGACTACGTCCAAGCCTCGCCACTAGGCATGAACAAGTTCTCCATCTCCCCCATCAACGAAGCCTCGGACACGAGCCTCGTCGGTTTCGGCTCCCCCGCTGGTCTAACCGACAGAGGCGCAGAGTGGGTGGCCAAGTATCTCTACGGCGCGTTGGAGCGCATCAAGAAAGTCGAACCCCGCATCCCTATGATCGTGCAAGACTGCTTCAAAGGCGTAGATTTCTGGGCCCCGTACTTCAACGCTACAGACAACGTCGTCATGAGTCCGCACGTGTACTACTTTGCTGCCGCGGGTGTGTATGCGAATTTCGTCCTGCCTGCTGTCTGCGGCCAGGCGGAGTCTATTGCCACTCAGACAAAGTTCCCCAACTTTGTGGGTGAATGGTCGTTGCAAACGTTGTATAACAACACTTTTGCTGGGCGTGAGGAGATCTTCAACACACAGAGATATGCGTGGAATGAGTATTTAAACGGCGGGAGTAAGTCCGATCTTTGACGTGGCGTGAGATGATACTGACGGTGATAGCGTTTTGGACTGCGGTGTCGTACGCGACAGCTCTTGTTGACGGTGAAGGCACGCAGAGAGAGTACTGGAGCTACATTGATTTGATCCATCAGGGTGTCGCCAAGCCTGAGGTGCCTGGTCGGGCTTACTGTTAGGTATCTGAAAGTCAAAAACAGTCCTCACCGACTTTCTAAAGACGTAAGTACAGTTTCACTACTAATTCTACATCTTTCGGACAACAATAGCCCCAGGAGAAGATATAATGGTCAAGATATATCTGGATACAACCTACGCAAGTGTAAAGATCTGTAGTCTCAGGAACTATATCAGGCTATGCAAGTTTCCACACAAGAAGATGTTCATAGTGATGCGCGCTGTGGCAGGGTAGTGAGCAGCAACATTTCTTGCAAGACACGCGTGTTGAGGAAGTTCCCCTCCACACACCGCCTCAAGCATCTCAGGGCGCTACAGTGGCTATCCTGCCCATGTATTGAGTCTTTTTCTACGCTAATGCCATCATTGCTTATACTCAAAACGACATCGCGACAGATTGTTGGACGTCCCCCCTGCCTCTGTACAGTCTTTTACCCAAAAGCTGTGAACTACTCCTGTTTGTATTTAAGCTCTTCCCTAAAGACAGGTGCGCCATGCATAAACCACGCCACAGCACGGTCACTACGAGTTTAAGATATTGCCACAGGTGAAAAGACGTTCTCTTCAAGGGTGAAGGCCACATAATCAATCATGGTGACAGGCATGCAGCGATCAGGAGACAAGAAGGGGACTGCATGTAGCAGACTTCGAGTGAGAAAATCGACAATCTGCTTAGTACGACAGATTGACTTGTTGCATCACAAGAACCAAGTAAGCAATAGAGACGGACAGCGATCGAGAGGTCGACATCCCATCGACTTCGGCACCAAGAACAAGCGCTCGATATCTTGCTGCGGGTATCAGTGTGGAGATCAAGATGTTTAGTGGTTTCCTACCAATGACACATCATGTATCATGGGTTTTCAAGAGACAAAGGAAGCACACGTATGCGCGTATGTCCATGTACATGTCAAGATTGTAGCCTATGTACGTGGTAGCTAGTCGCATCTATTTGACAAGCCCCACCATTTCCGTTATGCCTAAAGGCGTTCAAGGTTCCACTATGCCACTACGCTATGTATGCGTCTTTGTTGAACTTCTGAAAGCGATATTCATATGGGTTCGATGGTTGGGCTGTATGTTCTGTCCTGGCTTGCAACGGAAGTATAAGATGAGAATTGTGTGAGGGATTCTGCCGTCGTTCATCGAAGAGCTTTGTGCGGTAATTTCCTACATCATACATCGTAGCCAGTAAAGGGCACGAACCACGCTTGAGGGCGGATTGCGTCAACGTTGTGTCGGTCAATAAGTGCTGTGATGTTAGTATGTCCTTTTTCTTGAGCATAATCGCGTGCCGTTTTGCCTTCGCAGTCGACCTGGCAAACATTGTATGTCTGGAACTTAAGGAGGAAATTACATATGCGTAACGAGCCCAGAGCTGCTGCATAGTGAAGCGGTGAGCTGCCGTAAACGGTGACATCATCTGGAGATGCGCTGCGATCCAACATCATTTCCACCCCAAACGTCCAGTTGTTCTGACAGGCGATGTGCAGTGGAGATTGCATCAGCAGATTCTGCCGGTTCAAAGCAACAAAGCCCGGGAATCCTAGTATCTCGCGCAGTGTCATGTATTCGGTCAAGCCGAAACCGGAGGACAGGTCCAGTAGGTGATGCACTTTACCAGACTCGAAACAGTCGTAGAGGAAGTTTGGTGTGCCTACAGTAGCTGTTGTTTGATATCGGCAAAAGCTGGGTCGCCAACCTTTTGTTGAGTGAAGTGACGGGTACGACCGAAGGGCAGCGTCAACTTGCAGTGTGAACTCGTCTGCAAATTGATTGCATCTCTTCCCCTCTTCCTGCACCCGAGCTACCCCGCTCGGTTGCTCGCAACAAAATGTGTGTCGGAGAAGTCGGCCCCGACTGATCTTTAGTTTCTCATGGCTCTCTTGCTCATGAAGGCCAACGACAAGATCCTCACTTGTTTCGCATATGATGCAAGATCCAACTCTCGCCCACATCTGAATCGCATGTGGTACCGGTTCATTGTTTACCAGCATTGCCTTGACCGCGTAAGGCAAGCATGATGAAGGCAATTCCCCAGCAGCATCTTGTGACGTTTTGTGCAACAGGGTCACAAATGTCCTCAGAATCTTGACTTTTGGTCCATGCTCCGTCACCAGTCTCACATCAAAGAAGGGGCGTGTAGCATCCTCTTGGATTCTGTCCAACCGATGTAATGCGGCACGCAACTCCTCATAATAGAACAGAAGAATCTTCCTGGAATGGCTTAGCGTCTGACCACATCGCAGCTTTGTTTGGCAGGAAAGCTCGTAAGCGCGCCGTCATGGCTTTCGGGGCCATCATGAAACACGTCATGTTCTCACGAATTCCGTGCTGGCCCATGGACTTTCAGAGGCCGAGATGGTTTCGAGCAATCGCAGGCGTCCCGCCCAACATACGAGCGGCCCCGTCAAGTGTCTGCCCGAAGTAAAGACGCATCTCGTGCTGTCAATACTTCGCAGGTGGGGATGATCACCAAGCTCAAGCTGGTATTCAGGAAAAGAAGGACATGTAGTGATTGATTTGGAATGATGACACTTACCAATTCTTGAAGGCGACATTATCTTCCACATCTGGAACGTTGCGGGTGGTGGAGTTTCTCGAGGAAGTTTTGCTCTTACGCAACAGTCTTATCCCCTCCGAACAAGAGAAGCATTTTTCGATGCAGCGATCGCTTGTGCCATATTTGCGTTGAAGGGGTTGAGAGGAAGCCTGCAACGTCAATCACGATAGCTTTTGTCATTGATGTAGCGTAGACTCCGAGTCCAGATGAGATGGATTAAGGCAGGTGCGACGATTTGCGATATTTAGTCGCCGCTGCGCCTGCTATTCGTACCAATCCGGCCAGTCTCCTTCTCACCGATCTCTGCCAACAAAGCTGTGCCCACGTAAGCTAATGCATGCAGGTGGTCAGCACGCAAGATGACTGGCTCATGTCCAGCAAGCCAAGTAAAGTGAACGCAACAAAGCAAGAGTGGATGCGTAAAGCACAGCCTGCTTAAAGTAATGTAGCGCATCTCGCTCCGAAACTCGGGATGTCAACCTCTGAGATGTTATCAGCCGCAGACCCAGACTGCCTGATCGCACTCCATCGCACTCCATCGCACCGCGGGATGCGACGACAAGCTAAGTGATGCTGAAGGATCGAGTGTGCGAACCTTTAAAGACCAGCATAGCACTACTTGTAAAGGTAGCACTTTTAAAACGGTGCTGCTCTTCTGAGTCGACTTACCAAAGTGATATCCTCCCGATGCCTACTGTGCTGACCTAGGATGTCTGTTACTATTATGGTTACCTCCACACTTACCTACACCACGCCCAACTTTGTACCAATGACGACTATCCAGGCCCCGAAGCCCAGTCTTACCAAGCTCGACGTCTCTAACTCTTCGCACGAAACGATCATCTTCAGTACGCTGGGACTTGTGGTGGCAATCGCGGCCTTAGTCGTAGCCGTACTACAACTTCGACGTATGCAGCGGCGACGTAGAGCCAGAGTGGCGTTCGTGTATGAGCTTGCCTGGTACGTATCGCTGGATGCTGTTGAATCATGAGCAGAACTGACTAGTGAAGAAGATGTGGAACAAACGCCTGATGACTGAACTCAAGGGGACATAATTTGTGAATAGCATTCGCATCCTGCGCGTGCTGATTGTGAGGCAGGTGTGTGATGGTGTGAAGTGTTGTGGAAAAACACTGCCGTGTCTATGCTGTCTGCTGGCCCTTGCACTAGAGTTATCTTGCTCCTTCCTCACTCGACGTCCGCTGCTGCGATTTGGAATGAGCATACACTTGTTGCATGAAAACGGCGCATAGGCGGATTGGAATAAAAGATATTCGAGGATCCACATGCCGTTAGTATCTTGTATTGTTTCTGTGCCGAATATGTTTCTACAGAGTGATGTCCTCCGACCGATAGTGGTCTGCCACGATACGATACAGATACGATGGAGCATGGCCGCCACTGCTTTCGTTAGCACAAAATCAAGGGTTCATCGGCATGAGCAAACTTACAGGTTAGTGATGTAGAGATCGACAAGATCCGCTGGCACATAGTCGTAAAGCGGATTCTCAACATCAACCTTGTCGACAAAGTCACCATCTTCGTATGGCACAACGCCACCCGCATCGCCGTGCTCGATCAGCTCGTCGATGTCGAAGGGGTATACTGGACTGAGCTTGTAGACACCACTCAAAACTACGACAGGTGTCTGGTGCTCCTTCGCCGCTTTTGCAATCATGTGTGCTCCAGCTGCTGCGACAAGGCTGCCGTTTGCCAGAACTGTGTGGGTGGCCAGAATGACCTTGTTGACGCGCGACATGATGGCGAACACGTGCGAGTCAGGGATGACGTAGACCTGGATGCCAGCCTCGGTGAGTGGCTTCCACTTGTCGTCTTCGTCGTCTTCGTCTGTGTGTGACTCGCGCTTCTTGCCAGTAAGCAGAACGCCATGTGTTGCTGTGTTATCGTGCGGGTATGTCTCAGCATGCACCACTGTAAACTTTCGCTTCCTTGCAGCGTACATCAGGAACTTTTGTACTGTTGTCGAGGCTGTGTGTGTGAGGATGATCTCATTTGCGTGGATGTGCTCCAGCGCGACTTCGGCGATCTGCTTGTCTGATGTCTCCAGCTCGTCTTGTAGCTCTCTTATGCCCTCCATGACTTCGCCCTTCAAGTCGAGGCTAGTCTGCCCTCTGCTAAGCTCTCCCAGACGCTCTAGATTCTGCTGTGTGAATGTGGTCTTGCCGTTTGGCGAGTGAGCTCCGGAAGGGGTGCTTGTGGCTGATGGAGTGTCGATTGGCTGCGAGAAGAGACCGAACAGAGAGTTCACAAGCGGTCCAGTGGTTGGCGCATACGAAGTGTGCGAGGTTAGCAGTGGCGGTCGCCTTGAGAGCTCGCCCGAGTCGGACATGTTTCCGTCGTATACACCTACGTGCATAGGCTCAGCTGCAGCATGCTTCAGAGGGCTGAAGGTCGACATGCTTGAGGCAAGGGTCGGTCTGTGTAGCGAATCATGCTGTGGTACTGGTGTAGGTGCCTCGCTCCCTGTAGGTGTCTGTCCGTCTGCGTTCTCGTCGACGACCTCGCGCACCAGGCCCAATACACGCCTGACAATGTTGCCGACCACGACCTCGCGCGGCTGTGCTGAAGTCAAGCGCCTACCCACCTGGCGAATGCGCTCGACGAGCTTTGCGGCATCTCGTCCCTTGAACTCGCCCACGACGCGCAGGAGGAGCGCGGTTGTCGCAATCGCGCAAGGTCTTGAGTTTCGGATTTGTCGTCGCTTTAGTAGTCTGGGGGGGGTTAGAATGGCGTGCACATACGTTCTTCGCAGGTGACTTTACGAGATGAGGTGCTCGACCGAGGGATCTACTGGAGTGGTCTTGAGCGACTTGAGGAAGGTCGACAGGCCCGGAGCCTGTATCACGGTCGACTGGGCCATGGTGTGGAGTTGTGGTGCGCCCGTATAGCGTGAGCGATTTTTGGCAACGACAGTAAAGTATAGCTATATGGCTCGTGGGGTGGAGGGGCAGCCTCTCCTGCTTGCTATGACGGTCCCAAAAGAGGATTTGTGGTGCAAAAACCGAGTCGTCTGAGGTGCTCTACCGAAAATTCCCACTCCTGCAAGCGTCGGCGTCGGCGCGGTCAGAACACGTGCGTTGCGTGTCGTAGCAGTGTACTCGAGCTGTGAGGGTGTATGACTATGACTGCGAGCATGTAAACTTTTGGAGCCGAAGACACGCTAACACGGCTGCGAACGTCACCTCCCTGCAGCGTCCGGACCACTGAACAGCTCCGCCCGCCATCAAACCACCTCGCCCTGCCGCCGGGCCCTCAGGGTCTTCCTCTCTTTGACGTGACTTTCCGTGCACCAGCCGTAGACTCCCTTCATCTGTGTCCGTCCTGTTTGCGGTGGAAGCTGCGGTCCCGCCAGCAACAACATAAGCACCAGCCTCCCAGCAAACAAACGTCCGCTTACCCCACACTCCCGTCTCCTCAGACGTCCTGCACACGCATCTTTGGCCCTACTCCGGCGATCTGTGCATGGCCCGGGCCGGAGCATGAACTCTCTGAGTGCTCTTGCAAACATTGGCACACCTCCCGCAACTCCAGCCCGCTCGCGCACTGGATCTGAGAGCAACGTCCGGCAAGCACAACCTCGGCCCGGCTTGTCGCAACCCCCCGATAATGCGAGCGCGAACATAGCATCCCTCGACGAGAAGCTGGAGGGCGCCATGGCTTCGGAAAGACCAGGGGGATCTGGCACCTCTCTCGCCAATGCGCCCGCATCCGACCGTGACGAGAAGACGCCGCTGCTCGACCACTCAAATGGCCATTTTGAACAGACCAAGCCTCGCAAGCGTTGGTTGTTCCCCAAGCGCATTTATGACGGCTTCGTCGGCAGCGTTACCGTGTTGCTCAGCCCCATCGTGTACACGGGCCAGTACCTGGTCGCATGCTTCTACTACGAAGAGGACGGACGCTTCTCCTTGGCAGCCCCTCTGTACCATGTAACCAAACTCGTCAGAGGCCCGCGGCGGAAAAAGGCAGGTTCAAAGGCAATGCGCTCGCCTGGTTCTTCTGAAACGAGCGAGAAGGAGAGGCGCGGAAGTAGGCGGTTGAGTGTCACCCAGTCCCAGACACGGAAATTGACACGGCGATCTCCCTCGATAGCTTCGACGTCCACGGCCATCACATCCGACTCCGAGATCGAAAGCGAACGACCGCGCACGCGTGACGAAGACGTGGATTTTCCATCACGCCACACCCGCTCCAAGTCGAACGCCTCGTCAGCTGGCGAAGAGATCGCCCCAGCGAAGCGATCCATCCGAATCAAGCTGCACAACGAGGATGCATTGAGGCAACGGAAAGCGGCGAAGAAGGCGCAGTCGATTAGCCAGGTCTCCCCCGAAGCTGCGAATGCCCTCAAGTCACCTACCGGGCCGATGATTGCGGCTGCAAAGCACAAGTTCCCACGAGCACCGCAGCCCCCACGTCCGCTTGTACCGAGACGGCAGCCATCGTACTCTGCCAAGGGTGCATCTGCAGTAGGGCCACACCAGAAGACGCTGATCCTGGATCTCGACGAGACCCTGATCCACAGCATGGCCAAGGGCGGTCGCTTCCAAACGGGCCACATGGTGGAGGTAAAACTCCAGGCCTCTGTCGGCGCAGGAGGGCAAGTCATCGGCCCTCAAGTCCCTATCCTATACTATGTTCATAAGCGGCCATTCTGTGACGATTTTCTAAAGAAGGTACGTTACAGAAAGCGGTGTGGACAACACCCATTGACGACAGCACTAGATCTCCAAATGGTACAACCTAATCATCTTCACGGCCTCTGTTCAGGAGTACGCCGACCCAGTGATCGACTGGCTGGAAGCCGAACGCAAGTACTTTGCCGGCCGGTACTACCGTCAGCACTGCACGTTCCGCAATGGCGCATACATCAAGGATCTCGCACAGGTAGAGCCCGACCTCAGCAAAGTCATGATACTAGACAACAGTCCCATGAGCTACATCTTCCACGAAGGCAAGCCTGCAAGCGCCCCTGTGTCCTGTCCATTGACTGACGTACAACAGACAACGCCATCCCCATCGAAGGCTGGATTAGCGACCCTACAGACTACGAACTGCTGCACCTCATCCCCCTACTTGAGGGGCTGCAGTACGTTACTGATGTGCGCGCGCTGCTTGCCCTTCGACAGGGGATGCCGTCGTCAGCGTGATGAGAAGCCGCGTATGACTGAGCGTTCATGTACCACGCATTTAGTATTGTATAATAGACGCTGGCTGCGCCCAGCAGTTGGACTGAGGAGATACCCAAAGATGATGTTCCTGCACATGTGCTGCTCCAGTGTTATTTTCAACTACGGACGTGACAGTAACTTTGGTTCAGTGATTTCCACCCATGTTCTATGCCAGACTCGCCGTGGAGCGCACACTGGCAGTCTCGGCAGTCCCGTCTTCACTGCGGCCCCATATTTCATTGCTCTCGTTCTCCACAC
This sequence comes from Stagonosporopsis chrysanthemi, assembly GCA_022560025.1. Lineage (NCBI taxonomy): Eukaryota > Fungi > Ascomycota > Dothideomycetes > Pleosporales > Didymellaceae > Stagonosporopsis > Stagonosporopsis chrysanthemi. Next base: position 127,209 of record JAFISE010000095.1, read on the forward strand.
CCCGCATCGCCTTGGCGACTTCTTCCAAACGCACAACCACCTCCTGCACGCCCTTGTTCACCTTCTCAAAGTACCGGTCATTCTCCTCTCTCCGCTTCCTGCTCAACTCGATATCCTTCTCCGTCTCCTCTTCCAGCTTAATCCGATCAAACAGCTTATCGCCCTTGCCCGGACCAGACCCAGCGCGCGGCCTCGCGAGCTTGCCCGGAGGGGCTAGAGACGCAACATCGGAGACCTTCCGCTGGGGCTCGCCCGACGCACCATCATCCTCGGAGCGCGCCCACGCCTTTGCCAGCTCAATCTGCGCCCGGCGCAGCTCATCCAGGGCACGCGTGTGCTCGGAGCCGAAGACGGTCATGCCCGGCCCCTTGATCGCGCTCAGCTCCACCTCCTCCAGCGTGTTCTGCATCTCGGCCCATACTGCTTCGGCGCGGGACGAGGCCTCGGCGTCAGCAGTCCGGCTTTGCTGGCGCTGCCGCCGCACAAAGGGCGCAGTGCCGCTCGAGTTGGAGTTGATCAGGCTGAGGTGGTCGCCGTCGTACGGGTCGGTGGTGGGCGGCAGGGGCCGCTTGGTGTCTGGGGAGAGGAGGGACCGCTGGCGCACGAGAGGGGCTTTGGTCGGGCTGCGTGTCTCGGAGCTGGGCGACTGCAGGGACGTCTTGGAGGCATTGTGCGAGGGCGGTCCGACGAAGAGTGCAGGTGCTGGAAGCCGGTTGGCCTGCGCCTTGGTGGCCTTGTTGCTGTTGGTGGCCATGTTGTGTTGGGTGATTGTTGCTAGGGAGGGCGTTGTTGTGGGGAAGGTGTTGTGCGCGTCGAGCTGCTCCTTCAGCAACCAGACACTACAGATGTGATCACATTGGCGCAACTTGCTTCCAAGTGACTGTGTTGGTGTTCATCGTCGACGCACCGCCGATGTTGGAGTTGGGCGGCCCGTGCACGCTCTAGTGCGCTATGCGGTTAGCAACTTGGCGCCGCACACTGGCTCGTCGCTTCCGAATTCATTTTCCCACCTCGCTCGCCAGCCTACTAACTTCACGTCCCCAGCAATCCCACGTCAACACCGCAAACATGGGTAAAGGTACGCAGCAAGCCCTCTCGCACAGGGCTCCAGGCCTCGAAACTCCCCCGTCGACGACGTCCGACGCCCGCGCCCGCTCCATCCCACCCCTCCACAGCACGCATGCTCACAGTTGACTGCAGGAAAGCCAAGAGGTCTCAACGCCGCGCGCAAGCTGCGCAACCACCGCCGTGAGGAGCGCTGGGCCGATCTGTCCTTCAAGAAGCGCCTTTTGGGAACCGCCTTCAAGTCGTCGCCATTCGGTGGATCCTCCCACGCCAAGGGCATCGTCCTCGAGAAGGTCGGTGTTGAGGCCAAGCAGCCCAACTCGGCTATCCGAAAGTGTGTCCGTGTCCAGTTGATCAAGAACGGAAAGAAGGTCACTGCTTTCGGTACGTACAGCCGCTGGCGGAAGATGATGATGATGACGATGACGACGATGATGGATGGAGGATGAAAAAAACGCCCGCCGTGGTGGCGAACCAAGATGACGTGGACATTGGCTAACGGCACACACAGTCCCCAACGACGGTTGCTTGAACTTTGTCGACGAGAACGACGAGGTGCTGCTCGCCGGATTCGGTCGCAAGGGCAAGGCCAAGGGTGATATTCCCGGTGTCCGCTTCAAGGTCGTCAAGGTCTCGGGTGTCGGACTGTCTGCTCTGTGGAAGGAGAAGAAGGAGAAGCCCAGGTCGTAAGCAGCTCGCTCGACTACTGCAGTCGGCAAGGGGAACGAAACGACACCCACGTTCACACGCAACACGTCAAGCGAAAGCGCGCCACATGAACAAAGGATGGGAGACCCCGCGGTTCTTTTGGGATGGGAGGTTACCGGAGTCTTTACTTTGGGGATATTCAATGTGCGCGTCCTCGGCATATGAAAAGTCATGACAGGCTTGTCGGTTAGTTAGAGAATCTGACTGATTTAAGCCCCCATCTGGCGTCGGTGAGGACGTAGTGTAGATGTGCTGCACCCATTGCTTAGATCATTGCTCAGAGGGACCGCCCTCGACACATGGATGATTACGTACGGTCCACCTCGACGAACTCAATGACTGTATCACACCTTGTCACACGCACTGACTATTGCACGATGATGTCAGACTCGTCGTCTCCAACTTGAGCATTCAGCTAATGAACTCGAATGCATGTATTCTGGGACGATCCTATTGGTGCAGCTGTGGTATGACACGCCAGTTTATGTTATGCTATGCCATGCTGTGCCCAAAGAAACAAAGAAACAGAACAGGATAGACCAAACAGACAACGCCAGCCATGCTATGTTATGCAGAAATCGAGGACTAAAAAAGGGTATATATCAAGCCAACACCAACACCAACACCAGCAATGACCGTCTTATGTGCTTCAGAGAGCAGGAAAGAATGCAGGTTGCCAAATGCTTTGATCACTCGAGGAGTCAGTTTGAGAATAGGCCATTAAAGGTGTCCTCCAGGCCCGTGTCGCGCATGGTGCCGTAGTAGTCGTACTTGAGCTTTGGGCTGGCGAAGAGCTCGGCGTCGCGGCGGACGTTCCGGGGGACGCCGAAGCCTTGCAGCCCTCTGCTGTTAGCGCTGTTAGCGCTGTCGTTGGCGGCGTGCTCGTCGGGCTCGGACAAGGTGGCGGTGGTGGAGCGGGAGGGCGAGTGGAAGGGCGGAGGGCTCGCGACGTCGTGGTTCAGGCTCGCTTCGGTCGCTGCCCGCGCCTGGCTGCGTGTGGTGCGCTCGGTGCGGAAGAAGGTGGGGGTTGTCTCCTTCAGCGGCGGGGCCCAGGGAGATCGCCGCCACGGATCGGCGCGCGCCTGGGCTGGGGCTTTCGGGGCGGCGGGGACCTTGTGGCGGAAGGGGTTTGGGTCGGGTTTTGCGAAGAGGCTGACGGGCTCGCGGCGGCGCTCTAGGGCTGGCGAGGCGGGGGGGACGGCACTGCGGACGCCGAACTGCGGAGGCAGGATCTCGGAGGCGGTGGGGGCGAAGCGGCGCGCGGTGGGTGTCCAGTCCATGCTGTCGTCCTGGTAGACGGACTGGCGCGCTGGCGTGGTGAATTCGGTGCAGTGGCTGGTGGTGGAGGCTTCGGTGAGGGTGGGCGAGGGCGGCAGGGCGGACGAGGCGTCGACTTGGAAGCTGGAGGTGAAGCCCTGGGCCATGGTGTCGAAGGTGGAGATGTTTGGGTGTGCGGGCTTGTAGCTAGATTTGGGCCGCTGGGGTGTGTTGGGCGCGCTCGGGATGTACGTGTCTTCGGGGAGGGCGACGGGCGTGTAGACGATGCGGACGGTCTTCCAGGTCAGGAAGACAGAGAGGAGCATGGCGAAGAGGAGGGCGATGTTTGTGTTGTGGAAGGCCGTCAGGTTGGCCGAGGACAGCGGGGTGCCTTTCCAGTAGAAGAAGGTAGCTGTGCGCAGGGAGAGCACCAGGGTGCGGACAGCCCACAGCGACTTCAGCCCTCGCATGCGGCCGGTGATGCTGTTCGTCTTGCTCGCAAGCTTGGGGTTCCACCAGACGGTCGACCAGTCGAGGAGCAGGGATGTTTGGAGCAGGTGCCAGGCACACGGGGACATGGCGCAGCTCGGGTGGGCGCGGCGCACCCAGACAGCCTGGGCCAGACAGGCGCCCCAACTGGCGTCCCCTCCAGCGTCCACAGCGTCCACAGCGTCCACAGCGTCCATACCGTCCATACCGTCCATGCCGCCGTCGGCAACCACAGCCAGACCCACGGCGTGGCACAGCAGCCCCGCGACGGCACTGGCGAGGTAGGCGCACCTAGCCAGGGCGATGAGCCTCAGGGTCCATGTCTGGCGCGGGGTGTGGACGGTCCTGCTGTGCTGTCTGCTGCGGTCGATGATGCGGCGCAGGTTGTCTGCCTTGGCGGCATAGCCGGCGGCGCGGATCTGGTCCTGGACGCGAGGCAGGCAGTGCGGGCAGACCTGCGGGTAGCGGTCCTCGAGTTCGTGGCGGTAGGCGTCCAGCGAGGCGGCGTACTGGTGGTAGTCGGGGTCGTCCTCGTCGGGCAGGTACTCGGCGAGCGTCTTGTTCAGCAGCATCTGGTTGCGCTGGCACGTGTTGCAGAACAGCGGCGCGGGCTCGGGTTCGGGGGGCATGACGGGCGACGACGAGCGCGGCAGGGCGCTGGCTGAGTGGAAGGCGTAGTGGAAGGCGGGGGCGGACGCGGAGGCAATGGCCTCGGTGGGCGGGTCGGTGATGTGTCCGCGCTGTGCGGGCTGTCAGCGGCGTCTTTCACTGGCGTCTTTCACTGGCGTCTTTCACTGGCGTCTTTCGCCGTGGGCGTGTTGCGGGCGCACCTCGTCGAAGTAGTTGACGGCGTCGCACTGCGGGCACAGGTACGAGCGCGGCATGGGGCCGACGGCCGAGCGCGCCGGCTGGTTGCAGAAGTGGCAGCGGACTCTGCGCCGGAGCAGCGGCATTGTGGAGGGCGGGTGCAGATGTAGGTATGAGTAAGGGCTACTGAACCATCGGGGCGCGTCATGGGCGTCGAGAGTGTTGGAGCGCCGCGAGACAATTCTGCCACCGCCCGGCGCTGGCTGGCGGGAGAGGCGCGCGACACACACGGGCCACGAAAGTTTTGGCCTTGGACCGGACGGCCTCCATCTCTCGCGACCCCGTCCGCCAGCACAGCGACCGCCGACCGCCGACCGTCGACCGTCGACCGCCCATTGCTGCCCCTCGATGGCTCGGTAGCCCGCACGCCGTCTCGTCTCACGCCCACGCCCACGCCCACGCTCGCCCACACCTCACCCACACCCACACCCACACCCACACCTCTACCCCCCCCCCCCCCCCCCCCCCCCCCCCCCCCCCCCCCCCCCCCCCCCCCCCCCCCCCCCCCCCCCCCCCAAAACCCCCCCGGGGGAGGCGCCCCCCCCCCCCCTCTTCCCTACCCCCCCCAACACAAAGGAAAACCCCGG